>VXBJ01001130.1:1516938-1606222 GCA_013400055.1 Nycticryphes semicollaris | reverse complement strand
GGTCGGCGTGCCGGGCTCCACGCCTTGGCGGCACCGTCCCGTTCTTTGCCGCCTGGTCTTCCGCGTCCCTCTCGCCCCCCTGCCTTTTGGGAGTGCGCCCCACCCCCCACGGAGGCCTTTTTGCGCGGCCACGTGGAGGCCCCGCGTGTCGGTGGAAGGTGCTGCGCCTTCCCGTTTGGCACAAGAGTTTTGCGTTCAGCGGGTGTGCGGGATGGGAGAGGGAGCTTCCGCCGTGGGTTTGTGGAGGGGAGTCGGTAGTAGTTAGCTATTGCTTGGATTTGTTTGGGGGCGATAATGGCGGTCGCGGATGATGAGCAAGCCACGCGATTAAATCTTGTTTGGCTTGAAGTTCTTCGTTAGCAGAAGTTGCATTCGGGCTGTCACCTGCACGTAACCTTAAACAAAGGTGAGAGAAGGTCATAGTAATGCCGTACACAGAAACGACGGTTGAAAGGAACTGATTTACTCTGCTGAACTATTTCTACTGCTTGTGCTGCATCTGTTGGAAACGTACACTTAACGCTGAAATTTCGGAATAAAACTATGCTTTAAATCTTTAGTTATCCTCGTCTTTTTGGGGGCTTCTGTTAGAACTTTGTGTGTTCATATCTGATAGCTCTTAAATTCTTGGCCTTGAGTAACAGTTGACTGGGCTAGAAATAATTCTGGTTTCCAGCACTCTAAAAGCTATTATGTCTTTAAGTAGCAATCACAATTACTTTTATTAAGATGGGATGTCGTACCACAATACTGAGTGAACCTGTCGTATGTGAAGCTTGATACAGGACTGAGAAATGCACACTGGAAGGCCTGGTTAGATTTCTGAAATGTGGAAGCAATTAACATCTAGTTAACAAGTAATTCCTGGGGGTGTTTGAAAGAGTATGTTCTAGTCACCATTTAGGGTAGTAGTAACTGGTAAAATAGAATAAAAATAAATACTACAAAACATGTGTCCTATTCACTTTTCAAAATCCTGTTCTAACAGTGCTGTTGGATTTGCCTTCACTTAAGAAGGTGGTTTCCATTAGATGTGTAGGAATATAGCTATTTTGTGTGGACTGGTGAGGCATCCTGCTAAACTCCAAAGAATGAGACTTGGTTACTTCTGAGGTTAATACTCTAGTATGATAATGTAAGAAAACAATATGAAAAAGTGACACGGTTGCCAAGACTGCTGAGAGCAGTGTGACTGTAGATGTTACTAACTAGCTTCTTGTTCTAAATCAACACATGACTGTTGCTACTACTGTCCTGCAGCACTTCTTTTTAAACTGCTTTCAACATCTGTGTGCATTTGAAGAAAAAAGTATGCAGTCATGCAATCTTATTTCCAAAAGATAATACAGCCTGTTTATAGACTCTGAATTAATTGTGTGTATTTTATGAAATTAATGGTGGCAGTTCCATATGGGAATGTCTCTTGGTGTCCACAGAAGGTGGACACAGAAGCATCATGAACAACTGCCTATTTGGAAAGACAACATGAAAGGAGATTCTGCCTGTGTTAAAAAAATAAAAATTTCCAAAACGATGAGGTTTGTCTTAATTACTATTCCTTGCTTTCACATAGGTCTTTGTACTTTCCAGGTTGGCTTAAATAGAAACTAGGTACCACGTTTAGAGCGTGTATCCAAATGGGCAATTACAAAAGAGTTGCAGTTTAAAATGGCACAAATATGCTGACCCATTTAGCTATCTTAACATTTGTTTCTCCCACTAAAAAAAAAAGTCACCAAAAAACCCAGCAAAACAAACTAGTGAAATCGATCATCAGGGTAATTCATGCATGTTACAGAAAGCTTGTTTTATGTGAAAAAACACAGATCCTGGTGCTGACCTTCATCTACTACAGTGTATGGAAACACTTCTTTTTAATTAGTGATCTTAAACTAAGATTTATGTGATATTGTAACAGTATCCACTTTCTGGTGTTGTATCATGCAAAGTCAGCGGGAGCGTATTGAGTTCCTGTGGCCTTCTATGTTAATAAAGCCTTCCTTTTGAAAATATTCCTTACTAAGATACACGTTTCCTCTGTAGTTTGAGCTACACAGACAAGATAAATGTATACACGTGGCACAAGGAATATATCCAGCCTGGCGTAGATTTCCCTTGTGGTCTTCACTAAGTCAGTCAAGCAACTGTAATTTAGATACCTCCATTCATAACACGTTCTCAGCAACGCAACGTCTGGTTCAAGTAGGAAGGAACTTTTAAGGAGTGCCCAGATCACATGGGCTTCAAGTTTGGGTGTATATAGAGCCAAAGGAAGCATGGGCTTGTTTGCTTTGGCTGTCCACTTCTAATGGTGTTTGATTGTGATTGTGTGCATTGTGATGGCTTTGTTATTGCTTTCTCTGTCACAGTTGTTACAGAAGTAAAAAGTTTATTTGAAGGTATGATGGGCACCTGATCAATCAGTGATAAGATAAAGCAGTCTGGATTTGGAAACAATTACGTGGTTTTATCAGATGGAGTTACCGAATTAAAATTTCACAAGCTACTTAAAAGCTAAGCTTCATGAAAGTTTTCCTGTAAGTTACAATTTGGTCCTTAACTCTGGTGGAACTTAGAAAGATTTTGGCATCTTTACAGACTCCTCTACAGAATGGAGGAAAGACAAGTGTAACTGCGTGTCACCAACAAAAACGATACCAGAGCAAGAAAACCTGGTTCCGTTTTCTTCACGGTTTCACTATCAACTACCAGAATATTTGCTGTTTTATAGGATGTTCTCAGAATTGTCAATTGCATACTGCCTGCTTTTTCTTAATGAGATTAAAAATGTCAGTAGAACTTTGTTGCAGTTCTGTCCCACGTGTAGATACGCTTTTCACAGCGTTGAGCTTTAGTTGCCAGGAGACTTCTGCGAATACCAATAATTGATGCCTTTCAGGAAGCGGTTTCGGTTCTCCCGATGTGAAGAAAATCAGTATNTTTAGAGAACAATTATTTAAAACTATTTTACCATTAAAATGATTTCTCTTTGGGGGTGGGCTACTGAAGTTACTGTAAATGAGAGCTAGTAATTTTAGCTTGCTGATAAAGCCCCAAAGTAACACCCGGTGCAGAAAGAATTTAGATTGTTTTTAGCTCATTCATAAATTGCAGCTGAGGTATTATTTGAAATACACTTAATAAAGTCTGGTAATGAAGTGTGTACCAATTAGGCAAAGCTAATAAAAACAAACAGGGTTTTTTAAGTTTCAAAAACTGATGGAAACCCTGTCTTGTTTGCATTGTAATCTCCTAAAGGGAAGGAAGATAGGCACTGCCTTAGTCCACGTATTCATACTGGTTTATGTGCTGCTGTATCAGTGCCATTTCTCCAGGTTTTTTGATGTAATAGAAATCGGAGGAGTAAAGAAATTGTTTGAAGTCACTTGTGTTTTGTTACCTCTTTTGGTAATTAAACAGGATTTAATACCCAAAAAGCTGGAAGCCAACGTGAAAGACTGGGAAGATGATGGTTTCCTGATGTTGGGGAAGAAAGCTTATGAGAAGAAGGGACGTTGAAATTATATGTAGGGTGTTATACCCATGCTGGGGGACACAGTTCATTACACTGGAAACGTTTTCATCTTCTAGGTGTCACATTGTGCTGCCTCATCTTCTCTCTTCCCATTTTCCGACTTCTTTGTTGCCGCAGAGGAGCAATGACTCAGCTGTTGTCTTTTCTTTCTCGGTTTTTGATGACCTAGGAGCTTCATTCTCATGTGGCTATCAACTTTTCTCTCTCTAGCTCGCTGCTTTCCAAAGCAGTAGGATGAGAGTGAAGAAAAAATGCTGGTTTTACTAATGCAAAATTAGACTGGTACTAAAATGGATGGATCTATTACAGAATTTATAATGCATTGTCTGTTGGAGAGCCTGAACGTCGGTGTATTTGCCTGTTACTGCAGTTCTGTGAACAACAACAGGGTAAAAAAAATTACTCCTGAAGAGACCTTTAACATCAGCAAAATGAATCTAGCAAGCTGTGGATCAGTTTGCTTGCGTTTATTAGAAATTTATGACTGTGAAAATTATAAAATTAGTGTCTAGGGTTTTTTGGGGGAGGGGTGTGTTAGTTCTTTTGACTTTGTGGTTTTTTGAGGTTTTTGGTTTTCTTTTTAAGAGCAGTTGAAAGAAATCTTGTTTTCACATGTGAGGAATATAGCTGTAGAAGATTGTATTCTGTAAGCATTCGATTTAGTGATTAAGTGACAAAGAGACTTGCTTCTGTAGTCATCGATATTAGGTAGCTAAATGGATCTAGACTTGAGATAAAGTCTGCATAATACTGGAGGTTAATAACTATGATCATGTCTGAAACTCATTAATCAAATGAAGTCCTAAAAGTAGTCCTGTGGTTAGTCTTCTTGTAAGATAAAATGCATATGTGAGATAAAAAGCTCTTCAGATTAAGAATGTACAAGGGAAGTTTTATACAAGATTGCAGGATAGAATTATAATTGCATAAAATTATAAATATACTCCTCAACGGAGGCTTTGTACAGTGTTTCTGTGTGTAGGTTATAAACACTTCAGAAATAGTTTCCAATCACGGCTCCTAGTAAAGACCACTATAAAAAACCCCATGAATTCCAGATAGGTGCTGTCATGCAGTTTATATATAAAGATAAATATCTCATGATTACCTGACTTCTACCACACTTATAAAGCGATCTTTGTACATTTTTATTACTGCATTTTGATGACTGTAAATGGACAAAAAAACCTTGAATTCTGAAGGATAACTTTAAATGATAATTGATCTACAGCTGGTGATTCGACATCTCTAAATAGTTCTTCTTTTAGCCAAGCTAATTGCTGACGATCGCGTGCAGCCGTACCTTGGTTGGTGCAGCAAAGCAAAAATCACAGAATCACAGAATCATCGTGGTTGGAAAGGACCTCTGAGATCACCGATTCCAACCATACACACACAAAAATCCCCTGTGATCTCAGCCACTAGGGCATATATGTTGTCTCCTCAAATAGCTGTTAATGTGATCCTTGATGTGGATTTTATTTTTTTAGTAATATATATATCTTTGTTAATATTGATTTGCATTTTAAGTTGGACTGAGTAGCACTGTATGCCAGGATGACTCGTTCTAAGGTTGTTCATGATGATAACCATATGTCTGTCATACGACAGTGAAAGTCCAGTTTAACTCAGCTTGCAAAATAACTAATAATACCACAACAGAGTGTTTGCTATGAGGAGGAACAATGGGCAGGTATGCATCTAAGTCTTCTTTGCCACTGTACACCCTGCTTCGTTCATATCATATACACAGCAGTCCAGAAGAGCTTCTTTACTATCAAGTGGAATACGTTTTAACTGATTATTATATTACTTCTCAAGGCTCTATGTAATTTCTATAATCCTTTCCTCTTTTCATCAGGGTTCCATTACGTTGATAAGTACTCTCACTCCCTGAAATGCAAGCTGTATCATTTAGTCTGTGTTTATTGGCTGGTTTTGTTTGCAGAACATAGAAGCATTGTATTTATTGCTGACCTGAATGTCTGTCTGTAGAACACAATATCTCAGTCTAAAAGTACAATTCCTAACTGTACTAACTTACATTAAAACATAAGAAATATGCTACTTGGCTGCAGTCCAGATAATATAGTACCCTTGCACTGCTACGTTTTTATGCTAAAAATAAACTATTCCTATTTATTTGATGTCTGGTATGATAAGTAAACAGGATAGACTTTCTGTGATTCCTGTTCTGAACTGCATATTGAGGCAACTGTCTTGCAGAGGCATTGTATTATAAAACCAGCACTTCAATTGTCCAGGTGCTCTCAAGGCTCGTGCTACATGTTCAGTCAATACACAGTAGTCGCAGAAGTATGTATATACAACATTTAGCTTTTTATTGTAATATGCCCCTAGCTAATTTTTTAATGCTTGTAATATATTCTAGACATTTACTTTGTTTGCATGTTATTAAAAAAAACAGCCTAATTTGCCTCCTGTGCTAAAACTTGTATTTTTACACCGTTACTGTCTATATTTCAAGTAAGAGATTGAGTTTCGTAAAGTATCTAGTCTAAATTTGTGTATCTGCATCTTGCAAAGTAAGGTACAGAGTCCCACCAGAAGTTCATTTTTAGTGGCTCTGTGCAAAAATTCTCACACTGGCTTTTGCTAACTATGTTCAATAGTAGGAAGAGGAATGTGAGGATTCAGTGCTGACTCTTAATAGATGGGGATGAGATGTAGTGCAGCAGCTATAGCAAATTATTATTACTCATTTCTGTTTCCTGCATCTTGAACTTTGTGGCTCAAATTAGTTGCAGTAAACATGCTAGGTGATGTAAAAGTGCTTTCACTGTCTTTGAAGACCATACTTTGTCTTATATTCCCCATACGAATTCTTGGTTTGTTACTGCTAAGTAGTTGCCTTTTTCTAATAAAAGAGTGTATTACGGTACTTTTTAGCCTTTGATGCATAGAAGTACCTCTCATAGTTCAATTGCAGTATTGTTTAAGCCAAGAACCCCTTAAAATTTGTGGATTTACTATTTTAATGCTTTTTTTGTTAATTGGGCTATGGACAAATCAAAGAGGTATTTTGGGATAAAACAAAATACTGTTGTTGAGATCTTAAAATAGTATAATTGAAAAAGGGAAACTGTTGCTAATCGTGGGAAAGTTTTGATGGTGTCTACAAATGAATTCATTTACTGGAATTTTCTGTCTTCCTGCAGCTTAACTGTTAACACTAAATTCAGAATGTGGACATGAAAGGTAAAGGGTTAATTACATTTTATAAACAAAATATTCCTAAGGTGGTATATCGAGAGTACATTGTTCTTCAAATAAAAGGAATGTATTTTAACTATGAAAAAAGTATATTTTTGTGCTGCATTTTTTGCCTGTGTCTTATCAAATATGTCACATGGTAGTTCTGAGCAGTGATTTAATGATGATGAAATACTGAAATGATACTTCATGTGTTCCGTATATGTACTTAGGAGTTTGCTCTGGTTTTACTTTTCCTGACAACAATCACAGCTGATCCTTAATATTTCTACATCACAGTTCTTTTACCAGTAATATACTTCTTAAACATTACATTTACATTATAAAATGTAAAGCTCAGTACTAGAAAGTACATGTAGTATAATCAACAATAGTGAACTTAGCTTATCTGACAGCATCTGGTATTTTTTTGTATTTTTGCTTGTTTGTTGTGTTTTGCTTTGAGGGTACAGTTATGTTGGCTAGAGATAAGATATCCCATTAGCA
The DNA here is from genome assembly GCA_013400055.1 of Nycticryphes semicollaris. Taxonomy (NCBI): domain Eukaryota; kingdom Metazoa; phylum Chordata; class Aves; order Charadriiformes; family Rostratulidae; genus Nycticryphes; species Nycticryphes semicollaris. Next base: position 1,598,967 of record VXBJ01001130.1, on the reverse strand, counting down.
TTGCCAAATTTCTAAAAAAAAAAAAAAAGGTATTTCAAACTTTAATATTCAGGCATCAGTTTATGAGATTTCCCTTATATTGAAAACTTCTCAGGTCAGGGACCGTGGGTATAACATTAGCTGGGTATGGCTTGAGTTCCAAATAGCCAACCTATTTATTGAATAATTGTAACTTCCTTATCTGCCATATTCTAGTTACTAGGTATCATAAAAAGTAAATGACTATGAAGGTTATCAGAGGATTCACAAGAAACTGTTGTGCATCTAGAAATAAGAAAAGGAAAGCCGCAGACTCTTATCAGCACATAAATGTTTAGGTATCTTCTGCTGTGGTTAGCTAATATCAAAAGTTTATCTGTTCTCAGGATTAATTAATGCCGATTAATTGGCTTGATGTTGTAGAGCAGATGTGCAACCCTGATCACGTAATGCGTTTACACAGTCAAGTGTTCTGTAACACAACTGTGATGCGTTCAGAAGACTCTGGTAGGGGGTCATGTACTGGCAATTACAGCAGCAAATGGAGAGGGAAGGGGAGAAGACATTTTTAACAGAAAATGTTGACTCCACTATCCATGGAATAATGAAGCATTTGTTACAGAAACTCATGCTTACATTCTGTGAATCTTAAATAGTTTTGAAGTTGAACTTGTGAAATAATGGCCACAACCAGCTACTGACCCTTTGATTTTTTTAGAGGTAGAGTGCAGTCTTCATTTGGTTTCAGCTGTCACTGGCAAAGAGCATAAAACATCTTTTTTAGAGAAATTTGATAATTTCACTGATAGGCTGCTAAACCATTTCTGTTTGTCAAAAAGAGAAAGACTACAAATATTTTACACCACCCTTTGTGGAATGTGCCTCTTGATTAGTCAAGATGGTCTTCATCCAAAATACTGGATTTGTTTAGAGATATGCTTACTAATAATTTGTGTTAAAGGTTAGAGGCAGCAATTAGTTCCTTTTTTTTGAAAAAAAAACCCAAAAACAAACTAACAACTGTTTCTTGTACCATAATATGACACTAGGGACAATTTTAAATTTTTATATAGAAAAATCACAAGAAATTGGTTCACTTGCTTATTAACTAAAATTTACGGGTTTCAAGCGCGTTTAAGGATGTATCGAAGTAATGGGTTCCAGATAAAAAGAGTTCTTCTGTTAGAGAAATGGGTTATAGAAATTACATAGAGCTTGAGGACTAATAGAATCATGTAAAATGAAGAAGGCCCCAATAGCAAGGGAAAGCAATAATCAGTGAAGATGAAAGATGTCAGTGAAAGGACTGACATAGGAAACCTGTGTCCTAGTGATCCCAGTGAGAAGGATGGTGACCATATTAGTATTGAATCAAATCAGCAGTTCAAAATTTCCTTATAATTAAAATTATAATGAAAGGAAGAAGGCATGGTGACGCTCAAGGAAAATTATAGGGGAGCCTCCATATTTCAGGAGAGGTACTAGAAGAAGAATGTACTAAATTATAGTTACTGTAAAAGCCAGAAACTAATACCAGATCAAATAAAATGCCACACAACGTAGCCTAGGTTAGATATATCGAATTGTAATGTAGCTTTAGGAAAAAGGTGATGCAGTCTCACTTCCCATAGTATCTGTCCTTGCTTGGCTGTGTTGCTATTAGAATGTACCTGCACTTGCAAGGTGGTGGACACAGTGAAGTATGTGATGGTGGTTTTAAGATTTCAGTTTTAGGCCATCAGTATTTTTAATTTGATTGGATAAGGAGACAGCTCTGCTTGCATTTGAGATTAAGGCTCTAAGGATTCTGCTTCCTTTCCCCTTTTCCCCTGTTTCTAATCTTGCCATAAGAGTAATATTGGATATTAAATGCTACGTTTTAATTGATTCGCCTCAAAGTTGTATCCCTTCAAAGTGCTTTAATTCCTTGTTAAGAAAGGTTAGTAGATGGTGACTGATTTTTGAAGCCAGTCAGCGTTTGAATCGGTTTCAATGGTTACCTTGATCGTCGCACAGCCCTGTAACATGGGTAGCCATGTAATCCTTTAACAATAATCTTGTCTAAAATAAATGAGAGCTACGGAATGTTATGACTTCTGTTGAGGTCCTACTTGGAATGTGATGGGAATGACACATTTTGGTTCAGCTGGGTGTCTCCTTGATGGGTCTGCCTGTTGAAATATGTATGGCTATTTTATGTCACACATCAGACCGGTTAAGTGTTACTTCTGAGTCTGCCAAGATGTCTTTATGGACACTTTTGTCTCCCACAATTATTGAACAAAGACAGCTTTGGGAGCCCACTAACTCAAGATGTGAGGGGTTCTACTAGCTGCCTGTTGTCTCCCAAATTTCCTTTACAGCCATAGAAAAAGAAGGTTGTGTCCTTGCCTAAGAGGTGTAGTACTTACCTTGGTTCTCTCCGGCAGAATGAATTTGCTAAGAAGAATTTGAATGGCCTTACGAAATTCCACGGTGATGGTTCATTATTTAAATACTCCTATTTAAAAATACAGATTTGAATCAATGGTATATGTTGTCAAGCAAAAAATCTGCAACCTCTAAATTCTAGAAATAAACTTTAATAATCATAATCCGCCAGGTACTAATTTGGTGTAGCACATGTGAAACAAACGTGCCTTAGTCCCATTTTTCCATGGACTTTCATACCTGATAGCTTCTGTGAAATTTTTTTTTATTTTTTTAAACTGAGAAAAGTCATCAGCTTAATAGTAGACATGCATAATTCCTTTTTGGATTGTAGTTGTGATAAAGGGGGGTTTACTGTAATAGTGTAGGAATTAAACATATATCAAAGAGATGTTTTTAATGCCCTTTAACATACTGCGAGCATTTTAACATAGTGCAAGGATGAAATAGGTATAGTGGTGTAAGTTATAGGAAGGATAAAAATACTGCAACTGGTTTTAACACTTCATTGCAAACATTATTATATTGTACGTTGAAGGGAAAGTTGGAGGAATTCTTCTCGAAGGGCTTTCAATGGGTAACTTGTCCCCTGCTGCTTTTTCTGTGTTATTTGAGTACATATTGAGGTGGGCAGTTGTTTTATGTGTGCAATAGCCAAAAAACTACTGCTAGGCTGGCAAATCAACCAAATCTGTAAACCAAAAGCAAGGTTGCTCTTTTTTGGGTGGACTGTGGTGTTTGTGCAGCTGCAGGGTGAACCAGATAGGACAAGTAATCTGTCTTGAAAATAATCTTTTTTTTTTTCTTTTTCTAGGCTATTTTTCTGCAGAATCTAGTTGTACAGCTGCACAGTGAACAGATCAGCAAACAAATGTGCTGATATACAAAAAATGGTTTTGTGGGAATGAATGAAGCAGTGGGGGAGGGCAGGACCACTACTTTAAGTGCTACACCACCTTAAAATGTTTGTTGAACTTCAGCCTTCCTTCTGACAAAAACATTTGCTTATTTTCAGTAGAATAATAAAGTATTAAAATGCAGGTGTAATGGGTTCATCTTCTCAAGTATTTCTTATAAGCACTGGTGTCTTAATAGGACCTAATTGAACAGCTAAATATTGGTAGAAAATCAAACCAGCTCTGTTGTAAATTTTGAGCATTCGTAACTGTTTTATGGACTACATACAGTTTATCTATGAAAGACTGAAAATTTATACTGTGTTAATTTAGGATCACTTTCTGGTACGTTTGGGATTTGGCATTTCAAATCCTTCACACTTCACGTTTTTAAAACATTTTCATGGTATGTTCAGTTATGCATAAATGCTTTCTGTACTATTTAAGTCTTATCTGGTATTAACTTAGCAAATACAGTTTGTATCAATTAGTTCATGATCTGTGTTAATGATCTGTTCTTAAAAAGTGCCCCTCCTACTGGGCTGTAGATTTTCAAATGAATGAGTTTTACTGAAGTCCACAAACCTGTTTCGCTGAAATTGAAGAGAGAAGAAAATACAGGAGATGGGTGAGAACTAAAGTTAAACGTTGTTAATTTTAACTTCTTAGATCTGTAATGTTTTCCTATTTGTGTGTATATATATGTGTGTCAGTTTATGACTGGTGAAAAAAAAAAGATAATATTATTTAATTAAATGCTTTTATGGTTTGCTTAAAGTGTCTTTTAGTAACAGCAATATATTAATTTCACATTAATATTTTTCCCAATAATTTATCTTAAAAACGTGTTAGATTAATAGAATTTATATTTTGGCATTTATTAAAAATCGAAATTTAGAAAAGAAAGAGTAGGTTCATTTGGATTTTCAGATTCCAGTCATTTTTTGAACCAAATATTAATATGAAATATTGCACAGTTGCTGGAATGGAAGTGGTGGGGGACTGCGGGCATCTCCCCTGCGTGTACACTGGAATAAATACCTGCAATATAAGAAAGAATTTTAATTTTCAGGAGCTGTAAGTAAACCTCTGCATATGTAGTCAGTAGTTTTATCTCAAGAAATAAACATCTCCTTTCTTTCAAGAAAAATGCCATTTCTTATATATTACTGAGCAGTTCTTAGTAGAAATGAATTATTTCAGTGCTTAACTTTTCAGTGCTGAACAGAGGAAATACCTAAGTTTGCTAAGAATATTGTTTGGTTTTTTTTAACGCCTTTTGTCTTTCTGAGTTCTCTCTTATCTTGGCTGAAGTGTGTTTGGGGTATTTTTGTTTGCTGTGAAACTTCTGATTGCCCGTGAAGCCTTGCTAAAGCACTTCAGTCATTGTGGTATTCAAGCTGAGTAACTACTTAGAGGATTCAAAGGTATTTTTTGAAAACTCTCCTGTAGATAGCAAAAAAAGGCAGGACATTCTTCAGAAAAAGCAAGGAAGGGAAGTTGAACAAACAGGAACAGAAACTAAAATCACTTTGGAAGGAGCATGAGAAGGGGAGAATCCAGTGCATTTATGTTACAAATATTTCAGGTTATTAAAGTAATTGGGAGCAGGCAGGAAAAAGGGTGGGGGAAAGAAAATAAAGTTCTAGAAAAGAAGAACAGATGGAATAGTAGGCACTGTGGAGAAGCTTCAGGGAACCAAGGGAAACTCAATGAAAAAGGCTGTAAAAAAAGTTTCATCAGAGGTGCGTTTAGTTTAATAGATGAAATGCCGTAGGCAGACACTGGTTTAGCAAGGAGATATTGTGAGTTTACCATACAGAAAAGATAACTCTTTGCTGATGTACTGTTCAGGTACTTTGACCTCAAGCCTCTGATTTAAGAGCCTTGTATAGGGATATGCAATCAGTACTGCATATAGTATGAATGATTTGTTTGCATTGATAAAGGAGGAGGGGAGGGGATGCACTTGGCAGCACTGTGTGCGTTTTCTGAAATGTCAGTTGGTGTGCCAGATCCATTTATCTTATCCACTGTGAATTTACACATTTGTTCTAACTTTGCAGCTTGACATAGGGTGGGGTTGTTCACTCCCTGAGTCCGTCCTCAAAGATTCATCTTGTTCTTGTTTGCAGCTCAATGAAAGGTAGTATGTGCTGTTGTTTCCAGCTCTAGCATGTGGGTACATTAGTTTCTTGCCCAGCACATAGCCAAATGTTTTCCCTCGTGTCTCCCCTTTTTGGGTGCCGCTTGTCCCTCGTGTCTCCCCTTTTTGGGTGCCTGACCATCACTGAGCTATGCAGGGAATGAGGGGAAGCAAAAGCTGACACCAATAATAGGCAGAATCTTTTCCAGGTCCTCAGGCTGCCCTTCCATATTCTTTTGAAGGGATTGAAGAGTTTTAATATTCTGCTATTGAGATCAGCTATATACAATTCTGTGCCACTGAAATATAGAATTTGGACTTCAGCTTTCCAGTATTTTACACATACGAATACTGCCTGATATGTTAAAGGTGACAGGTATTTATAACTGCCTAGAGCATAATGTAGCTCATTTAAAAAGAAACAAATAATAAATTCTTAATAGTTGTTCTGTTTGAGACTTTGTGTGATGGGTGCGTTTGTTTAGTAAGCATCTTTGTAACAAGAATTACAAGAGAAGATACAGAAGTTTATATAAAATAAGATTTAAAATAGTGTGCTAGGGTTATTACTATTTTAATTGAAAATGGTGAGGCATCTAATAGATTTTGAAATTGGTCTGATAATGCCTGGCTCTCTTATTTCAGCAATGAATCATGATCATAGGTTACAAACAATTTTAACCATTAGGGCATGGAGAAAAGGTACCATTCAAGGCTAAACACCACAATTAGGGATGCATGACTGAAGTTTCAAAGTAATGTATTAGTAGTATTGTATGAGACAGTCACATGAAAAAGATCATGAGGTTGTGAAAAGGATTATGATCATGCTTTAGTCATGGTTTTCCTGGTAGAGATATTCTAGTCTGGATCATGCTTTGACTTTGCCTTGTTCTGGTTATATTACCGTTATGTAGCAAAGGGGGAGAAAAGGTGTTTTACCTACAAAAGCAGTATCATTTGAGTAACTGAATTTTACTTAAACTTGAGATGCTGCTTTCAGTACTGAGAAACTGAAGTTAAAAAGATACTGAACAATTTGCGAGAGCATTACAGTGTGCTAGATGTACTCACCTGCTGCTGCTGTCTTCTCTGCAAGGAGATGTAAGATTATCTTTCTCCCAGGACTTTCATTTGTCTTGTGTGTACCTCAACCTGCTCTTCACATTAAGTAACAGTAAATATTTTAAATCCTTAGTTGATGAAAATCTCCATATTCCTGTAGAAACGTGGAGCTTTGTTGATCTGTCACCAGGCCATACACCTGATCCAGTCCGTACCTTTACTTACTGACAGAACGTTTCTGCTTCCTGGGATGACGTTAAGTCACAGAGCCCAGGTTCTCAGTCTGTGTGAGAAAGAGCCTATGTTATTTATTTAGAGGTTATGGAATGAGTTTGCAGACAATCGTACACCCTGAAGGTTGACTCAGTCCAGTGACTCTTGGATGAAGATTTGCAACCTGTTTCTTTCTACTCCACCAGTAACAACTCTGTGCTTACCTGTTTCCTCAAAGGGGAATGCAAGAAGCTTCTGGAAGGTGTATCTAGATGCTTTTAGTAGTATTTCTGTACTAATCCCAGTGATGTATTTGTAAGATCAGTAACAATGCCTTAAATAGAGTCTGTGAGTGAAAAAGACTGTATGAAAATAGCATCTCAGTAAATTTTGGGGATGAACTTATTGTCTACTACTTGAACTACTTGAAAAGGTTTGTCACAGCCCTTAAAACAGTAACTGGAATAGGTGTCAAACTGGAGACAAAAAGTGATCATTTTAGACTGATGATTGAATAGTTGTTTATAAAAATAAAACAGCAGTATACAAGGATTATACACATTGACCTATCTGATGTGTCTGGAATCAGTTTTGATGCAGATGCCTCCATTTGAGAGATCGTCTTCTGATCTTTTGATTTGTAACTGGGTGGTTAATGCAAAAGAGAATTCTGCAAGTGCTAGAAGCTCCAGTGAAAAGTGAATTTTCATCCTAAAAGGTTAACAGGAAAAACTTTTTCCCCAATCTTCTGTATTAACTCATGATTTGCTACATAAAGTCATTAAAAGGTATCCTTTTACTTTTTTCCTCTGATTCCTTTTCTCTGTCAACCTGTTGCAAATATAGCTGCTTACAAGAGATTATTTTTTGGGGAGGGGGAGTGCAATAATGTGGTTTTAAGTCCTTAAGTGTAAAACATCAAGCTAATATTTTAGGAAATTAAAATGGACTTTAAATGTTTGTGGTTTGCTGCAAAGCACTTTCCTGAATGATTTCATGAGGCCCATTTTATTTAGCAGCTGGGGTGGGCCCAAGAAGGACACTTAAATTTACCATTTCTTGTCTGAAAGTCAGTAGCATTTTAGGACACGTTGACCAGGTCATTTGCATCTTTGTGAATGCAGGGTCAGTGGCAGCTGTAGTCAGGGCGTGCTTTCTGTGTAAAAAGAGGTGAAAGCATACTTGACCTGCTTTCCTGTTACTTGACATCCTTGCATTTGCTGCAGTGTTTTGGTAGCATCCGAGTATCGAGAAAGCAGAGTGAATGCAGCTCTGTCCATATCCTTTCTCTCAGCTCTCATTTTCTTTTCAGTTTTGAGTAGTTACATTTGAAAGCCCACCTTCTGTACTTGTGCCCTTTGTCTATTTTGGTCAATGCTGTTAAACTTTTTAAAAACAGTCATTCAGCTGTTCAGCTTGGTCGGGAAACCATGCTTCTTATAATTATTCCGGTATTACATATATTTTGCTAGTAGATGTAAACAAAACTGTCATTTTTGGTAAAATAGTGAATTGTTTTCAACTCTGAATGCAAGATAGACTTCTGCTGTGTCCTCTTCATTGCGTGATGTTGAATAGTAAGTTTCTTACGTTTAATACTAAGTTGAAAATCACATTGTGTAGACAATATAACCTCTAAAAACCAGCTAGAATGTGTCAGCACTAACAGTATTTTTTGAGTTGCATAAACAGACATTCTCCATATAACCGTATTTTTAAATTAAAGTTTTTGAAATCAGTAAACTCAACTAGGTAAAAAATACTAAAAATGCAAACATTTAAGCAATACATTGAAGTTGGTTAGAGATAACTTATTTTTAATCATTAATTACTAATAAAAACTGGGAATAGTGTGTGTTTAGCAGAGGTACTTTAGCAGCACATAAGAGAAAAAAGATGTGTGGATTTAACTGTATTATCTGTCTGTTATGCCCATAAAAAAAGAAAATATGGGCAGTATTGTTTTTAAATAATTTTTATTCATTTGTAAACTTGTGTTTTAACACTTAAACACAAGTTTCAATATTATAAGCTATCATAAGCATAGATGCCTCTGAAAATATACACAAAAAATGTTCTGTTATGACTGACTGTAAATGTTGATATTTTTCTTGTAACTGCCTTTTGTAAGCATGGTATGTGAGACTGCATCTCTAAAATACACAGAGCCTATTTTAATGTTGGATCACAAAAGTACATAAATGCAATTTTTGCAGTAAAAATACTGCAATTGTTGTTGTGTTAACGCCAATACCTAAAAAGACTCATGAGTCATTCAATTGACACAAATAAGTCCCAGACTGCCACTCATGTAGTGCGAGTGTTGAGATTACTTTCACACCTAAGTGCTTCTCCTTGTGTTTCTTGTAGGAAACAGAGATGAAGGTACACATGCACACAAAATTTTGCATCATTTGTTTGCTGACATTTATCTTTCATCAGTGCAATCATTGCCATGAAGATGGACACGACCATGGTCCTAAAGAGGAAGGTGTACACTACCATAATGACTATCAGATTTCAACTATATCCTACTTGCAGAATGGAGGAACAGAATCTATGCCAAGTAAATTTTCAACGTTGGAAGCTGAAAATGAGCAAAAGTACTACATTGAAAAGATTTTTGATCGTTACGGTGAAAATGGAAGACTGTCTTTTTTTGGGCTGGAAAAACTGTTAATGAGCCTTGGTTTAGGAGAGGTAAAAGTAGTGACAATAAATCATAATGACATTGGCCATGATCATGTTTCTCACTTATATGCTTTAGAAGTACAGGAAGGAAAGCATTCTCACTCTCATAACCATCCTCATAGCCACTCAGATTCAGAAAACCAAACCACAATCAATATGGCTGCAAAGAGAAATCATAAATGCGACCATGAGAGAGACACAGTAGTCCCATCAGTAAAAGATGATGGCAAACACATTCATGACCAGAGTCGCCATCACCGTCATCATCACCCTCGTCTACATCGTCATCACCACAATGGTACACATCATTCTCATAATGATTCAGTTAGTCATAGTGAACATCGAGAACAGAATCATGAACCTTCAACAGAGACAAACACAACTCAGGATCAGCCAGAAAGAAAACAATGGAAACAAAAAAAGAAGCAAAAGAAGATCAGTGAGACTTCAGGAAATGCTACACGGGATTATGCCCCAGATTGTGTTCACAGTCGTGTTCATAAGTGTGATCATGTTCATGATGCATCTCGTTTGCATGTACACCATCATGAACGCAGTAGCGATCGTTCTACTAGTCATGGGCATCAAGATTCCGGTTTTGGTAATGAGGATGGACACCACCATACCAGCAAGCGGGACGCTCGTCATAGTGTAAGAAAACATCCTATTTTTTCAACACACAGTCATAAGGATCATAGTGAAGATGAACGTGATCGTGAAGAGGTGAGTATAAAAAGGAGAACCTTTAAGTTCACCTTCGCTGTTGTTAAGTAATGGAAGGCGCACGCCCACAAATAACACTGAAGCACATTTGCCACCATTGCGTGATACAGGTATCAGAGTGAAAACACTAAAAGACACTGCCACAGTTTTTGAGTTTAATTTATGGGTTTCTGTCTGCCCATCACATGTATTTTCTCAGAGAGCTATCTCCTTGCGTGTTTATCTGTATGAAGGAGATACTTAAAGCTTTCTGAGATACTCAGCTTACGTGCAGGGTTGTTTCCCTTACTGAAATTCATGAATACTTCATATGCACACACCCTTTTGGACTTCTTTCTGAATTGAAGATCATTAACATTTTTGGAAACTGCACAGAGACTCTTTGCTAAAAGAAACACTTGCATCTTTTCAACGTGCTTCTAATTTCTTTGTCCTAAGAGATGATGAAGCAGTGTCGATACAGCTTCTGTAGCACGGTGCTCAGTGTAAGCTCTTCCATTTCTCCCTTCAGCATCCATTATTTCTGCCAGGACCATAAATACACTTTCTCTTCTCCCCACCCCACCCTCCACCCCAGTTATCTACAGAAGCAGGACATTTTGATATCATGGTTTTAAACTAGAAGTCACGATAGGAAAGGAAGGAGCGAGTGCCACATTTGAGGTTTTAAAATGAACCAAAAAGTAAAGCTCCAGACATAGAGGGTTTGTAGATGAAGTGTTAGAAAACCTATTTTAGGTTTATGTTCTTCCACTCCTTTCTTGTTGCTCTTTCTTCATTGCTTGTACTGTGTAATGGTAAAAAATATGGAAACTCATTTTCATTGACATTTATCAATTGTATAGGAGTTTGGAGACTGAGTTTATAGTGCATCTATTTTAACTGTTACTTTCCCCTCAAAAACCACTTAGATCAGCTTAGACATGTTTTAGCCCTGGTGGAATGTTGTGGGCCAAAGTTTCCACTTTCTCTTTGTCTTCTTAAAGCATATGCTAAATTTTCCATAACTGTAGTTCTTTAATGAAATAGTTGCTTTCATATTTAATTTGTTTCTACAATTTGCTTGCAGTGCTTAAACGTTACCCAGCTGCTACGGTACTATGGTCTGGAAACCAGCTCTCCAATATCTCCTGAATTGTTTATCTATATGTGTCCTGCTTTGCTATACCAGATTGAGAGAAGGCTTTGTATTGTACATTATGATGATCTTGAAGATTTTATGAAAAGTAAAAATGCATCAATTGAGAATAAGGATAAAACAGGTGCATCAGGTAGGTGTGTAACATCTAAAGCCTCCAAAATTACTTTGCATCGTAAATATTAACTTCAAAGTTTGAAATGTCATGAAACTTAGCATTGACTGTAGAGTAAAGGAATGGTTGAAATTTAACATATTTACTAGAAGAAATCTGAGACAGTGTGCTCCTTTAAATCAGGAGACATAGCATCCTGTTAGGTTGTATAATAACTTATAAGTAACCATGGCTCGGGGAGGCATACCATTCTTTCTTGTCTATTTTTATCCTTTTTCATTATTTTCACTTTTCTTTTATGTTTGCTTATTTTTATTTCTGTTTTTGTCTTCTGTCTTTAAGGCCTAGTGTCCTATATTTGGGCCTGCAGCCCAGGCATTTTGGCCTGGATTCTTCCCACACATCTTTAGATGTTGGACTCTATTGTTATAGGAACATAGGGAAGGTACAGAAACTTTGGAGGCAGAAGGACCTCAAGGCATGAGGAAGTACACCCACAGTTTGTTGTACTTTCATCATGTAAGAAAAGTTACATCTCTCTTTCTTAGTGTGACTGAGATGCTCCATATGTTGGTCTCAAAGTTGGAAAGTTGCAGTGTTACTTTGGCACAAATTTTCTTAATAAATTTGACCTGGATATACTCATTCAGGAATAGAGAACAACACCTTCACCACAGTTAGCTCACAGGAAAATATGATTTCAGATGCTACTGGTTTACATTCTAGCAGTGGTGCAAATTGGTAGAATTGATATCCAAAATTGTTTATGAACTTAAGAAATATGAAGACTTAAGCAAGTCACAAGAGCATTTAAATTGCCATTTCTGACAACAGTTCCCTTTTCTGACTTCCAATGACAACTACTCTATACTATTCCTTAGCATAGGAGAAGTATTCAATCAAAATCCTCTGTTAGGCAGTTTTAATTTTGTGTGTGTGCGCCCACCTTGAGCAAAAATCAGTAGACTTTTTTTTTTCTTCTTACCATAGTTCTAAGCTAAAAATATTTTTACTATTGTTAAAGCAGTAAAAGGGCAGCATCCATTGTTGTGATTTTATAGAACCATAGAACAGTTTAAGTTGAAAGAGTCCTTAAAGATCATCAAGTTCCCACCCCTCTGCCATGGAGAGGGACATCTCCCACTAGACCAGGTTGCTCAAAGCCCCTTTCCGCCTGGCCTTGAACACTTGCAGGGATGGGGCATTTACAATTTCTCCTCACCCCTATCATAGTGAAAAATTTCTTCCTGAGATCTAGTCTAAATCTACCCTCTTTCAGTTTGAAGCCATTACCCCTCTTCCTAACTGAGTCTACTTTTGAAACACGTGTTTAATACTGCAATCTTTCATAAATTATAATGGAACTGTTGACAGATGTTTAGCTGTGGTGAAATATGAAAAATCTAAAAAAATCTGGGGTACAATATCCATGTTTTGAAAATAAAAATATTGGTAATTGTGAATATTGATTAGTACATAAGTTCTTATTAGCATAATTAGAAATAAAGCCTGAAATAACTGCATTCTCATAGATGTTAATAACTGTTTGAAAGAATGCATTACTGTTGTTTTTTTTTTTCTTTTAACAATGCTGGAGTCGTTAATTAACTTGTTTTTCATAAATCTCCTGTAGTGACACAGCTACTGTTAACTGTTCAAAGATTGCTGTAAACCAAATATACTGTGTTTTATATGACAGCAAATTTTTGTGGGGTAGTCTCATTGTAGTAAGAGTTGACCCCTGCCTTATTACTAAGAGGATTTGTAGAATAGCTCTGGGCATTTTCTGCCTATTAAAATGTTAAAACCGTGTCCAAAACTGTCATGCACATGCTTTGAACCAGTTTAATTAGAAAGTTTCTACAGATCAGTGCTTCTATTTAAAATAGTCTATTTTCTTTCCCTGGAATGAGTAACGAAGTTGATGAATAACTCAGCTTGAAGACCTTATACATTTTTGGAGACTTAATTTTCAAAATTACTGAACCTTATTGTGAACATTTAACATGCTTTATGGCATCTGGTATCTTGAGTATAAATAACACATTTCCCAGCTAATTGTAAAAATTGGTTTTTAACTTACTGATTTAGCTCTGAAAAGAAAGAATAACCTCTAAAACAGGTCAAATTGATTAGATAATAATAAATCATTCTTCATAACAGTTTCCTGTATACTGTTCTATACAGTGAGACTTCAGCTTGGTATAATAATTATTTTCCTTCCTTAAGTAAGGAAGTGAACCACAAAATAACAAAATCTTAACTGGTATATGGGGATTGTGGGTGGTGGAGGATGGATGTCAGTCATAGAGTAACTTAATCTGCAGGTTGTAGGGTTCTACTAAAATGAAAATATGTGCTTACCCAAGTTAAACATTTTTAGATATAAATATTTGCCAAAGTTAGGAGGATGCAGACATTTTTAAACACTAGCTTTCTGTGGTTTTCTTTAGTTTTAAAACTTAAAAAAAAACCTTAATACTCCACTACTGCCTTCTGTTCACTGGTACTAACCTGTAAGTTTTCCGTTAGTTCTGGTAGTGTATTTTTCTAGAGCAAAGTAATTTAATTAAATGACCAAAAACTTATGAAGCCATATTGGGTTTCTTCCTGTAATTTACAGATAGTTCTGTAACATCTTCTAATAGAGGATTTTCAAGGGCTGATATGTACAATTGAGCTTTCACAGTGTACCTGTTGTAAGATGTGGCATTGTTACCATTGAGAGCTCCTGAAGAACTTAACTTGAAAAGTACACTGACTATCAATCAAGCTAACAGAAGCGATACAAGTAAACAGTGAGCAATTTTTTGAAAGATGGAGATCAGTTAGAGCTGCTGATTAGAAGTATTTCAGATGAGGTATATCTTGTAAACCTGCTTGTGCAGATGCCAATGTTGCCTAGAGTTTACCATTCCCTGAACCCAGATAGGCTTTGCTTCAGTGGAGACTTTCTGTTAGCTTGTATTTTTGTTAAATCCTGCAGAGAGCTAACTGTGCTCAGCTTTCCAAGGAGTATAACTTACTACCCTTTTAGTCTCTTCTAATTTACAAAATAGCTGTCCAAATCCAGTGGAAACTTTGCTACCCGCTGTTTAACAGAGGTCCCTTACTGAAGAAATTGTTTGGTCACCTCCCTCTTGTTTTTTTCCACATGAATATTTTATAAGTCAGTGCATAATAGCTTCACATCATTGACCAAGCTTCATACAGTATTCCTAGGAGGTTTTTTATCACTTAAGAGCTTTTGCAGTGTTCATTTTGTTGCATATTAGTTCTACTTGAGTAATATTTTAATTTTGAACACTACAGCTGAATGAAATCCTTCAGAAAATTTTGTGGCAGAATATTGTCTTCTCTAAGTCTTTCTTAGTAGTCCTTTTTATATGAAAGTTTGTACATGTACATAACTGTGGGGTCAGGCACAGCTTTTGTATATAATATATTTTTTATCTGACTTGGCAGCAACCTTTTGCTGATAATTTTCATTCTGTACCATTGTTTAAGAGTTTAAACAGAGACAGAAGCTGACAACCAAGACTGAGAGATGCACAGATTCCCTATTCTAATTCTCATGTGCCTCATCTTAATCACAGTGCCATGTTTAGATGCTGTATCAGTCATAAGAGTATGTAAGCCCTTCAGAGATGTGTTTGCCAAAACTATGCTATGATACATGAAACTTAACCCAGTTTGCCTAATCTCCTTGCCATTTTTCTCCATGTAAGGCTGTTGGTCTTTTAACCTGGCACTTGATATAATAACGCCTATGTCCAGATTGGAGATACAATGTCCTGCCAAAGGGCTGTGTAATTTGTATTTGGGCTACTTGTGCATGCATACCTAAGTCAGCATTGGGTTACAAATCCAGGTATGCAGTTTCCTTCAGCAGAGCCCGTTAATCCAGAGTACATGATTGAAGTGCTCTGGGGATGAATCAAGGTTGTGTAGGGGCAGTATTTTGGTTGGCAGGGGATCTGCTTCCACTCTATACCTACTTTTGTATTCTCATTTTCCAAACTCTGTTTTTTAGTTCCTCATCTGATGGCAGTCTTTGCCTTTTCACCAACTCTATATGTTGGTGCATTTAAGTGTACGCTGCATACTTGCTAAAGCTTTTTCCAGTCAGTTTCTCCTGGTGGGTGTGCTTTTGTACCCTTTGCATTTGAATTGAATTGTTTTCTTTTCTGCACGGTTGCAGAATGACAGAGTTCTTAAAAGTGAATATCCAAAAATAAAATTTAAACAGCTGATACTGTAAGTTTGGGTGTTGAACCAGACCAGGCTGCAGCAGCCACCATTCTAGTGGCAAAGTCTTGTCTGATCTGTAGGGGTTTTGGTACAGATAAAATTCTTGAGACATTTGACTGCTAAATTATAAAATTCATTGAGGAGCTACAACATATTCATTCCTCTTCTCCTCTGCTCTCTAGCCCCTCCATTTCCCAGGACCTTTTCCCCCATTTGATCAAAACTTGATCAAAAGTGAGTGGACCTTCATAGATGTAAGGAAATCAGATCATGCACCAAAGTATGGAGATACTAATGATTTAAATCAGGAGTTGTTAACTTTCATTAAACTTGGGGAACTGTGTAGACATTTTTGATTAAAATTTAAGCTAGGAGAAAAACTGAAGCATTTAAGCTAAAATTTAAAATAAATTAAGAAAAAAGAAGTTCAGATCGAGGAAATCATGGTTATGAATGATCTCAGTGCAGTTGATGTTTGCAAAATAGGAGCTCCAACATTTCCCATCTTTTGGACTGTAAACTTTTTGAACTGTATTGTTGAAATTAAACTGATTTTACTAACTGTTCTTTGAAGTTTCTGTGATGGGAAGAAACAAGAGAAGTTATAGAGAAGCAGAGAGAGGGAAAAAAGCCACAATAATTTTTAATTCTTAGCCTTACTGATTACTTGAAAAAGTAGAAGAAAAAATACTTTATAAGGGTGAGATACTGACTGCCAGAGTCACGTTTCTTTGCTTATAGGATCTTTCTCATGTAATTCCTCCTTTTCCATGTCTTGCGGAAATTTGCTCATCTACCATAATTAACAGGATTACATTGAGTGCACCATATCTCATTATCAGTTTTTCTTTAAATGACAGTGGAGGTTCTCAGGAAAAATACTGTCCTGGTTTCAGCTGTGATAGAGTTAGTTTTCTTTCTAGTGGATACTGTGTTTTGATTTGGTATGAGCAGAATGTCAATAATGCATATTGTTTTGGTTGTTGCCAGGTGATGTTTATATTATTCAAGGACTTTTTCCAGCTTCCCATAGAAGCTGAGAGGCAACACAGACTTAGTAAGTTGTCCAAGGGAATATTCCGTATCAGAAATGTCATGCTCAGTATATAAATGAGGGTTGGGCCAGGGCCAGAAAACCTGATCTGTGCTCAGGACAGGCTGGGCAACCAGTTCACTGGGTGGTTGTATTACTTTATCTTGTATATTCCTTTAGCATTATTAATATCACTATTATATATTCCTTTTCTGTTAACCCACGAGGTTGGCTTTTGTCCCTTTCCTCTCCTTTTTTCTCTCTTCTCTCTGCCTACTTCGGGGAGAGGTGGGGTGTGCAGAGAATTGAACTTGTGGCTGCTTTGTCCTGGCTTGTGTCAAACCATGACATACATACACTGCTTTTTGTTGGTTGCAAGTTGCTTTCAGCTCTTCAAGCGCTTATTAAACCACTGGATTTTAAAGTTCTTCTGTCAAAGGTTGAGTCTAACTTCTCAGAAATCAAACCATATGTTTCAAAGCACAGGCCTGAAGAGAATGATGTCAAAGTGTGACTCCTAACAAAGAGGGGGAAATATTGATTCCTGTTAAATTTTGCATCAAAATGATTTTTAAAACAAATTAGTGCTTGTAAAGCCCTAGTAAGTTAAGTAGCAAAGATGTTTTTGTTCCAACATGAAATCTCTTGCTGTTTGTGTTTCATTAAAGGCTACAAAGCTAAACCTGCAATCTACAATCAGGAAGAATTGCTGGGGCTCTTTTTAGCAGATTGTCTTTGATGTCTGTACCTTGAATAAGCCTGTGTATTTTTTGCTGTGAACTTCAGTACTGTCTTCATATTTTTCATCAGCTTTTGAATGAACAATCACTCAACTTAGGCTAAAGGAAAGTCACCTTCTTAAGAGATAGTTGAAAGTCGTTAATCAGTCTTAAAAGTTTTACAAGTATTGTTCTGACAACCTTTCTGTGTTCATTTCTTCCCACAGCCTGGTTTTGTGGTATCATCTCTATCACCGTCATTAGCCTGCTTTCCTTGCTAGGTGTGGTCTTGATTCCCATCATTAACCAATGGTGCTTCAAATTTCTTCTAACTTTCTTGGTAGCTCTGGCTGTAGGAACAATGAGTGGAGATGCACTGCTCCATCTGTTACCACATGTAAGTATTGCTTCCTTACCTTTTATCCGTAATTATAACAGTATATAGAATTTTCAAATAAATGTTTGACAAGTATCAACAAATAAATGTTCGCTGATGCAGATACAGATTGACTTGACTATGAGGGACATCATGAAACACTGTATTCATGGTTTGTGTTCATAGTAGTTGTGTATTCATAGTTTAAATTCCGTCACAGGATTTCAAAATGCTAAATGAGACTAACAAGAGTATTTTAGGAGTATTGTAGTCTTTTGCCTACTGAAACGTGTATCAATACCACCTAAAAGTACTTCAGGGGAATTAACCTTCCTGGTTACTAGCCTTTTGGGAGAAGGTAACCCCCTGACTTACTGAATCAAGAAAATATCCAAGTTCCTGGGAAGGTAAGCAGTTTTTAATTTGTGACAGTATACTGTAGTTCTTAGAAGGGGAAATGCTTTCTAAAATGTTGTTACTTTAATTCTTTTAGCAAAACCCCTAAAGTTTACATGGGGGGGTGTTTGTATAAATGTCTATATAAATTTTTTATCTGTTTTTTTTTTTTTTTTTTAAAGTTTATATTCTGGATCAGAATTAAGACTGCAATTGACTGTAATAGTTAAAAAATAATGAGATTCCTACATGAGAATGTAGGAATGGTAATTTCTTGTGACGTTTCTGAGCATTAGTCTCGTTATCTTTAGCATTGTGACAGATAAAAGCTGAAGCTGGATTATCTCCCACTCCCAACTTAAAAATTTCCCAGAGGAATCTGGTTTTATTGATTAGGATAATGAATAGTCTAATGAGAAATTCCTATGGTAAAACATGTTTGTATTAAAAAAAAAAAAAAAAAACCCAAAGAAAACCCAAACCAAACCAACCTACAGCAAAAAACCACAAAACCAACCCAACTTTTAAAGTCAATTTGTGCTACTTTTCTGGCAGGGTTACTTATTTTGTCATCTGAACTGAGAACCATGTCAGGCTCCTAATTGCACCAGGTCATGCTGTGTTATTATTTTTTCTCCTACTAGTCACATGGAGGCCACGACCACAGTCACCACCATGGCCAAGGTCATGTTCATGAACACAAGCGTTCCCATCGACATGCCCATGGACATGGAGTACAGACTGAAGACTTTCTAGAAGAAAATGATCCAGTGCTGAAAGGTCTTGTGGCACTTGGAGGCATTTATGTTTTGTTCATCATCGAACATTGTATAAGAATGTACAAGCATTACAATAAACAAAAGGTACGCGCTGAAATTGCATGCTCTTTTGAAATACATATTACCTGAAGAGGAATTGTCTGTGTGATGATTCATTATTCTGTGAACATGAAGAAGTGGTGCTAATCTGCATTCTGTTTGATTTTATGTGAAGAAACCCTTTTCTAAAAGAGGTTGCCTTTCTTAACAAGGTAATTTGGAAAGACAAAGTAGAAATGTGATGGGGGAGGTTGAAGCTTTTTGGCCAGATATATTTGGAGGTAGATCTAAGTAAAAGAGATTACAGCTCAAGCTCTAAAGCACTGTGATCTTCTTGCAAAAATATGAAAGGCAGTATGTAGGAAAGAGCTGGTAACAGAGCCAGACAATTGTCAGACAATTTACAAGAAATTTAACTGTATACTGTTAGCTAACAATGCCAATCTAACAGAGGTATTGTTTTTCCACATGAAAAAATGTAAGAGTTTGCAAACTTCCTGCTTTCTGTAAATTGCCAGTAATATTTTAACTTCTTTCCCTGAAAATGATTGTATTTTTAGGGCTGGGAGCATGCTGTACTCCTGATGGTAGTATAGAAGGAGAGCAGTGAGTAGAAATTCAAGCCACCAAAGAGCCATATTCTTTCAACAGTCATTATAAATACACTTTTAACTTTTGCCTCTGTCATCCAACTTTCAGGAGAAAATTATTTTGATGAAACTGTAACTGCTTCTCCTAAAAGGAGCATGGAAAAATTTGAAGTCCACTGTTCTCACATCAGACTTGCTGCCTTAGCTGTACAGGCAGCAATAGATTTTATTTTCTGTGTTGCAGAAAGTATTTCTTAGATCTTCTGATAAAGAGGTACAGGCTGTCACGCTGAGCGTATCTTCTCTGAGGTTAATTAAATAATTAAATCCCCTAGGCTGCTCTGGTAAATCTATGATCTCTGTCGTATGGGCAGCAGATAGGAAAGTAGCAAGCTTTTCTAAAGGAAAATACGAGTAAGTTACAGGAGTGTAAAACTTGAACAAAATAGAGGAGCTGTTCTTGCTACATGCTTGCTTTCTTGAACAAAATAAGCTAATATAATATCTCTATATTCCTGTGTTTCTGGGGTGCCAGAGCATTCTTTGTCACAATGTACTTTGTTACTGAAGTGAAGTATTGTCTGTCTGTGGATGAATGAGTCAGATTCCTTGGGTGGTAGCTAAGAATTTCCATCGGGATAACTATTGTTGCTGAGCCTTGGAAAGATTAATACTCGGTAGGCACATACTTCTGTTAGGCATATTCAGGGAGAGTAACTCAAATTTTTTTTTTAAGAGACTTTTTGACAACTTTTCAGTTTCTTTTATTTCCATTGATGTCCTTTTCCAAACCAGATCTTATCTGTTTCCTGTTGCAGAGTAAGCAGAAATGGTGCAAGAAAAAACAGACTGAAGAATCACCAATTGGAAGGAAACTTTCCGATCAGAAATTAAATAATAGACCAGATGCTGACTGGCTTCAGCTCAAACCCCTTGCAGGTAGGCATTTATTTTCAGAGATTCAAAGTAATGGCATGTAACCTATGGCATGTAGCATGTAATCTCTTGTACAATTCTGCTGCTATTATGCAAATCATTTTTAATAAGATTTAATACATTTTCCCTATTAAGTCTTTTTATTTTGTTTTTCTTAGATCTGAGAGCACTTTGAACACTTCCTAATATGCCATACAAATGGTTCTCAGACTTCTGAAGCAGTCAGGTTTTAGGTGGCTGTGGTTCTTTGGGGTTTCTTAAATCTGTTTGTTTTGGAGATGTTTTTGGATAAGCTGTGCCTGACTAGCTCAGCCCTGGCAAAAATTAGATCAAAAATGAATACGCACAACCTGAAAGGGGCTATCTGTACACTTTGAAGGTTGCAGCCTCTGACCAATTACAGTTTGTCAGAGAAGGCCAAGCAAAATTAATTTATTTTCATAAATACAACTAAGTATCCTGAATGTTCCTCAAGTATCTAAAAACAACTTTCACAGACTGTTCTTCATGACAGTCGGAATGTTCTATTACCCTTCTTGAAGAGGTAGGGGAAGGACTTGGTAAACTTCCCTCTCCATTGCCTGCATTACTGCTGAATTAATTTGTTGGTGAAGAATCCACAGGCTTTGTTTATACAAATGCAATTTTGTTACTTTGAATAGTTTGTGGGAGAGTTAGGACTCTAGCCTTCTCCTCTCAAAAAACTTCAAATGGGATTGGGACATAGAAAGACTCAGGCTGTGAGGATAGTGGCACATCTATTTGAAATGTCTTCATTTTCCTTTAATGGGTGACCAGAGGAATTTTGCTTCAAATGACATGGAGGTACCTACTGGTTTTATAACACTGTTCTTCTGAAAGTGCGCTCTGCCAATCAGCAAATCATTCCTACTACAGGCACTGGAAGCCCACGCTGAATTTGAGTTTTGAACTGTAATGCCACTACCATTGACCTGAATGTCTATTCCACTTCTTTCTAAACAGCCACCAAATAATGTTTGCTTATTTTTGACTCCAAAATATTTTTTTCTTCATTAATGTGAGCTAGTAACTTCATTGTACAGAACTGCTTTTAGTCCACGACTGGTTTAGTTTCCTGGAGCATAAGTTGCCAGTTTCCTTTATTAGCACTTCAGAAATATTAGTAAACTTTATATTCATGCACGTTTGCCTTCTGCATTGTTCTCACTCCATATTTCTTTGTCAAAACAGCTTTGATTGCTAGCAAGGTAATGGGCTACATTGCAGGAGCTCACTATGTTACACAAGATTCTTACTCAAAGATGCAACACAGAAACTGTTTAAAGATCTGTTGCATCAGTGGCAGATCCTGGTATGCTTTGGTGAAGGCTATAGTTGTGACCTGTGTGGGCACACTCAGAGAGTAGCCAGTTAAGGTTTCCTTAGCCATTCAGATTCTTTCTACAGCTTGTGAGACGTTATTATCATTCTGGCAAGTGTCCTTTTCCAGTGTTGAACCACAAGCTTCATCAGTAGCAAAATTACAGATACAAGCCTCGATTGGGCTGAAACTGACTTTGTGTGCTATGGATACAGTGCTTTGCCTTGTAGTGGAGACCTCTATATACTGTACGTGCCAATTAGTGAAAAAATGGGGCAGTGAGAAATTTATTATTTTTTTTGCTACACATTGACAATAGAGTTACTAGATTGGGATGTGTCAAAATACTTTTTTGTTTTCACAAAGCAATTACATTCTTAGCTCAATGATACAGAAGTTGTTGGTGATATTTTAGGTAAGACTTAATGTAGTGTCTCTCCCAATTGGCTTCAATGTAGGAGCAGATGACTCAGTTTTATCTGAAGATCGACTCAATGAAACCGAACTAACTGATTTAGATGGGCAGCTGGAATCCCCTCCCAAGAACTTCTTGTCTGTAGAAGAGGACAACAATATGCACCATTCTCACAATGATGTCTCACATGCTGCTCGAGAGCACGATCTTCACGATTCAGAGTATGACAGCCATGGCGAAGATAAAATGATAGCTAGAAAACACAGTCACCACTGGCATCACAAACATTCCCATCATTCCCATGGCCACTGTCATTCTGGAAAAGACCTGAAAGATACTGGGATAGCTAATATTGCTTGGATGGTAATTATGGGAGATGGCATTCACAACTTTAGTGATGGCTTAGCAATCGGTAAGCAAAAGCACGGAGTATTTCTCAACAGTTTCTTCTCACCTTTAGTAACTTTGGTAATATTTTACTTATCAGCGATGACAGGTAAGGCTTCCAGTTAGCTCCTATGGTTACTGGCATTGTTTAATCTCCTTCAGAGCAAAAAGTAAAAGGCCGTCAATTGTAATAGTCTTCCCTTTGTTAATATTCTGTGACTATTTCCACCAAGATTCCTGGATTGGTAGTAAACAGTAGCAATCTCTGCCAAATAAAGATAGGTGCTGCAGGTAAACATCCGTAAGAATTATGGAGTACATTTAATGCACAGTTGTTGTTTGGGTCTTAGTATTTGCTTTTGAATAATAAATGCTTGCCTTTCAGTCTTATTTATAATTACATTCACTTATAATGCTATTACTATTAACACATAGAGTAATACAGTAGTAAATAATAACTGTACTGTGAATCAGGTTACTAAAATAATAATTTTTAAAAGAACTACTTGTGATAATTTAATTTTTCTTTGAGCAAATTACTGTTTTGGCTTGTGGTCAGTATAGGTTTATTTGTAGCCAAATGTAGAAGAAATTGAAATGCCAAACGTTCTATGTGATTTATTGAATCAACTCTGAATCACATAAGCCTGTAAATGTGATTTGAACTGTAAATCACATTCGTTTGAATAGATGTCAAGCAAGTCAAAATGATAGTGAGAGTACTGAAGTGCATACTTCTAATTTTTTACATGGTAGCTATTAAGACTACAGAGTTCTGAAATACTAGCACAAGGAACATACCCATTTTGAAGGATGGGGGATAAGCTGCTTATTAGGGTCTGGAGTTAACAATGAAATCTACTACAGTTTCTCCACTTTATCCAAACAATTTCTCAAGTAAAATCTAAACTCCATAAAAATTAACTTCTTGCTTCATTTTCACATTAAACAAGACAGACATTTAGATACTGGCTTCTAAGGCCAAAAAGGATCACTGCGCCATCTGTTGAGAACTTCATTGTATTGAAACTCCATTTCTAAATATTCCTGTGTCAAGCCCAAACAGCTGATCTTTGGTAAAATGTAAATTTTAGAAAAGCATGTTCATCTTTTTAATATATCAAGTTATGAGAAATCCAGAGGAAAGTTAAATTTCCTCTCTGTCTTCAGGTTATGTCTTCTCTTTCTACTTCATTTGCCTGTTTTGACTGCTCACTACAGGCTCTTCTTGTGCCTTTCTCTACTACAGTATAGAAATTTAATACCAGTTTTTTCAACTTAGAGTTATTTGAGGTGTGAACTTAAGTTGATTGAATTAAATTAGCTTACCTAAAAGTTACTGGAAGAGATCTATGCCGATGTTTTTCTCATTTTTTCCAGGTCTGACTTACTAATGTGCCATACAAATGGGCATAAAGGAAATAGAGAAGTTATGGGTTAAATATTAATTTGGATTTCCAACCTGGAGGGAGATAGACTGTTGCTTATGTGTATTCTTATCTGTCCTGATGTACTTGAGAGTTCCTACAGCTGTTTTTCAGATAAGCTGAATAATACAGTATGCAGTGGTAATGCACATCCACAATACTTCCAGTATTTTCAGTTTGTATACAAACAGGACACAGACATAATGAAAAAACATTAGAGCATGCATTCTGACAGAAGGCTGTCAACTCTGGAAAATCTGTTGATTCACTTTTCTGACTCTAAAGTAGTAAAATATTTTTTGAAACTTTTTTTTTTTTTTTTCTTTTTTCCCTAGGAGCAGCTTTTAGTGCTGGCCTGACAGGAGGAATCAGTACATCTATAGCAGTATTTTGTCATGAGCTTCCCCATGAATTAGGTAACTAATTCTATAAACTTAATGTGTTCTGTCTCTTCAGCCGTTCAAAATATTTCTCTGAAAGCTGTTGTGATACTCTTCCTGATAAGCACAATGCAATGCAGATGCTCTGAGGGTGACCAGAACTTCAGAGACTAATGGAGCAACATTGCTTTGGAGGACATAATGAGGATATTAATACAGCATTATTTTGCCACATGTCTAGTTGCAGTAGTTCTGTCAAGCTTTTTGAACGTGTTTTTGCAATGTTCTTAGGAGCACACAGTTTATTTACACTTCGGTGTTATACCTTTGCATTTTAGAGAGTTGCACATTACTCTGTGTGGCATTGTCTTACACAGAGTTAGGTGAAGTTCCAGAAGTAAACACAAGTTTTACATAAGTAAAATTCTTTGTGGAGATCTTCAGAAGATGGTTTGTGCCAACTGATGCTGAGTCCAGTAAGTGTAGTTGAGTTTTAGGATAAATCAACCTCGTAAAATAAGTTGACTATACATATTTTTGATTCTAGATTGAGCAATTAATTTCTAGCATATTTGACATGAGAATATTATATTAATTACCTTTATAACTGCCTATCATCTTCCACTCCTCATCTTCACAAGAGTTCAGTTTGAAGGCAGTAGAACTATCACAGCTGATTACTAGATGAAAATTTAGATCTTTGTAGAACATCTACCTCTATCAGCAATTTTAGCAGAGCTGTCATGAATTCAAAATACAACAGGTTAACCCGGATTGTCTTCAACAAGCAGAGTGATTCAGCATGGGTGTGAAGTCGTTCTTTATGAATGTAACTATTCCTAATGCTATATTTCTCCAATTCATTGTCACCTGTGGGGACTAATGCCTCGTTATCTGCATCTTGCATTTGCAGAATGAGGTGTACATAGCCAAGAGGAATTCTCCCGGCTATTGATCAAAACTAAACCTCTGGTTTTATGTGCCATGAAGAACTTGTGTCAAGTAAAGTCTGTATACACAGAGGTATTCTCTGAGGGAAGACCAGATCTAGACTCCTCCATTTACCTTTAGTCATTAATCACTATCACCTTTCTGGCAATCAGTATGATGAATCAGCACCTTTAAACCATATTTTAATCAAGAAATTGCTGCACATAAATGCAGTTCTTCTAAGAGTTGTCACATCCTCTTGTCCAGTCTTTCTCTGAGCCTCTGTAGCAGCATTTTCACTTTAGCAATGCCTTGGATTGGTAAAATAGTGAATGTAGGCTAATTTGTCTACTTACTCTCCTGAGAAGCATTAATACTAAACCCCTGTGTTCTGTTTCTCTTTTAGGTGACTTTGCTGTGCTTCTTAAAGCAGGTATGACAGTAAAGCAAGCTATTGTGTACAACCTCCTGTCTGCCATGATGGCTTACGTAGGGATGCTGATAGGCACAGCAGTGGGACAGTATGCTAATAACATCACCTTGTGGATCTTTGCAATCACTGCAGGAATGTTCCTCTATGTGGCGTTGGTTGACATGGTAAGGTTGTTCATAATTCTGTGTCATTTTTGCATTCCATGCATAAAATATTGAAATGGCACCTATGACAGTACTTTTTGTTATAACACATAAAATATCTGTAGACAGGGGATGGCTGTCTGTGTTGTGTTGCAGATACTTTGAGAAGTGTAGTGAAGTTTTATAGTTGCTTACCTGTTTGGGTTTCTGTCAGTGACTCCTGTTAAAATACAAAAACTACAATGGGGCTGGGAAAGACATTCATGCTTCCCACTAATAATTTAATAAAAATAATAACTTCCCACTAATAAAAATAGGATGACTCTCTGGTTTTGTGGATGGGGCATTAGATGCTGGAGTTCAATACAATATTTAGAATTGTTCTTCACTAAAATTTAATCTTCATATATTTGATTCTGGAAAGATGATTGGATTCTGATTTGATCCTTACCTTGACCAGCTGGTACTACATGGCTTTTGTGTTTTTAATTTTTTTAGTGTTTTTTGGTTTTTAAAAAAATTATCTGGTGGAAAAATGCCTCAATTACATATAGGTGTGTTACATTTGTGTGTATGCTGCAGACCCAGATGCTTCAGGCAGTGTGCATGGTATCAGTCCATACTCAATCCTGATTCCTCTCTTAAGCAGCTTCAGAGCTGCATTTAAATAAGCCAATTTTCTCACTTCTTGTCTTTCTCAAGCCCAGTGATGATGAGATCAGTTTTCATTTTGACGTATTTTGTACTGCTCCTTCTGCTTTAATATGCACAGAAAAAGATGCAACACTTCCCTGGATTTTAAGGACAGATCTTGTATTGCACTGTTATTAACCAATTAGATTAGAAACTCCAAGCTAGATAAAGCTTTAATTCACGAGGATTCAGAGAACTTTTTGTGCAGTAGCTCTCAGATTTCCATTACTTAATTCACAGACTACTCTTTCCTAGTACAGACTCCTCAAGCAGAGGCAAGCTTCCTTACAGGTGTTATTTTTCTCCTCAGAAAGCATAAGTAGCCATCCACCTGGTATCAGTAGATTGCTACTTGGATCACCTGATGTGACTACATACTGCTTATAGAAAAATATTTAAATGTAACTGGAGTTCTGGCTTTGAGTGACGTTCCAGTAGAGATTTTGTTTAACCTCATGACATCTCCATAGAGGATTGGGGTTTACTGCAATGAGGACCAGCCATTTCAGTTTTTAGTTTTGGGTAAAATGGAATATTTTATTGTTCTGAAGTATTTTCAACCATGCATTTTCTTCAGCTTTTCAGTTTCTTCACAGATGCTGTTGCTGTATCTGGTAGCTCTGGTAGCCTACACTACCTGTTCTGCTCTCCTGCATACATTTGCCCTGACTCTCCTGTTTTCAAACCACATTTTTTAGCAGCTTCCTCACAAGTTAATGGGTGCAGGAGTGAAACATGTGATGTTTGACTCTTACTGGCTGACTTGTCGAAGCAGGCAGGCATCTGTAGTTACATTAAGCCTCAGACACAGACTTAGTGAAACATCTTTGTCAGATGGGTGTCTGTGAGGCTGTCAGATGTCTGCTCTGGTGTGAGCTGATTGCATTATTTCCCTGGTGCTAATTAAAGCAGCTGAATTTATGAAGATTCCTCTTCCCTTTGCTGCTGTGGCCAATAGTTGCCACTTACTAGCCATGGCAGCTCAGTCTGGTCTCTCAGCATCACTGGCACCATTGATGCTCTGGTGATTTGTCATTGTCTCCCCATCTGGAGTAATGTGTCCAGTTTTGGACTCCCCAGTTCAAGAAGGACAGCGAACTGCTGGAGAGGGTAACAGCAGAGAACCACAAAGATGATTAGGGCCCTGGAGCACCTCTCTTATGAGGAGAGGTTGAGGGACTTGGGTGTTTTTAGTCTGGAGAAGACTGAGGGTGGATCTGATCAACACCTATAAATACTTATAGGGTGGGTGCCAAGAGGAAGGGGACAGTCTTTTTTCAGTGGTGCCCAATGAGAGGACAAGAGGAAACGGGCATAAATTTGAACATAAGAAGTTCCATCTAAACATGAGGAGGAGCCTCTTCACTTTGAGGGTGGCAGGGCACTGAACAGGCTGCCCAGAGAGGTGGTGAAGTCTCCGTTTCTGGAGATGTTCAAACTGCCCCCCCCCCTCCTGGACATGTTCCTGCGCAACCTGCTTTAGGTGGACCTGCTCTGGCAGGGGGTTTGGATTAGAAGATCTCCAGAGGTCCCTTCCAACCCCATGTCATTCTGTGATTCTTGTGCAGTATTCGGATATTCGTTATAATGAAAACTAGTCAAGCCCAGCTAGTGAAGAGCAATAGAGAGTTGTGATGCAACTACCTGAAATTTCTTTTGTTCTGTATTCTGTTTTTCTGTACCAGGTGTCTCTTGAAAGAATTCCTTTGTTTACCTCACGCTTTCTTGCATCAATTTCTTTAACATTTTAAGTTCTTTCTGTTCTGTATGGGTGGCTTTTTAAGACCCTTCATAAGATTTACTTTTACATCTTTCAAGTCCACTATTATTTGTTGCTTTTGTCAGTACTGTTGGACTTCTCCTCATAGATGAGGAACATAAGGAATATCTAGAGCTTTTAGAATTTTGTATAACTTCACATAGAATTTCTCTTGAATTACTTGTAGCTATTATTCCCATATTTAAAAGAGAAATGTTTGTAAATATGAGTAAGCATATAACACAACAAATTAATGGCTAAGTAAATCATAAAATCATTACATAGGGTATATTTATAACAATATAATTACTGTAGCAATAGTCAATGTTTATTATTATATTTGAGCATCGCTTGATTGAGTAAAAGAACTCAAAAGAGCAGAACTTGAAAGAATGCTGGGCTTTCTGAGGAAAAGTAGATGTGTGATCCAGTAAAAGCTTAAAAAAAAGTTGAAAAGAAAGGCATTTTTTAGTTTGTTTTGTGAATACATGATGTATGTGGTTAGGTAGTGCTTAGGTAGAGTTTTATCAGTGTCTTAATGTAATTTTTTTATAACTGAATGCTGGAGTGTTTATTCTTGACAATATCGTCTTGTAAACTTACCTGTGTCTAAATGGAATAGATGTCAAATAATTTTCTAAACTGTTTTTCCTTTTAGCTTCCAGAAATGCTTCATGGAGATGGAGATAATGAAGAGCATGGTTATTGCCCCGTGGGGCAGTTCATTCTTCAGAACCTAGGCCTGCTTCTTGGATTTGCCATCATGCTGGTGATTGCCCTCTACGAAGATAAAATTGTGCTTGACATCCAGTTTTGAGCTAACTCTGGTAATCCCTGTGGCTACAATAATGTAACTGTATGGCTTTGAGTCTGCACTGTTTCACTGTATGCACATTGCTCAGAGGAAAAGCAGTGGCTTGCACTACTTACACAAGTACAGTATATTCATTTCTGAATTGCAGATTAACTTCTCCTTTTTTTTCTAATTCCAATCGGATGAGGTTGCATCATTTTCTAATGCATTTTCTAAACTCAAGTGATTGACAATTAGGAAATCCTAAAGATAAGAAATAAAAGCCAAGTTCAATGTACTATATGGGAAGCACTGCTTGCTTAAGAAAAAAAAAAGTGAATCATCTACTCATTTGGGAAAATACCATTTCATTAGTACATCTGAATAGAACCCAGAAAATGTTGCAGCTGAAATTCAGACCTCTGCAAGGAACCTGAGTAAGCATTTAGTGCCACATAAGTCTTAAGTACCGTGCATATATATGTATATACACACATAGATATATATATATGTGTGTGTGTGTGTATATATAAATGCATGCCTACATTCATTCTGTTCTGATTCTTCTGCATCGTGGCAACTTGAATTATTAAATGTTACAACAGCACATGACTGGTAACCACTGTGCTGGTTTTAATTTTTAAAATAGAAACTCAAAACCTAAACAGTGTTTAAATTCTTAAAGTCTGCATTAAGCTGCACTCCCATCCTTGTAAGTTCATGTGTAAGAAGGCAGGCTGTTGCAATATACGCTGCAGAGTGCTATGTTCTGTCGAGGATCAGTTTGATGATGTTTTCCTGACCAAGATTTATTTGATGTTTGTTCCTTGATATTAGTAGGAAGATGCAAAATGCAGTAGTATTAGTGTTAGTTTGGGGAAATCCCTGATGTTGGAGTTATTGAGCTATTTCTGGTTCTTTTTTACAGACGCTAAACATGTATTGTGTGCCACTTGCAGCATAAACTACTGAAGAATTGTGGCTGTGAATTTGTGCAAACTCTTTTAACAGAGAATCCATATGGGAATTTCTCCATTTTTTAACAATTATTTTCTAGTGTTTTCTCCTCTTCATGTTATAAACAATCCAAAGTGCAAGATGCTGGTTACTGAACCTGGGCACAAAGGTTAAATTCTGCTCTGTGTACGTAGTCCTAGTAAGTTATTTACAACACTGTACTATCAGCTCAAAACCTGTTTCCACAATGCTGGGACATCAGGCATTGTAGCACCAGCCATTTCTGGCAGTAGGGAGTTTGTAAGAAGATTTCTACTTCCAGCATAAAGGAGTTCATTTCTATGATATTTTTTTACACTTTTGGTATTTAAATTAGATTACTGAAAAGCAGGTGTGGTAGATCCATGGTGTGTGTAACTTGGAAGGATAGACTGAAAATTTGGGCCTTAACTTGCCGGGATCAGCTGTTCTGGATCAGACTGTGCTGATAAGCTTATGTTGCCAGACATGAGTTAGATCTTCTTGTACCCATCTCCTTAAAAAAATTGTGAATTTGTGAAGATTGGAAGTTGTTTCTGTAGTACCAGTCCTAAGCATGGTAGTAACCTTTTTTAAAACATACAGTCTGTCGTCTTTTATGTGAATGCCAGGTAAAAGCTGTATCTTGACTATGTGCTGTAAGGTTTGTTTCAGTCTGCTTGGTGCCAGTGTAGCTGCTAAAAACACCGATCCTAAGGCCTTTAATGAGAGCCAGTTGGTATCTTCATTCCATTTCAAGTCAATGTGTTTCCTGTGGCCCTTTATTTTTGAAGCTTCATTGGTCAATTAAGTTTTTACTGAGAGCAGCTCATGTATTTTAAAGATATTGGTTGGTTCTTGCCAGTATTTCTTCCTAATGCAGTATCAAGAAACAGTATTAAGGGTCCATTTCAGAGAAGGGCACAGTTTCTTCAGTGAAGAAGCCAAAAGCTCAGAGTTCAGGCATGTAACCTGAACTCAGGTCTTCTTTTTTCTCGTTTAAACGTGTTTACCGTTGGACCATAATTAGCAAACACACTGTTGTTAGCTTCAGATAACTGAATTTCTGCAGAATAAAGATCCTGGGTGACATTTTTTCTTAGTGCCCATATTAGGTCACTGAGTACCATTTTCAGAGACTGAAGTCACTGGATACCTTCTGAGCATCTAAGTTTAAATGACCTTTCTTATGTATTAAACTGACCCTTAATTTTCCTTTTCTGTTAATTCTGTCAAGTATGAGGGGGTCGTTATGTGGTTGAACTGATATGTTGTCAAATCATTTTTTAAAGTTTATTTCTTCTAATTCTTTGCAAATGAAGATTTCTATATTTCAGGTAGTATATTTACTTTTGTATTAGTTGGAATATGGTTATAGCTTAACACACTGCCTCTCTAGGAAAATAGTTAACTTCCTTCCAAGACCATCTTCAGACAAGGGAAAAACATGGTCCTTGAAGGTAGGTACTGTATTTTTCATTAAATATGGGTTGTTTCTTTTTATTTTCTAGTATTTATTGCAAGTTATGAAGAGCAGTGTAACAGCTGTGACTTCTTTGATGTGTTTCTACCAGTATTGAATTCCAAATGATTCTAATGTACACTTTTGAGTCACGTTACAGACAATCTGAATTCCACTACATTTCTACTTGGCTTCAACATTCCATTCTGCTTGAATCCAGAGTCTCATTTAACTTGTATTTGTTGGAGGGCATAAATGTTACTTGTATATTACAATGCTGTCACTGTGTGACATCCCATATGACTTTTGATGTAGATCACATTGCACTCAATCCGCTGTGATTATGCTTAGAAAATATTGTAGTTGCTAGATGCAGTGTGATTTTTTTATTATTATTTTTATTTTTCTTTCCCTTCCCATTAACAATTGAGTCTATGGTTTAAAATGTGATTATGGTCCTATAAGATAACTTGCTGAGCTATCAGTCTTTTTGTTATAACTAAATCATTTTTTAAATTTTTATAAAGCTGGAAATGATCAAATGCTGTTTTGTTCATTGTCAACAGTGTTGTGTTCATTTTATGTATGTTCCTTATAAATAAGGAGCCTTCAGAAAATAAAATTATTCAAGGAGCAAATACTTTGTTGGTTTTTATGAGGTTTTATTGTCCACCTGTATATTTCAGGATTTTGTTTCAAATATCGTGAGAGACACAAATGCAACACTGTAAACACAATCATTTTGATTCCTCTCTTCATGTGGCATTTCAGGACTGACGTGCATCCCTTATAAGTGATTTGGAAAATGCACCTACCTCCATAAGTTGTGATAGTTTTATGAGCTAAGCTGACATAATAACGCCACCCCCCGCCTGATCCAGTGCTCTTGCGGTTTGTCTGAAGGGAGAGTCATTGCGATGACAAAGTTGGTGGAATGGCCTGTAGTTGAAAGGATTCCTCTTCTCTCACTGGTCTTGTACACTGGGGCCAGGTAACTTGGTCGCTGTGGAATGTCTGCTCTCTTACATGGTTTTAACCATATCTGCAGTAAAGAATAAAATATTCCTTTTAATCTCATTTGAAAAAAAAAACCAGTCTCGGCTTGGCCAAAGCATTTTTGATGTTGTTTTTTTGGTTTGTTTGCTTTTTAACAGGTAGACCTGAAAACCTGTTGCTTGTTTCCTCTTTCTTAGCAGCTTGCTTCCTCTCCCAACATGTCTAACACCAAACTTCTTGTCACTGTCATTATTAGCAGAGGATTCTCAGCCCCTCTCAGACATTAATTTCTGTTTCAACACAAACATTTAAATTCTTTGTGGTGTTTGTTTGGGTTTTTTTTTGTGTTAAGAATCACCCTGTTACTTTCTTTCAAGACTACAGTGTTTGTTGGGATATAACACGATAAAATGTCACCAAATGAAAAATACTGACCACAGGCACTGTATCATAGAGGATTTTTGGATGAGATTCTCCTAACTTCTTAGTTTGTCTGTTCCAACGTGCTCCATCCAAGAATAATCCTTGAATGTAGACCCCTGAATCAGGTGGAAAAGATGCCGTTAGAAAAATGGAAAATACCTTTAAGCTGAGGGCAGCAGCTCGTGCAACGCACTCTGCTGTCAGGTGATGGTGTGGGAGTTTTTGTCAATATTGTGTGTTCCAAGTAATGATCAAATAACTTTTGAGTACAACACAATCTTTCACTGTATTACAATTTATACAACTGTGATAAGGATTTATAAAGTTATCATGTCTAGTGATATCATAGCATATCCAATCTTTTTGAGTGACAGAGGTTAAAAGCCGTTTCAAAGTACAGGACACTATTTTTAAAGTTTTCATTATTATAAAGTTTTCTGTGTGTACTGCATACCATCAGCTTTAATGTTTCCAGACTTGGAGATTTATCTTTCACTAGTTAGTCTTCAGATTATTTCATTACTTATATGTCAAAGTACCACTTGCTTTTACCTTTCTAAAGAGGAACATTAAAGGAGTAAAGTGAAAAAAAAAATCTTTTAATGTTTAAAAAGCATAAGTAACTTTATCTTGGGATGTCATAATGTCATAACAGAATAACAGCTGTAATCAACTCTCCAGAAGAAAACAATAAATTACAGCAACATCTGTTTTTCATCAGACTTTTGCACCTTCTTGCTCTGTAAACCTGCCCCAATAGAAAATTACTTGAAACGGACGTTTAATGTGTCCTTTTTTTCTGAGGGAGGGCAAGCTAACAAAGTATCTGCAGCTAGAACCTAAGGTAAGTAATATATATAATAAAGTGTTTGATTAAAAAATGGGACTTTTTCCCCTTTAGAGCAGTCCCCTGTTGCACATTGGGATCATATCCATAAGAGATTTTTCTAGGGCAGTTACAGCAGTTTCCCCAACTTCTTGACTAAATGTTTGGTTTTCTTTGGCTTAGGAAAACATGCATCTTCAGAGATAAATGCTAATGGAGTGAAATAAAGGAGGGAAAAAAAGGCAAGTTGGGAGTCACTTGAAAGTCGTCTATTTTAGGAAGTTTGGGGTAAGGAGTGTCCTCTGTTGGTGGTTATTTACATCTACATGCTAATCCAGGAAGTCAAGTAATCTCAGCAGTTCTTAAGGACTTAAATATTATTTTGCCTCTTCACTTCTTGTGCATCTCATGGGGAGCAGTACAGTCGTGTATGTTTTCCAGCTGAATCCATTAACTTAATTGCATAACTCAGTCTGCAAATTAATGTTAACTTCTGAAAACATTAGCAAAGGCAGATAATTGTGTCATGCATTTAATTACCGTCTTCAGGAGCAATTTGATATTCCTTATCTTCTAGCACTTCATAGTCAAATTCTAGTAGGTCTATTGGAATGGTGTATTTTCTGGCATAGTTCTGCTGGGCACCTGTTAAGAATGCTTGAGTGAAGAAGAATCCTGAAATCCAGAAGACTGGTGGAGGTCCATTTTCATACCACAGCTGCAGTGGCAAAAGAGAGAGGTGGAGGAAAAAAAACACAAAACCTGTAATGCCTTTAAGTTTTTGTTTGTTTGTTTGTTTAGGAAAGCAAATATCTTCTATAATAACAGCAAGTTTTCCCTTTGTGAATCCAAGACTGTCATCTTTTCTGAAAGCAGAGGAGTTCTGGGTGGCTGACATGTCTTTTAAACCTGTTCAAAATGTCACTAGTGTCTGTTTTTAAAAAAAAAAAAAACAAACACAAAACCAATAACCAAATAAAAAACACACAGCAAAGCCCCAGCATTGTTGCCTGGAAACTCTTATGTTAATGGCTCAGTCTGACTAAGTCTGTTAAACATGCATCATCCTTGTAAGTTCATCAAATCTGTGTTCAGATCACCTTTTTCCTCTTGTTACTGAAGGCTGTTTAGACTTTTTGCAGGCTCTTTTGTCTTTCAAAGTCTCATATTTCCCTTCGAGGGCCAGAGTCACATGTTGTGAGCACATAGAACAATATGAAGATGAGGAGGGAGGATTTCCTCCAGAGGAGGATACGTTACCTAATTAAACTTATGCTGATTCGGTTGGTTTGATGGTTGTTGTGGGGTTTTTTTTAATAGTTTACACTATGGATGTCTATGTATAAAAATTATTTTTTAAAATTCCAAAATTCATTGTGTTTCATTATAATATATGTGAAGTTTGTTGCATTGGAAACATCAGTTTTTAATAATGTTTGAAAAGTTTTTTGCTACAATTACCTGCTGCATAGAACTACAATGAAGACAACTGAACTGTTTGACTCTATTAGTAAGTAGTTTTCCTCCCAAGAAAAAAAAAATCATCCTCATAGCTATTGGCAGTTTTCCATTAGTACAAGTTTAATTTCTGTCTTGGATTCTGTTTAAGAAATGGCACTTCACAGATGTTGCTGTCAGGCTTGCCACAGATTAAAGTGGAAGTTACTGAGGTGTGTTGACTGGGTGATGTTTGTCCAAAACATAATATAGAGGTTATCTGGAAGTGCAGATTTTGTAAATATCATTCTAGGCCTGAAACTGGATGCTGCTTTTGATTTTGCTTTTTTTTTTTTTTTTAAATTTTCTTATGATGTTTGTTCCTAGATCTTTTGTCAATCTTGGGACCTGTTATTATAACAGGCATGGAGTAGGCAACCTGCTATGAGATTGGTTTTCTTCAGTTGGTTGAGGTTGCGAAGGCATGTGGTGGCTTAGTAAGAACGGTGCTGAGACTCTGGATATTACTTATTTAAAGTCATTTTTTGGAATCTGCAGACTTTACAGGTTGAAGGAACCCCAGTCCCTGACTCATCGAGCTTTCTTCTCCAGTACTCTACTGAAAGCTTGCTATTCGACTTCAGCGTAAGATTTTGTGTTAAAATGTTTTATTAATGTTTTACTAAGTTTGCTCACTGGAAAAGAAACTCAACAGTTTTTTCCTAAGTTCTATTTTAAACCACCAGATCTATGTGCAGTTTAAAAGTCCCTTATTTCAGAAGGCAAACTGTGTCATACTGTATTACTGATATACTACTGCACTCTTTACGGGGTGTAAGGTATATGGAAAAATGTAGTGCTTCGTTAGATGATGTGATGTGCAAACAGCTATACAAAACAGATGCACAAATGAATTGAACTTTGTCTGTCAGTTGTGCTGTGGAAGTAGTTCGTGCATGTGTGTTCAGTTGTCTGTTTGTCAACAGACAAAAAGAAGAAGCAGCGTTGAACAAAACTGTGTAAATGGGGTGTGCTCACCTGTAAGAATTTCAGTCTGTTAAGGAAGTCAGTCACATAGCTACCCAGAGGCTTGAGGCTTGGATAAGACTTACTCATCCATAGTCCTGGAATTTTGCCTTTCAGAATGCTGTTTACCACTTCTTCCAGTTCAGCAGACATCACTACTAGCCCCTAAAAGAAGTTTTGGAAAGGAAGATGTCAACGTGCTTTGCCTAGCAGCCATGCTTTAACAATTAAAAATCTACATAGCTTTTTCTCCAAGAGATGTTAGGAGCTTCTAGCTAAGTCAGACAGGAGCAACACTGGAAACAAGAAGAGTGGAGATAATGGATTTCATAAAGGTTAATGCAGACTTCTGTCTCATCCAATAGTGAGTCACTAGAATGGTCAGGGAAAAGGTCCCTAGCCTTTCTTGGAGAAAACCGTCTGTGCTGGAAAATTCTCCCTTACCATGCTTCCTCAGAAACCTGGTCTTCCCAGTGCACATTTTACAAACTGTAAATGCTCTTTATTATTACTTCAAGTTTTCTCAAAACTCTGCAACATACATTGCTGCAAGTGCCTTATTCTAAAGTGGCAGACTTCAGCTTCTGCTTTGGCTTTAACCAATGGGAGAGGGGTGTTGTTTGTTTTGGTTGGTTGGTTTGTGTTTTTAAATGCCTCCTCAGCCTTAAGCTATAATAAGATAAATAAAAATTACCCAAACTGACTTTTTCCTGCTTTTTTTCTGCGTTTTGCACAGCTGTAGCTTTTGCTTCCTACTGAGAATGAACACTGATTCTAAACTGTGATATCTTAATTGGAATCTTCACTGGGAGTAGTTTTGCTGTTTGAGGAGTTGAGGAGATCTGCTTTCATCTGTAAGATGTGTGAGGTGCTTCCCTCTTTCATGACAGTGAGGCAGAAAAACATGTGAACGTAGTTACTGCTTGTCTTACTTGCTAGCAAATCTGCAGTTAAAAACTTTCTGGTTTGGTTTCTCTGCAGTAAGCACAATAGCTCTTTTACATTCCATTGTACTCCTATCAGTTTTAACATATGGAACAATAAATCAGTGTGGAATCTGGATTCTTTAAAGTGTTTGACTGACCAACTTGAATTGGACTTCAGGGTCAGTTCTCTAAGGTACTTGGATCAAAAGCTCAGAGATTGACTCTAGATTCTAGGTATATGCCCTTAAAGGTTACCTGTGGCTCACCTTTATTGCTTTCTGGATGTTAACACAGGAGTCCCGCATTGTCTGCAGTAACTTGTTAAAGCGTCCCATCTCCTGGACAAGCACAGTATTCATGCTTTGAGTGTAAGTGGTTGGATATCTTCTCATTGCTGCTTCAATATCAAAATTTGGAGGGAGTTTGCTCAGGATGTCACCTGTGACTTCATTAACAACTTCATCAGTTGATTTTGCACCACCACCAGATGCCTGAGACTAGAGAGCACCAAAAATTTGGATTTATTTTGAGGAAAAGAGAGGACTTAGGAGACTAAGTAGTTAAAGTGCAGGAAAAGAGAGCTGTTACAAAGGCATTGTTGAAAAGATCGTTAGAGTTTCAACCCTCTTTCCCTGTGATTGAAATTAATTTATTCCAGAATTTCCTATGTTATTGTAGAAGTTATTATCTTGGACGTAACAAAACGTGGTTTCCTACAGATGTGTCCTTGCTTTTTTGCTGAAATCTCACTTGCACCATAAACCAATCTTTCAACCCCCATTTTTGATGTACCCATCAGCACTGGTGGCTGGCCAGGTGCTGTCAGATGGCACAGAGCAGAGCCAAGCTCTGGCTCGCTGTCCATCCACATCCCTCTTGCTCCCTATATTCAGCTCTTAATTTTTCTCATGAAGCTTACAGTATCTAGAGTATGCCTAAATTGTACCCAGCTTACAAACTGGACTAAAAATGGCCAAGAAGTTGAAAACTGTTAAAAGCTGGGGGAGTAGAAGATATGCCAACTGACTATACATTCATAGAAGCTATGTTTCCCTAGAAAGACAGTCAGGAAAAATACAAACCCCAAAAAGCCTAAAAGGATTCTTAAGTAGAACAGTAATTTCACCAGAATGGAGATACAACACAATAAATAGAAACTGAAAAAAAATTCTAAACATAACATAGACATAGAGTAGAAAGTTAGGGGAAGACAGTGCATGACTTTTACTCTTGATATACCTGTGTGAGAAGAATGTTATCAAATAAGAGTTGTGTTTCTGACTGATCCTTGGTAATGTCAGCATTTGCGTTCATTCCAAATACCTCTGGGGAAGGATTCAGTGGAAGTGTCTTTGTGTATTCAATATAGCTTTGGTACTGAAAAGAAAAGGAAAAAGAAACAGCCAAACAGACCTATGACAGGCTCAAAACCACTGTCTCAAAACCACTACAGACTTCAGTAGTGTAATGAATGCAGTGTGTAAACTAAGATATAAAAAGGAATTACAGATGCCTGTGTAATAAATCAAGCTGATTACTGTGTCCTTTCTACCTACCTCCAGCAGATACAATCAACTAATTCTCTTATGCCTAATTTATAATGCTTTTAATGTCAGCAAGCTGGGTTTCTCCCTTATTGTCCCCTAAGTGGGCTGACACACAGCAAAGTCAATTGATTGGGTAGTAAATGGGGTGGATTTTTGCACCGTTGTAATTTGTGAGCAGTCACTGAAACACGTTCTAATAGAATGTGCGATTAAGCCACAAATGTAAACGGTGACAGCAGCAAGCACTGAGGCACGTATCAATGCGAGTAAAGATAGATCTATTGTTGAAAAAAGTAAGCTGTTGGTAACTTCATTGTTCTGGGATACTTACATCTCCTTCAGGAGGAGCAAAATAAAGGCCACTTGTATCAAATTTGTAATCTGCATTTGTAATGATTTCCGAGGAAAAGAACATATTTAGAACACTACGGAGTGTACGCCGATCCCAGTCATCAGTGACTCTGCCACCATAATTACATTCTCCGGTCATATAGCGAAGAGCATCATATGGCACCTCCTGAAAAAAAGCAAGACAGTGAGCTGAACCGCAGCCTAGCACTTCTGGTGTAATTGTAATTTATTTGGAAGTCATCTAGAATTCTCACTGGAAAGTTTAAAAGCCGTTACTTCTGCTAGTTCACGCTTGTACCACTGATCTCCTGATCTTCAAATACTTTAATAATCATCTACCAAATCACCCACCATGGTTTCTTTTGAAGAATAATAGCACCAAAAATTTCCATAGGAATTCAGCTGGAACTCCCTCCGTATAAGTTCAGGAAAAAACTTTCCCAAAAGTTTTAGAAAAACTTTTGTTTTTCCAAAGTATTTCTACTTGTTTGGCTATACATACTTCTAAAATAAATGTATGCTGTCATAGGATCATAGCTGTGCTCATAAATTTTGGAGAT
This sequence comes from Nycticryphes semicollaris, assembly GCA_013400055.1. Classification (NCBI taxonomy): domain Eukaryota; kingdom Metazoa; phylum Chordata; class Aves; order Charadriiformes; family Rostratulidae; genus Nycticryphes; species Nycticryphes semicollaris. Next base: position 1,559,221 of record VXBJ01001130.1, on the reverse strand, counting down.
TTTCTTTGGAGTTTGTGGGGTTTTTTTGAGAAAAAAAAATGAACATGTTTAAAGTTGAATTTGGGAGAAGCTGGACTCCTCTTTGACTCACGAAAGGAATTAATTAGGAGCAATAATAAAAATAAATTAAATGAAATAAAGCAAATCAGTTGAAAAAAGCACCAAGCAGACCTCCACCTTCACTTTCCTGCAGGAAAAGAACTGCACACCTTCATGAAGTTGCTTTCTCATGCTGGATCACAATTTATCTATTAACCACATTGATAACCAAAACCACTTTCAGGCTGACAGTAGTTTGAAAAGACACCCCCTTCCTTCCCACAGCCTTACCTTTAACAGATGCTGGCTATACCGGGTTGCTTAGGAAGCTGAAACATAAGGCAGTGTAATGTATTGCTAGCAAATTCTAGAGAAGCTTTTATGAAACGCTACCTAGCTCTGCAGAAAGGGAAGTGTCATCTGCGGAATTTACATAAATAGATCAAAGTCGTTATTAATCTGCAACAGTCCAGGGTCTAGTGTAATCTCTATCATTGAGTGAATAACAGTTAGCAATTAAGTGGTTTAGCATGATATTTTACACCTTGCAGTATCACCAGGAGCTGAATCCATAATTCCTGCTTAGAGACAGGATAAGAGTCCAATGAATAAGGCAACTACAGGGAACAAACAATGTTCTGGTTCTCATGGCAGAACTTCTACATTGCAATTTGAAAGTTTCCAACATCAGTTATACACTGATCATGGTACACTAACCATTTTAAATCAATGTGCTTAGCACTACTGCAAGTAGACTTTGGTTTCTAATTCACAGAATCACAGAATCTTGGTGGTTGGAAGGGATCTTTGAGATCATCGAGTCCAACCACATGAAAAAAACAACAAAAAAAACCCAAAAACACAACAAAAAAACCCCACACAAAAACAAACAAACAAAAAAGCCACCCACCAACTAAACCCCACACCCACAACCCCACGCACAACACCCCACCACAAACCAATAATCTTGGCCACTAGAGCATGCCCTGAAGAGCCACGTCTACACGTTTCTTAAATACCTCCAGGGATGTCGACTCCACCACCTCCCTGGGCAGGCTGTTCCAGTGCCTGACCACTCTTTCAGTAAAGTAATTCTTCCTAATATCTAATCTAAACCTCCCCTGCCGCAGCTTCATACCATTTCCTCTGGTCCTGTCGTTATTCCCTTGGGAGAAGAGGCCAATCCCTGCCTCTCTACAGTTTCCTTTCAGGTAGTTGTAGAGGGCAATAAGGTCTCCCCTCAGCCTCCTCTTCTCCAAACTAAACATGCCCAGTTCCCTCAGCCTCTCCTCGTAGGACTTGTTCTCCAGACCCCTCACCAGCTTGGTGGCTCTCCTCTGGACACGCTCCAGCACTTCAATCTCCTTCCTGTAGTGAGGGGCCCAGAACTGAACACAGTACTCGAGGTGAGGCCTCACCAGTGCCGAGTACAGAGGCACGATGACTTCCCTACTCCTGCTGGCCCCCAATAAGCAGTTGCCATGGCAGCACACAGCCTGCATTGGTACATGCACTGACAGTCCTAGAAAGTGCAAGCCAGGCCCATTGACTGATGTGACAGGTTGCCATACCTCATACTGGTCGAGGAAGATGTGCAGCTGCTGCACGCTGATGCGCAGGTCGGTCTCATTGAACTCATATGGAATGTTCCAGCCCAACGGGCCAAAATTTCGCCTTTCTTGTACCAGCGCGTGGAAGAAGCAGAGGCCGTACAGCAATGTCTTGAACTCAGCCTTAAAACCAAGTGCAACACCATTAATAATTCATGACTGGGTTAAACAGGTTTTTTTTCCCCTCATATCCTGCACAGCAGTGTTGTCTTTGCAACACTCAAACCCCAGCATGTCCTGTTCTGATAACATACTGTTTATAATTTGGGGTAGCTTTCATTTTTAAAGCTATATATATCCCTGTAAATATAAGTAATAATATACATGACGTCCACAGTTATGTGTATGATACCATGTACCAATGAATACTTTTTTCCAACATTGTATTATAAAATATTACTGATGGAGGGTTTTCCCCTCCTTATCAAGATAGATTTCAGGCCTTTAAAGAAAACCTTCAGGTAGGAACTTTTGTTTTGTTTTTCAGTTGAGAACATTTAGCAAAGTATATGACTTGATTTAGAAGAACTACATGAAGTATAGACAAATAATGTAAAATATGCTTGCAAAGAGACATCTAACAATGAACAGCGTGGTTAAGATTTTTTTTCCCAGTCTTCCCTTTTTTTAAACTAGAAAGCTGTATTAGTAATACCGTACCGCAAAATCTCAATTGAAGAAGTAGGAGGCTAACAACAAAAACTAAATTTACTTCACTATTGCTAGTAATCAAAACTAGTTTCATTGCAGTGGAAGACAACTATATTTGGGAAGCTTTTTTTTCCCCTGGAGCATACATGTAAAGTCATCAAGGTCTGCTCTAATTGGCTTACAAAGTTACAATGCAACGTTACTAACAGGTTTTCTGCAGCTGTTGAAAAAGTCAGGATCAGATATTGGATCCATCAGGTACGAACGCATTATATTGGCCCGTAAACCTTTTGGTGCTTCATTAGTCATCTTCACTCCATTCTGCAGTACAGACACTGGGAAAGTGGCAGATGGGTAACTGGTGAGCCAAATTCGGAAATCTGGATGTGTTGTTTCAGGGTTTAGCTCCTACAATAAACACATAAAACCAGGCAAGTAGAAGGCACAATAGATTAATACACACCTCAATTGTTATTATTAAAGCATTATTATTTTTTTTTAAAGTGGGAAAATATACCAGTCCAAAGTTTAATTTCTTAGGTGCTTATATGTGATTATAGTGAAAGTCACAGTTACAAATGACAACTTCTCTTCTACAACTGCTGTATTTTTATTCACAACTTCAGTATTTTGAACTAAAATTTGCTCTCTGCATGTATTTGTTGAAAATACGAACAAAACCAAGTGCAGGCTCTGTATCACAAAAGCAATGAAATGTCTCCTTTTCCTATTCACTGTCTACAGCTGTTCTGGGAAGGGCTATAGTAATCATATGTATAAATCAGAAATGTCTAAAGTTTATTAAGGGTGGAGCCAGGGGAGGGTAGAAAAAAGCGTGCACTTGTCCCTCTTTGGAAACTTATAGCAGGTCAAGAGTAAAATTCCTTAGCATAGTTTTCTGCAGCTATAGACACATGATGAAACTTACTGGCCTGAGCTGATCATTGTAGTGGCTGGGATTTACCATTCAAGGAATCACCCATTTGTGAGCACTTTCTACTCCAGCAGCCAGAAGGGAAAAGATAGAATGTGATGATTGCCCTTATATTATGCAAATCATCATGAAGTGTGCTAAGCTGGCTTTTCAGTCGCTTGTATGGATCAAACATGCCTTCAAAACTATTTATAAGAAGAAGATAAAATTTCTTTTTACCTCACAGATTCTTTCCAGTGTTGGCATCCATGAACTTGCTAGATGGCAATTTTGCAGAACTACCCATGTTCCTTCCTTTACTGCCTTCTCTATCATTTTCACAGCTATTGGGCCTTGGCCTTGACCAAGTGACAGTGAACTAAGCTTTGTATCACCGTATCCCTGCATATAGAAAGCATATTATAAACAAGAATAATATTGCATAAATACATAAACATTATGAGAGTTCACATCCATATGTATTCTTGAAATATTTAATGTACAGTGTATCTTAAAGTGCAGTTTAAATCTTTTTTCCATGTAATTCCACTTCACAAAAACCTCTTATCTATTTTCCAGTGAAAAGCTTCAACTACTCAACCGTTCAATCCAGAACTGTAAAATTCTGACAGTTTCAACATACTCCTGAAATAACTATGCTCCTTAAGATTGCAGACAACCTATGATAAAAAGCAGGATACATTTACAGCTTGGTGGCTGGAGACTTGAAGGATTCTGTCATTCTCAACAGCAGAGAATTCTGGCAGAATAATAGTCAGGAAATGCAAGAAAAACATCTTAACAGAAAACAGCAACTTTCTAGTATTATAACAGCACCTTTTTACAAAACTGATTTAGGCTGTTGGGACTTTTTTATTTTAAATGCCATACTAATGCTGGTCAAAGCCATCAAATATCCTTATTTGAATTGCAAGGAGTAAATGCCACCCAAGATCATAAGGTCCTATATTACCATAGTGTTTTTTAATTAACTAATATATTACACATAATGCTTGTTAGAAAAAAAAATACCATTTTCCCAGTAAGATCCCTTACAATTAACATTTAATCCACTATGGTTTTGTTCCATTTTTCCATTTGAGATTACCCAAACTAATTAGGTAAATTGATCATGGCATCACAACATTATAAAATATGCCAAAAATATTTAAAATGCAATTTCTTGTAAACAATAGACAAATTATTCATTCCTAAAAACAATTCACTTGTATTAATTAGTGCTTTGTGTTAAAGAGAACCACAAGATCAATTTTAACATATTTTTGAGCACTTAAAAGCAGGGATTAGAACTTACTTTTGCATTTCAACTTCTACTTAAATAGCGTTCATTGCTTCATACACAGTGAACGACCGTTCATTGCTTTCGTTGCACACACACACACACAGACAAACATACAAGCATCAACTATAGTTAAAAAGTCTGGAATATTAAAATACCTGATCATCAGCAAACTTTACAAGGGCTGCCATGGGGTCAGCACCAGGAGAAAGTATAAATATCAGTGGTGTACAAGACTGACTATCAGAAAACGCTTTTGACAAATCAAATGGAGGTGGCTCAATAAATGGACGTCCCAGGTTATGAATAATAAAATCCTGCACCATTGGTATTATCTGGGGAAAAAAAAGAAAAAAATGAATTGAATTGTCTTATTTTTGTGTAAGCATTAACATATATTACTCTAAACATTTTAATATAAATTTCAAGGACAGTATCACTGCATATAAAATTAGATACAAGTACATTCCCAGAGGAATCAGTGATTTAGCACATGTAAATCCAGGCAAAACCTAGGCCTTAAAATCAAAGATGCTCTAAGAGGGTTGAAAGTGGAAGTCCTATATAAATGATCCGTAATCTCATTTCTGTCACCATATCTGGACAGACTAATGTGCTGGTATCAGAAGGTAGATTTTTTCTGCACTTACTCCATCTAGATTATGGAAAGGATTTCAATTTTCAAGTCTCATAATGCAACACCTTTCAAAATTGTTAAGATCTCAGCTTAGAAAACTGCTGTGTACAGCAGTCTTATACCCACTAGTGTTTAAGCTTCCCACTGAAGTTAACTGGGCTCTATACCAAAATGAGAGACAATTTACAAAATTACAGCTTAATGCTTTCATCCTTGCAGATATAATTCTTTTAAAGATCACTATTCAGTTTATTTCTAGACACACTCTAGAATATTTTACAATAACCACCTGCCCTTTAAGAAAATATAACAGCATTTGTAAATGTGATACTAACCTCTGACCATGCAACTCAAGAAATGCTAAAGGTTTCAAATAGCACTATTAATTCAAAAACTTTAGTCACAATCAGTATAATATTTTTTTACATTTTAGTAAAATTGCTATATTCATAACAAGAGGTTTTTAACTTGCATTTTTGACACTTCAATTATAAAATTTGTAATTATCATGGTTGCTTTCAGTTAATAAATATACAGTATGACAGTAAACAGAATGTGACACAGGGAAAAAACGTTTCAGGAGCTTCCTTTCTTTTGATTGTCCTGCTCATAAACTCACCTGTCTTTTTACTTACTTTAAAACTTACTCTGCTTTACAGGTGCAATGTGTCACCAATTAGTATAATGCCTTAAATTTGAGAGCAGGGAGGAGGCTGTAGGCTTTCCTAATTGTAGGCTTTGTAGATGGAGGGGCTCTTGAAAGAGTTAGGTTTGGCTTCCAAGCTCTTGAGTGATTTTAAGGATATGTATGAATATGAGAATCGTTTAAAAACCTTCAAGAAGTGGCCTTTTATAGAGAACTGCAAGTGCACTCCAGAAAATGTAAGTCTGAAAATGGGTATTTTGACTCTGCCTTATTTTCTATATACTGTGCTTGAATGTAAAATAATTGTTAAATGTATTCATATTCAAGAAGATGTGTGAGCTTCCACTAAGCCCAAAGGAAAAGTTGAATACTCCAACCTTCCTCTGTTCCTTGCTCAGAAAAATTGTAGTATGTAGTAGGTTCCTGAGTGTTCAGTTCACTAGTCTACTACAGAACTGAAAACAGTTGCTGTGCTTGTTTCCTTTTTTTTTTTTTTTTTTTTTTGTTCTTGTCACTTAAAAGTTAATTTCTTGTATTATGTTCTCTTTCTGGTTGCAAATTTTCATTCATAAAAAAGCCTGTCTTAGAAAAAACAAGTATATATCTAGCAGGATAAGTAACAGAATAATCACTACTTAAAATTCAGAAATTGAAATTACTTAAATTTTAGAAAACTTAATATCCCTGCAGGCTTTGACTTCAGCATTAAAAAATCCACATGATTTCTACTATTGCACACACATGAAATGTCCAGGCTGGATCTCAGATGAGTTGTACTGCAAGAGCTATCTGGGAGGCTGTGAAGTTTGATAAATTAAACACTCACTTAATTTTTAGTGTTCTGACCATATGTGGTTCTAAAATGACAGGAATACATAGAAGTTAACAAATGTGGTATTTCACTCACATGATTTATACTTAAAGGCTTTCTATGTCCATGGTCTTATGTTTTGGTTTCTATTCTGAAAATATGCTTTGAAATCCTGGCTATGGCAGGTCTCACACACTGGTACTAAAATGCCTGTGGGGCATGTGTCTGCTAAATGTATCTGGTAGAACAAAGCTACTCCAATGGTCTGCAGATACACACACACACAGCTATGCAAATATCTGTTTGCTACTTGTAGCCTAGTCCTTGTTTCTTTACTAGTTGCTTAATAACCTGCTTGCAGTTCTCACATTTAAAATTTATTATTCAGCATGATCTGTGCTGACAGACATTGTGGGGAAAGGCATTGTTTGCAAGTTCTCAGAAACAGCTTGCTGATATGAACAGGACCGTTGTGTTGGATGACACTTTAAATTTCTAAACTGTCACTTGCAGATGGCAAAGGCAGGCTTTATCCACTGTCCCAGTGCAAATGAACCAGATGTGGCAAAGTGTTTCTTCTGCCTGATAGAACTGGAAGGCTGGGAACCAAATGATGACCCATGGTAAGCACAGATGTAACAATGTTCTTGAAGTATTCCTCCAAATGACTTTGACAACATCCCCTTACTTATAAAATTACCAATTTCTCTATAACAGTTCACAAAACTGAAACCTACCAAAATATTATCTTATAAAGTATTCTAAGGTTACTGGATAATTTGTTAATCATATCCCATGCAATTATTCATAATGCTTTCTGTGTGCCTCCAAAAAAAAAGTGCTTTTCATTCAACAAAGTAGAAAACATGGTAAATTCAGACTATATCTTCCTTTGTATCTTCTTGGCTCACAATTAGCTAAAATCTATTTCATGTATTTTCTCTATGCTACTTTTTCTAATGATAGACAGTAGAAGTACTGAAAAGACCTGTGAGACTTCATCTCTTGAAATGTAACTTTTATGGGTTTAATATCTGTTCTTGTTCTGGGTTTACTTTGCAGGGAGGAACATACAAAACGTCACAGCTGTGGCTTTTTATCCCTTACTAAGCACTTTGATGACCTGACAATGGAGGAGTACTACATGCTGGAGATGACACGTCTGAAAACCTTCCTTGTAAGTGTTAACGAATTAATCTTAATACAAGAGTCAAAGCTAGAATGTAAACAAGATCCTCCATCTCTAAGATTTCCAAGCATCAGCAAGGAGTGATTGTGTGAGGCTAGAATATGACTTATTCTGAAGTAATGATTTATGTGCGTTATTGGCTAAGAAATCTGCACCTAAACACTTCTCAGTGTACTCTATGGTCTATCTTTTGAAAGAAAACCTATTTTTGCAGCAGCAATGTTTTTCCAACAAGTTGCTACAGCAGAAAATATCTTGGGTACAACACAATCAATCAATCCAGGAAGCTCTACAATGAGCAACTCTATCAGGAGGGATGAACAACACATGTGAAAAGACAAAATTTGACTAGATCATTTCTTCATGTGTCTAGTTTTACAGTCTAACTAAGCTTTCAAGTTTGAAAGCCCATTTCAGATGGTATACAGTTATCCAGTTTCACTTCTCCCCACTCTGGGATGGAGTTCATGCATGTCATAGTGTTGATATATACAAAAGCACACAAAACTGAGCTGCTTCAACTAACTGATCAAGATCAGATGGTATTTGATATATGACCCTAATCCTTTGGGTAGGTAAGAATTAGGTGAACCAAGCTCTTTGAGGCACAGTAAAGGTTCTGCATCTTAGTTCCTGGTGGGTTGGCAAAAGAAGATCTTTGCCTGGCTCATAATGTTCTGTAATGAAATACCTGGAGACTGTCAAGGTTAAATATTTAAGTTCCCTATACAACAGACTCCAATACATGAAAGCAGGATCACATGCTGCAGTGGGAGTAGTCTGAATCTTAAAAGGTGGACTAAGAAGATGATAAGGTTATCTAGCCTGAACAATGAATAATTTAGAGCAGTGTTCCAAGATACAAACAGGTCCATGGCCATAGCATTACTTTATTTTAAAGTACAGCAAACTGAAAACTTGAAGCAGTAGCTTCAAGTGAGGACACTTTGCCCCCAAGAATACTGTCACCAATAGCTTGGAGGACTACACACTAGGGTTGATCCACAGCATGCTGCCATCTTGAAGCATCAATATCCTAATGCATCTTAAGTGAGACCATGCCTCTTCAAACATAACAAAAATCAAACGGAAATCTCCTTTTCTGATGTGATTTTTAAAATACATCTAAACAGTAGGTTCACAGTTTATTTAAAAAAAAAAAAAGGTTTACTAACATAATCAAAAGTGGTAACTGAACTCAGCCCTACTGGCAAGGTTGGTGGAGGAGTTTCTGAAATTAAATGAGTATGTAACATCTGCCAAACCAGTTTGCACCATTCAGACAAGAGTATTGCTGTGACCACAGCCGAAAGTAGACTTTTTAGCTAGAATTAGTGGCAGATGAGGGGGGGTTTTGAGGATCTAAATTGGAATGTAGTTGAACTAGACAGTTTAATTGCTCAATTGAAAGTCCTGATCTTTTGCTTTGCTTTAAGTGCAAAACTGGCAGAAGCATAATAAACTCTTTTGAAGAAGAAGTCAGCGCAACTAGGCAACGCCTTGTGGATAACTTTGTCTCCAAGCATCAGTATACACCACTGCCACCAGTGCCTCTCCACGCTGATCCATCTGCCCAACATTCTGAAAGCTCATACTGTCAAAAAAATCCAGGAAAAAATAAAAAAAATCCAGGAGAAGTGAGATTATAAAGTCTGACTCTAAAAGTTTCTCTTCTTTATATGGTACAAAGGTTTTTATCTGAGTGATGTAAAGCTAAACGGTTGTGTGGGGAAGTGTAGAGAATTCTCTTCATAGGCTCTGTGGAACAAAGGTAATAACTCCTTATACTAACTACTACCTTTCACAGTGTGCTCTGTCATTATGGCGAGGTGTAAACTAATAGTAGTCCCACTAAACTGTGAATATATGAAAAATGTCTAAGTAAATACTTATGTTCTGGCTTGTAGTAGGTTGACTTTTTTGAAATAAAGATTCACAACTGTGATCCTCTTTTGTGATCTGTGCCACATTCAAGTCTTACAGCTAGACAGACTCAAATCGGAATACTTAGCTTCGGAATACTTTCCATAGACTGAAATGGATCTGTTCCATTAATTCCATTAGTTCCAATAATTGCTAACTTTATGCACCTACATTATCTACACTCTTGCCTACCATTAAATTATCTTCCTGTATCAGACCAAATTTACTAGAGATAGTGACATCCATCAAAACTTACATCAGCAAAAATAGCAGGTGAACTGAAAAAGGAAAGTCAGAAGGTTTGTAAGACAGTCCCAAGGAGGAAGAGCTCTGGGGACTTCAGTGTTTAAACTGAAACTTAACAAAAGGCAACAGCCTTTAAAAAGTTTTTCTTACAGTTTCAAACTTACTGGTTTTTTGAAGTCTCATTAATTTGCATTTTCCTTTACAATAGACTGTTGTAGAATGATTGTGGATAACACAGTTGAAATACATACTTGCAAATACTTTTGTTTTTTAAGATGGATAGACCTTTTTGAATAGGGTGAAAGTTTTGTACATACTTTGTCAGGTCTCAGGCAGCGAATGATAAGCATCCTTTGGAACTCCCCCAACTTGTCTTGCCACTCTGAAGGAAAAATCTCATGCTGAGGATCCTAAAAATACATGTATTTCAACATTCTTTAAGGCATTTGCGAATTGGCTATAGTAAGAGTTTAACTTGACACATCAATCTATGATGTATTTTTTTCCAAATATACAGAAATGGGATAGATGTGCTTAAAGCTTTTTTTAAAAAAGATCTTTTAAATAAATAAGAATAAATACCTAAGAAGCTTCTCTTATAGCAGAAAAGTTATAGTAATTTTTATGTGTTTGAAAGATAATAACCCAAATTTCTTCTCTAGAAAGTGGAGAAGGAATGAGCTGCAGGAAACCTGAAAATACACTTAAACTCCATCTTTATGTTAGAATGGAATATTCTTCAATATATGGTTATTGTTGTTATAATCAATGGCAATCACATTACAATTTTACATGATAGCTATGAGTTAGATTTGTGTCTGAATGGTGAAAACAAGAATTGGTAAGCTAAATCAATACACCAGAGAACCTAGTTTGTAAATGGCCTATGAATAACCCAGCTGTTATGTTGTTGTCCCAGTTAACAAACAGGGAACAGCAGTGATTGTGCGGCACATTAACTTATTAGACTGAAGTAGAGTGCCAGCTTTGTATGTTTATCTGGAAACTGGTATTACAGCTCTGCTGGTGAGCCTCTTAGGCTTGGGCACAGAGGTAAGCAGACATACCTGCACAAACTCCATTGTAAGCAAATTTGATTTAGCAAATCAAATCGCTCACATTCTGCTAAGGATCTGGAGTTATTGCCTTAACTAATTTCTAGAATTTTAGTTTCAGATCAGAATCCAGAATGCTAGATTATTTTTTATATTAATGTATGGGATGATATAGGTACCTCAGAATGACATCTATAACAGCTGTTTAAGAGTTTAGCTTAAAAGTTGCAAGTTTTGTAGAAAACTGAGTGACTTGGGAAGCACTGCGGAGTGAAGGCTGCACTGAAAACTCCATTGAGTTGAGCTACAGTGTTGAAAACGCATCACTTCTCCATGAGAAGAGGTACATCAGTAGCTTTGAGATTAAGTCAGTCAGATACAGAAGATCTGAGTTTTGGGCCCTACTCCGAGATATGCAATACAAATTTAGATAAAATACATGTAATCCTTGAATTGAGGGGTTGAAGTCAGGTCCCCTACTTCTGGAACAACCTGACTAGGAGGAGACAAGTGTACATTAAACTCCTTTTAAAAACATAAAAACATTCATCTTCAGTGTATGGTTGCTGATGACAGCAATGCTGATTTTGTGCCCTCTCTCTTTAACACTCTTCATACATACATGAAACTACCCTTGATTTCAATTTGTATATCAGACAGAAAAAAGGCCTGGCAGCATATTATTGGGAATAAACTACTGGTGATAGAAGTACAGCTATCAAAAAGGAATCTTCCCCAAGACCCATTAACTACCCTTTTTGAAAATTCCAGGGCACTCATATGAAAGTGCTAGTATTGAAGCTAGATGGATAACAAAAATGCTCTCACATAGCAAGTAAACAAGTAAAAGGCATAGCAACTCTTCTCTATCAGGACAGTGATAAATAATACCATTTCTTTTGATCTAGCACTCAAGGTTTGGTAACTGCATGTTCCTGGCCCCAGTGTATATACTTATTAGATTCTTTATCAGTTAACTGATGACTTGATTCTATAGATATCATTTTGTTCAATGTCATTGAAATTAAGGCATTGCTATTTATTTCTGTTTGGCTGTGTGAATACACACATGGCTATCACAGACACCTTGAATCTTTACTTCTGAAAGTCAGCACTTCTCATTTATTTTAGGCATTGCTTTAAAAAAAACTATAATCCTAAAGTGCATTATACAGTAATCTCCCCTCCCTCAATCTCTTTTTCAAATGCCATCATTCCTCTGTTCATTTTCTAAGCAACTGTGTCCCAAAGAAGAACTAAAGCCTTCAACTTGCTGTATCTTTTTGTAAATGCCCAAGGAAAGCTTAATCTCTGCTATTTGCCTGTTTCCTGAAATCTGGACAACTGAAGGAGCTGCAGCTGCTCAGTTCCTTAAATGTCTCTCATTATACTTTTTCTGAACATTTCCAACAAAAAATCCATTCTTTTCCTCTTTACATACTTTAGGCCCATTTTTTAAATACAAAGGATTTATAAATCCTCCATACTTACAATGAGTGAAACACACAATCTTTTTGAAATGGGTGTCCTGATTCATTTGGCTGAATATTGGTGACAAATTTTCATCATTTAAGACAACAGTGACATAAGTGGTTCAAGGCACCAACACAAATGGACAGTGTTACCTGAATATGGCAGTGGTTATGGTCAGTTATGATGCAAGCAGAAAAGAAGGACAATATTTTAAACCATTTGTTCAGGAGGTATGTGCACAATGAGCACCTGGCATATTAAGAAGCGGAAGGAGTGAGTATGATAAAATAAAAGGAGTTAATAGTAAGATTAGAGATGAAGCAAGTGCCCAAACATGGAATAAAATAAATCTGAAGAGCTTAGAGACTAAGGAAACAGTGATTAAGTAAGTTAAAGAAAAGTCAGTTGTTCATGTATATATCAGGTCACTGTCAGAATTGGGAATCAAAGTTCTCCTCCATTCCAGTTTCTCTACATGGCAGTAATGGGGTTTTTTTTTACACTTATCTAGGAAAGCAGCATGCTACATAATAGCATGAAAAGGTATCCTCAAAGCATGGCAAATAAATGTATGACAAGGGCCAGTGGTTGCCTTAAATTTAGCACATTTCATGATCACCTTAACACTCCAGGTTTTGTCACCTTTTTCCCATCCAAATTCAATTCAAATCATGACTTGCTACTCAGAAACCAGCTGACAAATTGACAATAATCTACTACTATGTGCCATTTGCTTAAATATTTACATTCGTGTATGTAAGAATGTACCATGTAAAATGACAGCACTTTCTTTTCCCCAAATAAATATTTTCAATGTGTTAATTAGCTCATGAATGCAAGCAATCAGGAATGTTAACATACCAAGCTATCATATACCAACTTCCATCCATCCTTTAGTTGTGTAAAATTCTTCCGAATGTTTGTGAAGCATGGCAAATCTTCTAGTCGACAAATTTCGTCCCATGATTTTGGAGGAAGCCAAGCACATGGATTAGGAAAAGGATTGTCCAAACCTATGCCTCCAGTCAACAGGAATTTCCACTCATTCTCATTAATCTACAATGAAAAACACTGCTTTTCAGGACTAAATAAATAAAATCTAATGGTTTTAGTACACTCTGTAGGAAATCACCACAGATATCTGAATTCTTGCGTTAGTTGAAAAAGCTTCTACAGAACTACCAAAAGCTTATTTCCAAAGTATTCAGTGAAATATAAACTTAAGGAACCAAGAAACCCTAAGATATCAGCCAATTTAAAGATTCATCTGCATTCCTAACTTGAGGAATGAACATTGTTAACTGATTTGATTTCTAGACCCATTCTTCAAATCCCAAAATGCTGAAGGAAAAAATACTGAAAGTATTTCAGGGAACCCTGCCTTTTGCAACCTTTTTCTATAATGCAAGGCTAAGTATGAAAAAGAAATATCAACCTAGTACATGTCTCATTCCTTTCTCATTACACCTTTATTTCAAAATGTCTTTGATGGCTTGAATTTGTAAACTGAAGGTCCTGTGAATGGGATAATGGTGTCACATGATTATTACACTCAGCTCTTGAAAGAATTTACTTCTATGTATTCCCCAAGATAAAAAAAAATCAAGTTTCCATATTACCCTGAAAGAAACAACCCAATGATATGGTTAAAATGCATGCATTTCATTATGAATTAAAAATTAAAAAAAAAAAAAAAGTAAAGAAATATTTTGTAAAGAAATAGACTAGAAATTAGTATAATTCAGTTGGTACAAGTGTTTGATTTTAAGGAATTGCATGCAAAACCAAACACATTTAACACCTTAAGCGAAAATGATGAGTAGTTTCTTAAATCAATTGTTACAATTCATTTTGATATGCTCTCAGAACTCAGAATACATTACAATTAAATTTAGCCACATTTGCTGTAAGACTAACAAAGGCTGGGCTTTGGTTTAAGGAACACTTAGAAAAACACTTAGATGTTATCATCTAGCTCAGTTTTGCCATACCTGTTATATAATTATTTCATTCTAGAGAATGTTTTCAGTGCTTATAAAAATGAAAATAAAGCACGACAAAATGGAGGCTTAAGTAGTATAATTATATATAAACTTATTTTCTGTTCTTATCCTATATGTTCCTATTACTGATGGTTTGTATATGGAGTTTAATATATATCATAGCGCATTACAAAGTATTTTTAATTACTAACCAATCTTTCATATTTCAGGAGATTCACAGTTAGACAAAAAGAGAAGAGCAACTTGTCCTTTTCAAAGAGAGAGCGACAGACATTGACATAAAGTGAGTAAGTAAAATGATCCTTGAGAATCTTCAACCTATGAGTGTCAAAAAAAGAACAATCTTCTATTAGTATCACTCTAAAGAGTGTACATTCTAGAAATCTGTTACAAACCATGTAGATCTCCTTTGTTCTAATAAATTCTCTGGATAATTACCCCAAAGCAATCATTAAATGCATGTACCATTTTGAGAGCCAAATAAAATAAACCACATTCAAATGCAATAGCATCTTAGTAACACATGGACTGAACACTAAACATTAAACTACACACTAAGTACTACCTTAACAGGTACTGCAACTTACTTGGACTTAAATAAAATATGGACAGTAATGGATAAATCAGAAATTGCCATTTGCAGTATTAACTAAGAAAATTTGAAGATCAAATAAAGTCACTAATGTAGAATTTGTACCTGATGTGACAGAACACTGAAACACTTTCTTTAAAAAAAAAAATCCCTGTGTAGATAATTCACTTCAAGGGTATATTTTGAATAATTCTAATGTGATCATAATAGTAATGTCCATCACACATAAAATAAATTCAGATCATCAAAGATTGCACAGTATCTCCTGTTCTCATGAACAAGCTGGAAGAGGGAGGGACACCTTAACTACAAAACAATAATAAAACTGAATTTTAGAGAATGTTTGGATGAATAATTAATGCATTGTGCAATCTACAGTCAAGAATCCCAGTCACAAGACTTCATCTCTCTCACCAGTTGTGTGAAAAAGTTTCTTGTCTGCTCCTCGAAGACATACAAAGTCACATAAAATGAAATATAAATCCAAAGCAAGTGGACCACTTGTATCTAACATGTGAGTTGAGGTAGAAATAGTGGAATATGTTGCATTTGTAATATGTTGTATCATTTTGCTTCTATGAATAAACTATTTTCCAGGAAAATATCCAACACATACATATATACACAAAAAACCCCAGTTCAAAATTCAATGCCCAAGACAATACACTTTGGAGAAATGGCAGAAACATTTTTGGAGTAGCTACGAATACATGAACTATTACATATGGTGAAGTATCACTCTTACCTTGTTTGTAAAATTTCTGACTGCTCTGAATTATCTATAGACATGATGAAAAGGTTAATAAACCACAAGAGTGAATACTGGTACATAGGCTCAATGTTGGCTAGATCAGCAATAGAAAAAAACAGTATTGACGAATGGATAGCAATAGGACGATAGCCCATACGAGTAGCATCAATCTTCTTTTCTGTCTCTTCAGCTATGGCTTGCTTTTCAGAAATCTCATTAGCCAGAACTTTGGAGGAAGACAATATATTAATAGCAGTTTCATCCTCCAAAATATTTCCTTCTGAGGCTGAAAGAACTTCCAAAATCTTGTCTTCTATTTCCTTTAGCTGCCTAAAATAATACACAAGATTTATCACATATGAAAATTACAGTGGTTTTCTGTTAGTTTCTATAAAATAACACAATGTTAAACTCTGTGATATGGAACTTACAAACCAAAACCTTTTTATTTTTTTAAACATTCCCTTAAACTTCTGAAAAATTTAGCAACTTTCAGGCTAAAAACGGATGGCAAAAAGAGGAAGTGACAAACCACTTTGAATACTGTACATTTCATGCTTTGACCCATGGGGAAAGATGCTCTTTGCCATGTACAATCATTGCAAATCTAGCACACAATGTAAACATTTCTAAAACACAACCATTAATTTAAATTAATTAATCAAAATTCATGAGGACAGCAAATCATATGCCAACATCATGGAAGGGATGCGTAAAAACAGAGGACAGGATCAAGAGCTACGTTTTGCAATTTCACACCCTGCAATGCAGCTCTTTAACAATTTCTAATAATCCCAGAAATAGAAAAGCAGTTCAGAAGAACAAAGGCACAACCAGTACAAATATGCATAAGAGCATGTATCCAAATCAGCCTGAAAAGCAAAAAGAAAAAGCATAAGTTTGTGGGTCTCAAAAATAGCAATCTTGAATTTCCTGTTAAATAAAAAAAGTCTCTGAAATTTATTTCCCATTATGTTATTTCCTTAAACTGCAATCTGCTTCTACCCCTAGCAAGGGAAGTTATTTCAATACCTTTTATTCTCAGCCCCTTGAAGAATGAGTGCCTGTTTTTCTTCTTCAAGATCTGGCCTTTCTTTTGCAACTACAATTCCAAGAAGCTGATCCTGCATTCCTTCTGAAGTTATCATGAAGTTCAATAATGTTACCTGTACAAGAAATAGTTTTTGAAAGATAGCACAACTATGGCCGGGTGTAATTAAAATGCTTATTTGTTTACAAGATGAGGTCTTGTGAGGTTATATGCTCAACCAAACTTTGAGAGTAAATGAATTGCAGCTGAGGTCTTAAGATTACATGTTGGAAAGCTAACTCCAGAACTGACCCAGAAAGTTATACAAAAAAGGCATGTGACAACAATGTATAGTATTTCATTCTGTACCTCAAAAATTATGCTGAATCTTTACATTTCAGTGCTTCAAGTGACTTGTCCCTATAATATGAACAAACAATATTGCCTCTGCCGCATACATTTCCTCTCTTTAATGGCCTTGTTCACATGCAATTTGTGGTATGAGTACAGGGAAATTTGTACCCTAGAATTAGAATAGCATCACGTTCTCTTCTTCAGGAGAAAGTAAGTGACTGGGAAAAAAATTTGCATTTGAAAGAATTCCCAGCCCAAAATGGATATGGGAAAAACTCACAGGATCTTTCTGAAGAAGTGGCAAAAATGTTCAATATTTTACATGAGAAAGGGAAGGAATACATTACCAGCAGAAGTCTAGAAAATAGTTTGATGCATGTAGTTCAAAACAAGAAAAAAAAACACTTATCAGTCATCAAGAATGATGAAAGTCTTGGTTTTAATTAATTGACTAGGTAATAGTGAATACAGATCCTCTTTAGGCTTTTTTGTTCAGTACAGATACCATTGGCTTGTGTTTTGAAAGAACACTAGCCTTAAACACAGCGATCAGTTAGCATATGGAATATCTGTGAAGTTAATTTGTCTGGATTTGGTGTTGCCACTAATAATATCTGAAAGTTGTGCAAATATTTAAGGTTTTTTTTCATGAGTTTTGCTTGTAAAGTTGGGAGGGATAATATTTTAACCTTCTTCAAATACATAACTAATAGGGTTTTTGTTATAGTAAGCCTCATTGGAAAAAAAATTGAGGAGCACAGATAGCATATCCCATCAGTCTTGCACAGAGGAATTTTGAGAGGAAGTTCAGTTCTATACGATGCTAAGAATCAATAAGATTTTACATGACCTCATGACCTCACCTTGTCATCAAATTTAACAATTTTAGTAATGGTAAATAAAAAAGGTTCAAAACTTCAAGAGTTTTCTATAGGCTCCATTTCCCCATGAAATGCAGTAGAAGGCTAGCTACAAAAAGCATTATGAGTTAGCTTTCATTTAGAACTGTCATGCTTTGAAAGGTTGTCTGGTTCAGACATTAGAACCTCTGAGGCAAACTGCTGTCTATATTCTGCATTTCTCCTTGGTCCCTGATAGACAGAATGATATTTTTCTGGATGTGAATAAGTCACCTTTCCCTCAGCAGTGCTGAAAATTATCTGATTCTTTAGTGGGTTTTACTACATTTAATTAATAACATCAGAAACAGGAAAAACCTACTCCAGATGGCTAATAGCTGCAAATACATATCTATGTAGTATAAATATGTGTAAATCCATGGCCTATGGCTCTTTGCAGGCTTCACTACATAAGTCACATCAGAATTCAGTACAATCTTTTTTCTGTGAAATATAACCATGTCAATAACCATTTTCCCTAGATTCATTTCATTAGCTACCTCCTGAATAATCCTTGGGATAAATTCACCAACGGATGTTGCACTTAGCTTCAGATTAAGATATTACTTTTCTGTCTCCCACTCCCTGTACATGAGCCACCTTAGTTGGGTAGCTCAGCAGTGTGTGCTGTAGCTGGGAGAATAACCAACCATATAATGAAGCAACTGCTCCTTGTTAGAGCAATTAACAACTTGTGTCTGACTGCATGGAAACAGACTAGAGAAGATTTATCACTAGAAACTTTATAGGGAGGGATGGGGGGAAGAAGACTGTTGATTGGCAACTAGGAGATTTTAATCATCTGTTAAATAAAAAACTTTTCCTAGGAATCTGTACTCTAAAAGTAAATTTTTTTTGCTATTCTCTTCATGTTTAATCTTCCTTTCTGAACATGCAGCTAATCACCTTCTTTGATAAAAGACCAATGTCTAGGTGATTTGATATGCATTGAAGAGAACAGAAGTTATTCTCTTTCATTAATTTTTGTCCATTTTTCCTGCATCAGTATTCCTTCATTGCTGAAACAACTTACTGCTCCATTCTACTGAGTATCATAATTGTTTAAAAAGTTTTGATTTCAGCATTTTGTTTCAGTTTAGTCTATGTTCAACCAAAGTGTAAACTTGCAATATTTTTTCATAAGCAGTTCTTCAAAAATAATAATAAAAGGAGGACTACACCTCCCAAGCAACTTAAAAAATATTAATACACCAGTTTTATTCTTGAAAGCAGGAATCTACTTTATTTTTGTCCTAACATAGAAAAATAAGAATAGCTAAGAATAGCTACAGTTATCAAATATATAAATGTGTAAATATGTTTTCTATCTATTATAAACAAGGCACAATGCCAGGAATTGCTCAGGTTCCCATCCCTAACTATAATGCAGCTAAAAATCATGAATACGAAAACATAAGGTAGAACTTGCATGTGAAATGACTATTATAAGCCTTGTAAATGTTTTTGTAATAAGGGCTGACTAAGTAGCATAATGAGATACAGGCTGGGAGATGTGTTAAAATTAATTAATTAATTAATTAAATTCCTGACAGCATTGCACGGTGAAGTATTAGACATGAGAGATGTCAACACTTCTAACATGGTACCAGTCTTCCAGCAGTGTAAAATAACCCCAATGTTGTCAGGGGAGGAGGAGTGCCAGAAATTATTCACTGCTTTTAGCCAAGTAATAATTTTTAAATTAAAACAAAGTTGCACATTCATTTTCAAAATTCTCACCTTAACAGACGTTTCAGGAAGATAATGTGGATTTCTCAGCTTAGTTGTAATATAAAAGCGGAATTCAGGGGCATACTCAATAGTGGAGTCTCCAAGGCAAATGCATATACTCCCTGACTGCTTAAATGTCTGTTTGAGCAAAAGTGGCTCTAGGATAGGATCGAGTTCTTCTCCAATATTCTCCAGTAGCACTTCAAAACAACATAAGAATTAGTAGAACTGTCTTGCCATTTACATTACGGATTTACTTACAAGACATATGTATAATCTGTATTTACAGTGTGCAAATAAAAATACTAATCAAGCCATATCTAAAGTTAATGCTTTTTATTAATTTTTCAATCAGCTGAATCAAAGAAATGTGCCTTTAATTTCTTTTTAACATTATATTAATTTGCAAAAAAGGAACTAAATTCTATTATTGTTACTGCTGCCAGTGGCTTAGAACAGCAGTTGAAGGCCACCATTTTTAAAAAGAAAAATAACAGCAAATTAAATAACACATGGCACCGCTGTCCAAATAATTTTAGCTAACTAAGTCTGCTTCACTTTTCGCTGGCAGCATATGAGATTGTCTAAATCAATAAAGAAATAACGGAGAATAAACAATTAGTTTCTTCACTTGTAGTCCAGCTAGCCATTGACAAATAGCTAGTTGAAACTATGTATTTCATTAATTTATATCTATTTGAGGGTAATAAGACTACTTGCAATAAAGATACTACAGAGAATATAAGAATCATTAATGATCACAGCCTAGGAATCTGGTACGACATTACTTTTTTAGAAATGAAATTATTGTAACATGAAAAAATTATTGTAACGTGAAAACAAAGAAATGGAAATTAAAAGATACAAATTTAGTATTATAATTATATTGTGCTAAGAAGCATCTCATAACCTGGGGTGAGGGCTTCAATTACTACAGCACTAATTTGAATGAAAACAAGAAAACAATTCTCATTTCCTTAACTGTGAGAACATTTCATAGCCACCATAGCTTCATTTTTTAGTTAATTGTGCCCCCTCGAGGTTCTTCTGTAATCTACATTTTTATTAGTGATTAACCTACCGGGACTGCCAAACTGAATGCAATTTTCCAGTGTTGTAACAAATTGAGGGTCATTGAGTTTGACTATATGCAAATTATTGGCTTTTTCCATGTTCTTTATCCATTTATTTGCTTGACCCTGAGGATCTATCATCAGAGGCCATCTTCTTGCATTACTGAAGGGAAAAATACAATCTTAAAAAACTGAAATATAAGATTTTCAAATGTTTACCTCAAGGTACCTCTTAAGGCAATTATTCCATTTTGTCATTAAAACAAAAGCACATCAGTATGAAATTGTAGGGGGCACATACTCTGGTGTAATCAGTGATGAATTTAACAGGAGATGAATCTTAAATTTGTTTACAAAAGAATAATTTTCCACTTTCAAAGAAAATACTTAGAATAAGACTTCTTACTTCCTAGAAAATTTAATCACATTTAATTTTATAACACTTTCAGATAAAAAGATCACTAAGTTTTGAAATTTTTAACAGCTTTAATATAGTCACATGCACAAGTCAGCAGTTTCAAGTGAAAATTAACAGAATGTTCCACTAAAGAGACATTTTAGAGTTACTATGAAGGGAAATTCGTAAGCATATTCAAAGGTATCTACCTTTTCATCCCTAATCCTAAAGCAGCAGACAGACACAAAGAACTTCTGGATTTTATGTTTGTCTGATTTAGTAACTACTTCACAGACATTTTTTTTACAGTGTTCTCTACCACATGTAGTTAGATTACTAACGCTTCTTTGTTACGGATCACAAACTGAACTTGGGAGTGACTGTTCACCAGCTAAAGGAGGATGGCTTTCTTCCCCCTTGTAAAATTGATTTACGAAAAGGGGTCATCTGGAAGGGACTCTGTTCAGCCTAGCCATGAAGGAAAAAAAGTGCTCACAGGAAAAATGCATTCAGAGATTGAGAAAATGCATCTCTAATTCACCAGGACAGCATGATATCTAAGCAGACATTAACAAAGTTCAAGTGGAGGCTTTGTAAAGTTACAAGTATTTCGAATACTTTGCTAAACACAGGTAAGGACAAATTTGGTAATGCAGTAGGTCTAGACAGGCAAACAGATTTGCAATCTGAACATCTGCTAGATGAGGCAGTAGTGTCAGCAGTATTAGAAGATAATCTCACAGTAAGTAACAGTGTTCACCAATGGATCCAAAATGTGCTTAAAGAATTGCTGACATCCCAAATTGCTAGGTGATTCAGTTGGTTATGAGCACCCAAGTGGAGACCCGCATATACAGAGCCAGATGGTTTTAAGCTTTAAAATATAAATAGTGTTTACTGAATTCCAGCACTCCAAAGATGTAATCTAGTTTCTGCTATGAATTCACATTTTAATAAATTTGTTTTAAAAGTTCTTTGAGGACTGGGCTGGGTGCAAAGACAACTTTGTGGCACCCCATTCACAGCACCTGCTAAAGAGGTCCCTACATTAACCCAAAGGCCAAAGCTCTCTTACTTTTTGTCTAGGAACATGCCAGGTTGTTCCGCTCTGGAAGGGATCCTAGGAATAACTAGTCTGTGTGAAATACTGACAGTTAGAGGAATGAGGCTCTAAAGAAAACAGGCCCTGTATTGTCAGTATGGATATACCTTTTCACCTTTCATCCAATATCTAAAACTATCACATGGATGAGGAAGATCCACATCTAACTCCCAACAGCTTGACATGATGTGAAAGGATCCCTTTCTGAATGCAGGAAAGGCCTATCTCACTTTTTCATGTTAAAGTAGTTTAGCAGAACATAAAATAAAAGGCAAGAAGCAGGAAGAAACTGACAAAAACTGGTCGGGTTCATCTTCTGCAAGAAAGGAGATAGAAATTCTCTCCATTCTAACTTTCTGCACCTCCCTTACTGTCTTCAGTAGAAGATATACATGTGCCTTATTTTGTTGTTTTGTTACTGTGCCCTGGCAAAATAAAGATTCAGCTCTTCAGTAATCAAAACAACATTCCAAAACGTCAGGGCTTGAAACACGAAATATGTTACAAGCCTGGATGTTAAAATCTCCTACCAGTTGGCAACATGAACTGGGAGACTGTTTCTAGACAGGTAATCAAGACCTTTTCTATAGTATTTCCAGTGCCATCTTATGGGAAAAGTGTGTGATCCTCATAGAAAGATAAACAAAATAATCTTTACTAGCTCTGCAGAAACACCTGTTGGTAGTACTTCATGCCAGCATATCTCTCTAAAATTATAGAGCTTTAGGTTTTTAAAGAATTACTTCCATATCTACTGATTATATTACTACAAGAACAGTATTCAAAATTATATTCCTGAAACATTTTAGGATGTCTTTAACAGAAACCAGTGTGCAGCATATTTGGAAAAAAATAAAAAGAAAAAAAAAAAAAAAAGAGGGAGTGAATCCACAGATTTAAGAACTTTACATTATGAAGTTTAAAATACTTCATCTATTACTTATAAATTTAAGCATTATAATAATTTTATAATTCTTATTGTTAAACTGGATATACAATAGGAAACTGACTATAAAAATAATAACTGAAAAGCATGCTGAATTAAACCATTTAATGAAAAGTATTAATTTTATATATATTCTTTTATTTTTACTTACGAGATAATGATGCCATTATCAACAGAAAACATGTCTGAAGGTAGTCCAGCAATATTCCAAGATCTGATTTCCACAGNATTTCCACAGGTTCTCCCAGGGTATTTGTTAAGGAAAAATCATCAGAACAAGGAATGTTTTTGGTTTTACACAGCAATGCCCACTCTTTAGTTTGCATCTAAATAAGAAGAAAATAAATATTAACTAAAGTTCTGTCTATTCACAAAATTTTAACACTATTAAAAAATGTTTTGTTCAACCCATTTCCCATAACAGTTACTACATACAAAATCACTCTGTCTTCAATTGGAAAGAAACTCATGTGTCTGTATAAAATGTCTAAAAATGCCTTTGTATACATATTAAATATAAGTTTATTTGGTCAGAGTCTTGGTATGATTTTATTTAGCATTTCACCAATAATTTTCTATACTGTGGCTGCAGAACAAATGCACATATTCTAACTTTAAAAATTTAAAAAAAACCTTCATTACTTAACTCAGAACACATATAATGAGTACTTGTCAGGACTTAACCAAACTTAACAACCATTTAGAATTGCCTTTCACTATTCTCTGTCTCATTCTAACTCACTACAGTTGTGCAATTGTGTAAACCACACAAGTTTGTATAGTGCATAATAATAAAGATTCACACACCTCTAAATATGTAAGCCAAAAAGAGTATTCCACTAGGAAGAATGCTTCTAAAGAAGAAAAAATTATAGAAATAGCACAATCATATGAAAGGCACAATCTTGTATGAAAGCTATGTATAAGGTCAAAGAAGTATGCTGTAGTATTCTAAACTAAAAATTAGCTGGCAAAGCCTCAAGTAGCAAAACTGAGCAATGCAGTGTTTAAAGGAAATGGCCTAAGGCCTAGAGACATTCACAGAGGTGGTGAATGAAGGAACCATTGCTTTGCATAAAACCAAGTCGATATTCCAAAAGATACCATAACTTCTTCTCCTATGAGAACTGCAGGGGACAAAACCCAACATACCAGCATATGAAATGAAGAACTACACAAAAGTGATTAAGTTTTCCAATTTCTGAAAGAGATACCTAACTAATATGTGTCTGCACAATCATAAGAGTATGAAAAAGCAACCAGGAATCTATACTTACTGCTGCACAGAGACAGAAACTACACAGTAAGAAAGAATGTTCTTTTTGGATGAAACTCTATTCATTTTTAGTGAATAATCATGCACATCATCTGCACCTGTATCTACACTTGCTTGTAATACCATTCAGCATCCCTTAAGATGTTTCACCAAAAGTAATTCTGAAAGAGAACCCTTTCTCCTAAATTATGTAATTTGGAGTTGTCAAAATTGTTGACTATTTATTTCTGCTATAAATACTTACATGATAAACTCTCACTCTATAAGTAACACAGCAACATGGACATTATGAAAAAAATAAGTTTGAAAGAACTGTATAATATTTTCTGAAGACAAATGGACAAAGGAAGCACATTGAAGAAAATGGGGAAATAAGGATTGTATCCTAATTCTATGTTCAAATGAGGTACATTGATTTTTTTCTCTCTCTAATTTTTCTTTGCAATTTTTGGTACTCTGGACCTGATTTTTAAAAGAAATGGACTTTAATTTCTTCAGCTGAATTGAGTGGCAGGTTTTGGTGTTTAAAAACTTTCAAAGTCAAGTTAATGTTGACATCCAAAAATTATTATACCTAACATCAACTGCCATGTTAAAAACTTTTTGTATTCAGACTTTCTGATTATTTCACTAAACTTTAGGGGCATAAACCAGCTATATTATTGACCTAGTGTATCTTGTTTCTTTCTGTACAAAATTACTCCACTTTCAGAACTTGCTTAACTGTGCTGCTGCTGAAATAGAAGCTAATTCTGCTTTCTTTTAACTTAAGGAGAATTTAGCCACTGAATGGAATAGGAGTAACTAGAACCATGAGTTATAAAGTTACTGGCAATTGCTTTAGAGAAGCAACTGAAGGACTCATGCTTTACCCAGCAATAAGTACTGTACAGTAGAATTAAGGAATAATTTCCCCCAAGAGTTCTGTAAGCAAAACTGAAATACAGCTTCAGTTCCACTTATGAATTCTATTAAAACATAATTTATAAAGATAAACTTTATATTACAAGAAAATAAAATTAGTAAAATTTAGATTATTACAACACATAGGGACAAAATGGCTATACGTATTACTTGTCTGTAGCTGGATGTAAAGGCTCCTAGGTAAGCTACAATTCCTGATGAAATAAGTATATCTCCAGTCAAATTGACATACTGCCTTCCCAGCTCCAAAGCAGTCTCTTGCCAGCGAGTTTTCTCACCCCCAAGACCACCAATCAGTTGTTCTGCTCGCTGCAGTTTTTTGCTGCATAAGTCAACCTCAGAATAAAAAAAAAAAAAGCTGATTATATTATATGATCACTTTAAAAACATTTTACAAATATTAAAAGCATTCAAAAATTATTTTTCTGGTGCAAACGTTTTCTTAAGTAGCTTCATCAAATAGAAAGAAAATACCTTCTTATTATAATGGAACTGTTTAAAGAACTAACCCAATCTCAGTACTAGTACAGTACAGTCATTTTCATCCAAATAAAGGAAGACAACAAGCATAAAACATGCAATTCAAAATAGCTCTGCATGCAATATGGCTAATATTAGTAGTCAAGGAAATAATATTCATGTCATAAGAGAAACAAAAACACTTTAAGGAGATCACTGTCTCATAAAAGTAGGTATGTTCGTTTTTGAAAAAAACCATCCTTATGAGTACATAATCTGCATTTCTGTTGTCAGTTTATAATTAAGCCATCTTTCCAGGCATATTTATAAATTAACCCCAAAAAATTCTACAACAGGAATTTACTGCAACTCTGTTAGATTTGTTTACTATCTAGTAGAGACACATTTCAGCCATGGGATAAGAGGAAAATTATGCCAACTCTTGCTGCTGTTACAATCAGTCATCTCTTCTGGTAACCGTAGCAGCCAATTTACACTACAGTAATAAACTGCTTGTGTAGTTTATCCCTCCCCCCTGCTTTCAAATTGAATCAGGATGCAGAAGAGACACACAAACAGATGAGTTTAACTACATACAGGCATTAGGACTCCACTTCCAATTCTGATACTATTTTTAAAAAATAAGCTAAAGGAAGCACATTGAAGAAAATGAAAGAAAATACCATCATCTAAATGTTGCCTATTTCTACACACATAACAGCCATTTAGCTGTCAGGAACAGATTTTTAAATAACATTCTCAAAACTGTATTAGCACAGCAGGCATAAATAAACTTTCCATACTTTAAATGTGCCAACTTTCAAGTTAATAGCTTAATCAAACTCTTAGTATAATCGTTGAAACTTTATCCCCTCACAAGAAGAGATGTAAGAGAGGGGTATCAGTTGGTAAATTCTTAACATTTACATTTTCTATTACTTTCAAGCATTTATTCCCCATGCTTTGCCCATTTATAACTTCAAGATCATTACATCAAAATAATAATAATAAAAAGGTTATGTAAAAGAATGGCAGTTAAAAGGACAAAAAAAAAAAAAAGCAGGAAATTTTAAATAACTTTTCTGGATATCACTAGAACAACACTTCATCTTTTGCATCAAATACCTGATTTTCCAAGTCAGCCTTCTCCTGCTTCTTGGATTCCAGTGTCTGTTGGAGTACAGCCAATTTATCTTGAACCTCCTTCAGGTCTTCTTGTTTCTTTCTCAGACCTTCCATAGCAATCTCTAATTTTCCTTCAGCTTGACTCAACTTTAGCTTTTTGGGTGCAACATTTTTTGTCACTCTAGATAAAGTCAAAGACTAAATTAAACATCTGAAAGATACATCCTCGTTCCAGGGTTACTATTAAAAAATGAATACAGGAAAGATGAAGGGAAAACATAGCAACTGTAGCTCATGCAATATTGCATTTCATAATTTGATAATATCTGAAGACAACTGGTTTTTACTTCATCAGTTTGTTCTGTGCCAATACTGACTGATTTACACAGTTTCTGCATTTTTTTCTGTAATAATAGGCCATGATTAAAAGCAGAAAAAGGTTATACTTCCAAACTGCATGTCTCATTTGATCACAATTTAGACTCCGTTATGGATTTGTGCCATTAGAAACATGCACATAATAATATATATTAAGTAACAGTCACAGACAGTGTATACACACATATAGCCAACTGTTTACATGAAATAATAATAAAAAATTATCAGCTTTTCACATCTGAGGATCTATTTTCCAGTTTTGAGGATTTCAATCCTTTACACAGATATTTTTGTGAGGAGAATATTGGAAGTAACATAATTGAAAACATATTGTTTATCATTCCAAAAACAACAGGCAAGGAAACATGCTAGAATGCCCCTATGCTCAACTGAAACACCATTTCACAAGTATTAGCCGCATAATCAATGAATCCCGTCTTCTACTGGTGTAAGTTAGATGCAGATCTCCTTTTTAGTCCACCTAATTTTTTCTCTAATAATTGGTATTTGTAATGCTAAAAGTTGTTCTCAAATTGAGGACTCTACCAAGCATGCATTTACTAATTTTTTAGTCAAGTAACAAAATATCCTTTGAAATGAAGGCATGCACTACTTACTATGACTCAACTTTCAAATTGCAACTTGACCTTAGTTGTCCAATGTTCATTTACTGTTAGATGTGAGTTCCAGGTGTTTCAAATTATGAAATATTATAAAAAATAATCACACCTTTTCAGTGCATCAAATATGATGTGTAACAAAAAAATATCCTTTGGGCTTGATAGGACTGTCAGAACCTTCCAAAGACACTTCAATAATGTCTCTATTTTGTGCAATGCACTAAAAAGAAGTTACCTTTCTTTGCTAACTGAACATATTGTTGCTTCCATGCCCTTTTACAAAAATTCAGAAATGAAAATTGGGCCTTACATTTTAACATCGAGTATTTTACATGAATGAATCTTTATGACTGCTTGCTTTCACAAGTTTCCCACTAGAAAGAAGTAATTTCACATCTCTTTTGATGTTAAAATAAACCAATCTCTTTAATCAAATTTATTTAAACTTTTTTGCTGTATTTGTTCTCTTTTTATACATACTTACGTATCATAAAATTCCATGGCTATGACCCATTTGCACAAACCCTCTGCTGCCGTGGAAGCATTTCGAATCTTGTCTGGTACAAACTCAGGATTTGTAAGATACTGTTTTCTTATAATAGCCATGTAAGCTGGGGGAATGTTATCCTTATCATATTCATGAAGAGACTGAAGAAATCTTATGTCACCCAGCAGTCTCTTAGCAGGACCCCAGAAATCTTCAATTTTTTTTCCAGAACCTGTTGGATCTGGAATCTTATCTGCTTTGATGCCTTTAAGGATGCATATAGCTTCCATTACAAGCTTGACACCAGAAGGAGGACTCTTCATGGATTTAACCACTGTAATATCCTGAAAAATAATATAAACACCACCTTAGGAGCTCCAAACATAGGTGGATTAATTCTTCTATTATGATAGAAATTATAATCCTTTTAATGTCAATATTTTTCCATATACATTTGCTATTCTCACACTTGATAATTTTAAATACACTATAACCCCAAATTCCTAGCACAATAGTGCATAGTCCATACATATAAATATAATCTTATTTTTTGCAAAATTTTTATTTCATTTTTCTCCATTCTTTCTAGTTGCTTCTTTAAGGCGCTATGCAGGTTAAACTAACAGTAACCTATAAAGATAAATATCTGCAATCTAATCAACAATCAGTTTAGAAGAGTCGAAGAGTCAAACATTTCTTATCTGTAGTTCATTTTTAATTGTACTTTTCTGCTCCAATTTCAGTAAAGGGTATTGCACCTCAGTTATGTTCCAGTGTTATACCTCAGTTCAGGCTCTTCCAAGATTACAGGATAACAGTGAATTAGTAGATTTAAGATAACACAAGGTAAAAGCAGCCTTCAACCCAAAACTAAAGTTCTATACTCTCCAAGAACAGAAAATAAATCACTTAGTATTCTGGTCAGTTATTAAACTCCCAGAGTGAGCTGAATGAGGGAAGAGGCAGCTAAAAAGGAAGAACATCATTGGGTAAGAAGTATAGACATTTTAAGAAATAGCGGGAAATTAATAAGCAAATTTTTAACTGCAAATACAGAATAATAATATAAAAGAATTTTAAAACTTTACACATATGCGTACAAATAATTAAGCAAGAAGTTCATAAATCAAAGATTTATGGTGAAAAAAATATCTTTTACTCTTCCCAAAGAATAAATCTGCATGAAAATTCAAATATTCTTTCTAAGAGCTTTTCTCAGGGAATACATGTTCCAATAAATTAAAGGATTTCTAGATTCTCATGTTTATTATGCCAATTAGTGTTAGATTTTGAGAGCTTGTTCATCATTTATTTGAGGTCTAAAACCTTTAACACTTGGCTAGAAAGAGATCTTTTGAGTTCATTTGTGCCACAGAAGAAAGCAGAGAAATTGGATCCAGAGAAAAATGGATGGAAATGAGGTGGATCTTAGTGGTGGAAGACACAAAGAATGCGGAGTTACTGAATGGCTTCTTTGTTATGATGTTATAACCGGAGGGCTGGATGAGGGGAGAGCAGCAGGTGTCATCTGCTTTGACTTCAGCAAGGCTTTTGACACTGTCTCCCATAACATCTTCCTTAGGAAGCATGGGCTAGATGAAGGGGCAGTGAGGTGGATTAAGAGGTCACTGTGTGATAGAACTCAGAGGGTAATTTAATGGAGCAGGGTCAAGTTGGAGACCTGTAATCAGTGGTGTCCCCCAAGGGTTAATCCTTGGTCCAGTCTTGTTTAACCCCCCTGGACAAGGGAACTGAGTGTATCCTCAGCAAGTTTGCTGGTAATACCAAACTGGGAGGGCTGGCCGACACTCCAGAGGGCTGTGCCACCATCCAGTGTGACCTGGACAGGCTGGAGAGCTGGGCAGAGAAGAACCTAATGAGGTTCAACAAGGGCAAGTGGAGGGTCCTGGGGAGGCAAAATGCCAGGCACCAATATAGGTTAGGGGCAGATCTGCTGGAAAGCATTTCTGAGGAACAGGATCTGGGTGTCCTGGTAGATAGAGAGNGGGGCAACGGGTGCAAGCTGGACGTTCCATTCAAATATGAGGAAAAACTTTACAGTAACAGAGCACTAGAATAGGCTGCCCAGCGAGGTTGTGGAGTCCTCTTCTCTGGAGAATTTGAAGACCCTCCTGGATGCAGTCCTGAGTAATGTGCTCTGGGCAATCCTGCTTTAGCAGGAAGTTGGACTAGATGATCTCTAGAGGTCCCTTCCAATTCTGACAATTCCATTATTCCGTGGAAAAAAAAAAACCAAAAACAAACTTCCTTGAAGCTGTGACCTATGGCTCCTGAAGATTCAAGCCATTTAAAAACAGGAGGAGAGGGAAACAAGAGCAAGTAAATAAAAACAGGGAATTTCAATGAGGCAGTCAGAAAACTGGCTGATGGGATCTTCAGAGAAGGAAGTTCGTGGAGAGGAAGAATAATCAAAGTTAGCCAGCCATTCCAGGAAACAAAATTAAGGAAAAACAAATTAACTTAATACATCCAAGGGTTGTAAGCAGAGCAGGAGACTATTTTAAAGGCAAAACTCAAACTTAGCTGCAATAAAAAGCAATATGAAGTGTAACAAGCAAAAATTCTATAACTACAGTAAGAAAAGCAGGAAAAGTGCCAGCTAGGTACTTAGTGAAAAGGGTGAGATACAAGTAAAGGACATATAGAGACAAAATGTTAACACTCTTTGCACCTGATGTATCTAAATGGTTAATTGCAAGTAGGTGACTAGCACAATTAATAGAACTGTCAAAACACAGCAAAGGTTTGACGAAGATTGCACAGGTTTGGACCTAAACACTATATTCATTACTGAAATAAATGATGGAAAAGAGAGAGTCTATTAAATTCACAACTGATAGGAAATTAAGAGTAAATGAAAATATATTGGAGTAGAAAAGAGGAAAATATTATCATGACAAATTGCAAAAATGCAATAGAATAGTAGAACTACTATAAAAAAGAAAAAAAGAAAGGGAAAGCAATGATATAATTATTATAATATGTAATTATTATATATTATTATATGATAGTGATTTTCAGGAAATGACACAGGTGTTAGCATGTACGACAAAATACATGTGCCAATGATCCTCCTCCACATAGCGTTCAGCAAAACTACAGCTGAAATACTGTTTTCAACTTTGGGCTATGCATGTGAAATGAACGTATGGAGAAGGCCCAGAAAGAATAATCAGAAAAGCTGATTTGATTTATGAGAAAACTGGAAGTGTTAAGATCAATGAGTGCAGTCTTTAACTGCATAAAAACTAAAGAACCGTGTCCACAGGGAGCAGGATGGAAAACAAGGCTGTTGTAATAAGTAAGATTAACAGTAAGCACCAGGAAAATCTTCCTAATGATAAATGTGTAAAGTGGAACAGTTACAGGTGGAAGGAGAGATCTTCCAGATGTCCCTTCCTAGTTTTGTATTTCAGTATCTTTATGTGTATTACTACCAAACTTAGATGTCAACAGCAAAATAACACTTAAAATTGTTACACTTTTCCTAATCCTTGCCGAGCAATGAGCCATACAGAAAACAGAGTTCCTTTTGACTGCACATACTCATTGCAGCAGTACTGAATTTTGTATAGGTCTGTTTCTTCAAATAAAGCACTTAACTCTGCACATGTGTGTATGTGGATTTATCAGCAGTTTGCAGTGCACATCCTGTTCTGCTTTCCATCAGTGGTGGCCAGGGTGAGAGGTGTATCAAAGACAACAGTCCTACACACAGATTTTTTCGTACGTGCATTCATCATGTTATTTAACTATATTTTGAGGAAAATAACTGGGATTTTTTTCTTTTGGAAGTTCCAGATTTTCTCTCTCTTGTATTATAATACTCCCCACTTGCATTCACAGCAGCTGAAGTATTACTTCATTAGCCTTCAAAGCCTCATTCTTGTTATTCACAAGTATAATGCAATTGCCTTGAAGTGATTAAGTAGCCATCTACTATTTTCACAAAGCATGACAATGATCTGACAATGCCAGAATCTAAAACTTTTGATGCCAACCAATACCTGTAGATAGAAAGCAGATGGTTTGTTATCTAAGAGGGTTTCTTTGAAAGGCTTTTAAGATCTTGTTGTCAGCAACAATAGCTGGAGCACATAGTCCATCCTCACTCTTACAACCTGGGAGATTTTCTTTCATCCCGCCATGAGCAAAACATTATCCAGGCAAAGATAAACTGAATATCCATAAAACCAAAGGTGACTGCCTTCTCCACTGTCATACTTTTATGAGGAGTGGTTCCTTAACATGGGTAGACATAGAATTTCAACCTCAATTTCTAGACTTTGAAAGACTGGATATAAAAATATGAGATGATGGGCTGGCAGGTTCTAAATAAGAGAAATAAAAACACATTTTCTAACTTCTGAATTACTGAGTCAAAATATTTTTATAACTATGAATTTTGAAATGTCTACAATAATATTTCATCCTGTATTCTGTTAAAAATCATTCTTATAGGTTTTTCACTAGAACATAAAGACAGAGTAACATTTTGCTTCTCAAAACTGAAAGATTTCAAGAATTTTCTAAATTATAAAACTGTTTAAGTATAATGTAAATTCTGAAAAGGCAGATACTCCATGTTTTTATATATCTGAATACCTTTCCAATGCGTAAATATGCATTGATAGCCATACCTGTGCAGTGAGAGTGTCAAGGGCAGCCAGTGCACTTTCCAAAACAGGCATGGCTTGAGCTAAGTCAGCATCACATTCATCTTTGATGGCTTTTGCAGCCATAGCCTGCTCATTTGCCACTGCTTCATCAGCTTTCACAACTTCTTCAGTTTTGGCTACTTCCAAAGATTCTTTTTGAATAACTACCATCATCTCATCAACCTGCACGCTGGCTTCCTGTAACTGAGGTTGCAGAGCCTCCAGCTCAGTCTGCATCAGGGCTACTTGAGATGCAGCAGAGTCCAGTTTTTCCAAGCCAACTTCATATCTTCTTTTAATTTTCATCACCTTACTGAAAATAAATAGTACTTTGTTATAAAGATATTTTATCAGTACTATCAGTACTTGAACACTTATTGCATAGAGTTCCATTCCCCAAATTTATTACTACTCTGAATAATCAAATGCTCTGCCAATCTTATTTGCTCGAAAAGTAGTAAATATAAGAGAGATTACCTGAGCCATAGTCTTTAACTATTCTATCATGTATACTCAGAGATTGGGATACATATAAATAAGTGTTCACTTATAGACAAATAGGTGTTAAGCTTCTGCTTCTTTGTTGGCAGGCACTACAAAATCAACATGGCACAGTAGTAATACATAAGGAGAAGGAAGAGATGCTCATGAAAATTATTAGTTTAGGTTAGGTTGAAATAGGATTAATACAATTGGGAAAATAATTTTAGCAGCAGAATGTGAATGGCTTTGGGGACAGCCATCAGCGTTAGAATCAAGAAATTCTAAAGGCATTGGTTCACTATATTCAAAATTGTATTCCTTTATTCCTGGATTTTCTTGCTGTATGCAGTGTTTCACACAGCCTGTTGATCAAATTAAGCATGTCTTAATTGTTATGGTAGTGTCTTATCATTGAGAAGGAAATAAAATGGGACTTTCCCTCACCAGCCATGAAAATAGAATCAATAGGCACATGCATACAGAGGTCCTTTCTACACAAGAACAGCACAGCTGACCCTGCTAGCAAGCACCTAGCAACTTGGAAGCTGGTTTCCCACTTATTACCTTCCTCACAACCTCTAGAGAAGCACAGAATAAGTAGGCTGCATAATCTACACATAGCAACATCACCAGGGATGTCAGAAGTGGTCTAATGCAAGAGAACATCAATACAGACATTGGACAAGCATGTTTCCTAAGAGTAGATTTTATCCATCTTCCATTCTGTCAATCTAAATTAACTGAAAACAATTCATTTGTTTTGTTCAGATTAGCTATAAGGGATAGAAAATAGTATTTTTGGTGAATGTGTGTGTTCCTCTAGAAAAGGTCACATTATAAACCCTTACGTGCGTTTCTTTTCAAGTAGACTTTTAAAAGTGGAGATCAATTCCAAGTATGAAGTAGGTGTAACATAGTTGTGCCTTTGAAGCTCTGCGTGGTACAAGTCAGATAAAACAATAGTAGATGTATGAAAGCTTTTACACATATCAATACACCCACTTCGCACTTCTTCTGACATTTCAACATCTTCCAAGAAGCGAGAGGCAACAGCTTCCAGTGCATCTTCAGGCCATGTCTTAAACAAAGAATAAATACTTTTCTCTTATTGAATACTTCACAGTCATAAATCTCAAAACATTTTTTTAAAAGTATCTTTACCCCATTTCATAGACTGAGGCACAGAGAAATGACTTTATGATAAAAAGATCATTAAATGGAACAGCAACAGAACTAGAAAGAACCAAACTACTTAGAGATTCGGGTCAAGTCTTATTTCATCCAGCAGAAAAACTGTTACTAAAAGGAAAATTTTTCATCTTCAGTATGTTCATATGTGCGTATAACTATCTCTGCTCTTCTTTTTCAAAGTAACCTTTAAAGATATAGTACTACATTTTAAAACTTAATGAAATGAAAGTTTCTGAGATTCTTTATATGACTAAATTCTACATCTTAAATAGTATAAGGTCTTTTGCAAATAACATTCCGACAGAACATAGTTGTATTGCAGAGTAGTGGGGAAAAATATGGTGTTCTGCATCAAAAGTTGTCTGTATTTTTCACAGGTATTTTAGTTTCAGACTGGCAACCCTAGATTTTGGTCGTCTTGGTAATAGCAGAAAATACTACATGTTGAAATCTGTAATGCCTACACTACTATGGTCATTCAGTTATACTCTTATACCACAATCAGACAGTTATTTTCTTGAAGATTTTGCCTCCAGCCTATACTGGCTTTATTTACAGGCAGCACAGTCCTAATGATCTAAACAATTTTAAATATGACACTCAGAAAATTCAAGAGATTTTTCACTGCTACCTTGACTAAAGATAATTAATTACTTGTTACAAAAAGGGCTGAAGTCATGTTTCTATTGCATTTCCATTTTACCTGAAACCAGTCTAGCGTGCAACAGTTGACAAGAGCTGGAAATTTACGAAGGCGATTACGGAAAGCATCTCCAATGGGACTCATTGCCAGTACTATATGAAGCTGATCTCGACAGCGATCAACAAACATGTTAAAAAGAGCTATAGGACTGCCATCTGTCTGTTTTGTCCTGTCCCGTTGGCGATCAATTTGACGCATTTGTTCACAAACTTCTTGTTTCTCATCTACTGCGAAGAGGTTCGGCACTTCACCTGCATTTAGTAAGTTGTTAATATCTTCTAAGAATGACTCCTTTTTAATCTGAGTATCTGTGAACAAGAAAACTCCTTGCATTTCACCTTCAGTAGATTTTCTAAGTATGACTTTTAAGTCTTTATGCCACTCATTAATACCGTAGCTTTTAGTTATTTCAACCTGAAAAAGATTGTATTCGGCCATATGGGCTGCTAATCGAGTAAGAGACTGTCGACCACTACCTCCAACACCAACAAGGAGGGCATGGCTGCGAGGCTGTTTCAGAATGCGTGAAATTCTACAAATATGTTCTATAGCAAATCGGAACAAGACAAGCTGCATTGGCTTTTTGCTCATGTTATTAAACTCTTCAAGTTGACTCTCTACAATTAGTCTCAATTGATCCACATCGCTAATCTCCCTGTATGTAGTGTCCTCTCTCTTAGGGTCATAAAAATCACAAAACATTAAGCTACGTAAGTCATCTTCTTCCACTCTGCCATCATTGTTGAAGTCCAGATTGTGGAAAAGTTCATGAAAGTCTTCAAGTAAGTCCTTTTTCACTACTTCTTGAATAAATCCAACAAGCCAAGCCCGGTCAGGATTATCCACCAAGCGATCATAATACACTCTAAGAACCTGTATAATAAAAATGTGGTTTTTTTAATAGTTGCTTCTGATCTTGAGTTTATACTTTTGTAAACAAGATAAAACAAATACAATTCTGAAAACGGCTTCAAAATATAAATGATCCTAAACATCACTACATAGAAAAAGCCAAAATAGATATTTCTAATTAATTTGAACAGTTGAGCCCAGTAATATTACTTCTGAATTAATGTGAAAATTCATACAGAAATACATATATACAGACATATATATACAGATATATATAAAAAAAAAATTTGTTACGTAAATGCATAAAAGCCTGTTGCAAAGAGGAAGGGAAGATGTTGGTCTTTCCCACTACAGCTAGATAGGAAAAGTTGTGGGTTTTTATTTCTAGAAATAAGACTAAAATTGAATCTTAAAAACTGTTTTTAATGAAAAAGATCGTGAAGAACATGAACAGATTGCCTGGAAGTCAAAACATCCTTCATCCTTAGAAAACTGTAAGAAATTTTTTAAAAAAATACTTCAAGAGTTACTGTTGTTCCTTTCTTTATGTGATCCTGCTTTGGAGAAAGACGATGCACTAAGAATGTCTTCTAAAGGAAACCAAACAGTTAAATTATTTTGTTTAAAAAAGTAGGGAACAAACTTTAAATCACTCAAAATTTCCAGCAATCACAGGCTACTTGCTGTTCCTCTTACTGTCAATTTGGTTTTTTTTGGAGGAAGAAGAAATGGAAAGGACTGTGCAGGCATTCAAAATAGCAAACAGAGACTACATAGTTACATGGAAGTGAAGGTATCAACAATCAACTTGTCTACTAAGATATGACTCATACTTTGAAAAACATGGGCATACTTCCTCTGCCCATGCAGTTTACAGAATTTTCTTGTGAGTGTGATACAAATTCACAGCTATTAGCTGTGTATAGGACGTGGCATTACAAAAAGATTAATACACATCTTTTTCATAGTTATAATAAATATAATTTCTTAGTATTAGGTGATTTACCTCATGAACCCAGAGACGTTTTATCATTCCTGCAGATTCTGTTGTTTCAGGTCTTGACAGGCAAACACCTTGAATAACACGTGAAAAGTCACGGAGATTGAACAAATAGTGAGATTTGGCTGGGGTAGGAAGCAGATTCTTCATAGCTTCTTTATATATATGCATGGTGCCATTAACAATTTGTGGAGTCATTTCTACATATTCTGATGGAAATCTGTAACTGACAAGTTATAAAAGGTGGTAAGAACAGAAAGAGTTTCATAATCCTATCACACTAGCTTGCAAGTTAATAAATAAAATTGTATATGTACACTGATTTGCTTATAAATTTATGCCATTTTTTAAATTCTGTGATCATACTTCCTCACAGACAGTTTTACAAATCTTAGTTCTCTCACTGGATTAAGTCCACAAATCAAATCTAGTAACTGTGGAACTTACTGACAAATTTGACTGTGTCAGACAGCTAATTATATCCTTTCCCCTCTCAATTTTTAACAACAGCAACAGGGAAGTCAGGTCAAATAGCCCTTGCTGTCTTCTGGGACCATTCTCTCTCAGAAGGAGCATCTTTTGGGGGTTAGCTTTTAAAATTAATAGACTATAAAGTTAAAGTCCTTATCAAATAATGGAATTAAAAATTATGCAGTGGTAAAAGGCCAAACAAGGAAATTTAAGAGCAGCTTCCAGTTCTATTCTCTGAATAATAACAAGCCA
Organism: Nycticryphes semicollaris; assembly: GCA_013400055.1. Lineage (NCBI taxonomy): Eukaryota > Metazoa > Chordata > Aves > Charadriiformes > Rostratulidae > Nycticryphes > Nycticryphes semicollaris. The sequence goes on along the minus strand of VXBJ01001130.1, from coordinate 1,520,950 downwards.
AATTGTATTCTTATTTATTGTACAAAGAATACTGTATTACTGAAATATCTCAAGCAATTGAATTAGTCTTAGCTAATCTAAACCTCTGTTAGAGACTTCAAAACAAGAACTTTATCACTGGAGTATTTTAGGATGAGCCCTACATCTACGGAGTAATGAATAACTCAAAAGGCACAGGATATAAAAGATTATAATTATTTTTCAAGGGTAGTGTCCTACAAACATATACTGCAGAGTTCCTAGTACTGTAATTTAAACACTGACTTTATTTTTCCCAAAACATAGAGGTCACTTACCATACTGTTAAATGCCAGCCTAAAATTCTAGAAAATATCGTGTACATGGATTCATCATCAAACTCATTAATAGTAACTGTATTGAAGTGTCGCAAGAATCGTGGTGTTACTGGGTTTCGACCACCACCTAAATATTAGAAAGCATTAGTACTAGAATTAACAGAAAAATTTAAAATAAATCCATAAAACCCTAGCATTTGTTTTCTAATACTCATCTTTGATTCAGCCAGCAAGCTTACACTGAAAAGTACCACACCTTGTCATAAACGTAATGAAAGCTATACACAATTTAGTGTCAATCTGTTCTCCTGTAACCAATAGTCTGTAAAATACAGATTGAAATCATCAAGTTACAGATCAATAGATTTGACACTATTTTATCTATGCTTCTGTTATAAAAGAAAACTTTCATCATAAACTCCATATCTATGTTCTTGATTTTCAAGCCATCCCAGTGGAAGACACCTCTACAAGTAAAGCTGTATACTTCATTCAATTTCAATTTTTATGCCAGTTATATAATTAGTAGCTTTTATGACTAGATTGTGATTTGGATAATGAAGCCATACATGGAAATAAGGAAATGTAAACCATAAATTTATTGGATGCATCCTGGCTCCTTCTGTTTGGAATTCAGGTTTAGCTGCTGCACAGTGATTTCAACCTTGTTGTAACAGCAAATCAGAAAAAAATAGTTGAAAAGTTGAAAAGTGGTAAATCTACCATCCCTAACATCAAGAGCATAGCTAAGGGCAACCAAATTATCATGGTAAGTTCTTTTCAAACACTTGACTATGTGGCTTAGGCATGACCCTGCACTAATAAAACTAAAAGACTCCTGGCCTGGAGCTGTCTCATATTCATCCACCTGAGACTGCGAGCAGAACTAGTGACTGCCTATACTTAACTATACGTGCTTTACTAGTATTGGCTGAGGAATCTCTGTATTTTGTGCTAAATAAGCCAGTTATTCACACTACTTCCATCTACCCCAACTAAGGTCATCTCTCAGACACAGCAATTTATGATGCTTCTTTTTGCTTGCACTGATGGCAAAATTACACAGGCTATTGGGATATAAATATGAATTTTGCCAAAGATAATCCTTTCCTAATATAAATTTTAAAACTAACTTTAACAAAATAACTTTAAATGCTCTTGAAATAGCTTTGTATTCACTTCAATAGCACTACATACAGTTAGAGATGTCAGATTTTCATTTCTTATTATAAGGGAAAAAAAAACCAAACAACCAACCCTGGGGCTGAGAAGGAGAACATAATCTTGTGAGTTCTGGAAGTAGCTCCCTGTAATAGGATACTAAAATAAATTCTTCAGCCTGAAGCTGAATTGTGATATTTGACAGAAATATTTAGGATCATAATTTGTACATTTTGACCAGTCCATTTTTCACCATTCAACTAGAAGAGTAGTGAAACAAATCTGGCTACAAAATTCTCCCAAAAAAAGGAAAAATTGACCCAATTTCAGAGTAGTTGAAAGTCACTTCTACACTATCACCCTGGAACAGGATCATAATATGAAGGGATGTTTTACAGAAAAACTACCTCCAAAAGTTGGGTATTTTTGACGTTAAAAACCCCACACACATAAACCTAAAAGCCCCCACAAACCAAAATGCCCACCCAACAAAAAAAATCCAACCTGTGCAATTAAGCTATGCTAGAATACAGTACAAGTCATGACTTCACCTAAGCTTTAGAAATAATGAAGATGGAAAATTTTAACATTCTTTCACAGTTTCCTTCTGCTCACTTATTCCACAGACTGATACTTAGATCAAGTGCTTTGAACAGTGGATGAACACTGCCTCTAGTTTAAAACTATTGCAAGTAGTTTTTTTTCCTTAAGAAAACAGATAGGTGAAACAGCAGTAGACCCCTATCTTATGGGCATGCATCACCATCACAAACACAAAATTATTATAAGCAGAGAAGGCTCACTAGCATCTTTGTTTGTATAAACAACTCTACAAAAGAAAGGAGAAAAGTCCAGGGAGGCTGGCCATGAAAAGAGAAGGAAAACACCAACCACAGCCTGATTAAACACTGTAAATTTGCTCAGTTATGACAAACTTTTTAGGTGGTATGATAAAAACATGGTTGTGAACAATTCTGTGAAAAACAATTCCTTCTCTAGTGAAGGAAATAGATTGTATAGGTTGTATATACACAACAGCATCTAAAAGAACCATTAATTCCTCAATTCAACTGATAAAATATGCCAGATCAATTTTTTTAAATAGCTCATATAGTCAATGTGTATGCAGGCTAGCAGAAATACCATGACCTATTTACATCACATGCTTTACTTCTTTCTTTTGGTCAAATAAAATAAGGTTTATCTGCTTAAGAGCATCACTTAGTGATATATAGAAAAGTTTTGAGATTTTGAACAGAATAAAATTGACTGAAGGCCAGCAAAGGGTCTCATTAGAACGAAGGATTTCATAAATACTTTGTAGATACATTCTTGTCTTCCTGAAGGCTGTATTTCTTCCTGGTAGGCTTGTGTAGTCTCTCTGCTATTGCTCAACCACTCTACTATGACTGCTGTTCACATTTCGGAAAGGGTTCCTTGAGTCCTATCCCTAGCTCTAAAAACCCAACTTGTAAAACTGTGCATCTAAAAGCATTCCATCTTTGGAAACCAAAGAAACAGGAAAAAGCATGTAAGACTCATCTCTTACCTGGTGGTCCCATTGCACACATAATCTGAATATCTACAAGTTTAATCATTGAGCTGTCTTTAAGGTCATACCAATTCCAGTGATCTAACCACTGCCGTAGTAATTCAACAGGTGGTTGAGCACCATAGACCTCTCGTGCTGGCATATTAACATCATCTACAAATACAACCTGAAAAGAAAAACATAAAGGATTTTGCATTGATTTATTTTATTGAATATATATCACCATCTCACTTGATTCTGGAAACACTATGCATCAATTCACCCCCATTAAAATTAATGGCAGTAATATAGATAAATTCCTGTTCTTGAAAAGGGGCCCTAAACTCTTAATGGAGTTGCTGCTGAGTTAAATAAAAATCAAACTTAAGAGAAGTAACCGTGCCACTCTAAAGCCATTGTAAAACATACCTATAGAGGAAATACTGTGCTTCTCTTCTTATTTCTAAATGCATTTAATGAAAGAGGGTAAACTAATACTTGCTATTTAAACCTTATTGTGCTACTTATATGGCTTTTCTTGGGAAAAAAGTTAGAGTCACAAAGACCCACAAAAATATCAAACTTCGGTGAGATCGTGGTTTGAAATTTTTTTGACTTCTACAGATCAAAACAAAATTTATCCCTTCTTTACATTTTTAAGATTTGGCTAAAATAGCTTGGAGAGGGAGGCGGGGAAAGACCTTAAAACACTTTAACTTTAAATGGTATTTCCTTAAGGAACTTCTAAAATTAACACCTTTTGCTCTTGATAACAAGCATATATGAGGTAATAGCTGGGAAATACTGAAAATAACAAAAAAAAAAAGGCTGCAACAGAAAAAAAATCTATAGACATCCTAAAAATACCAGTATTAAATCATATACATCTATCACTGCATTTTAAACATAATAATTTTTAAATTTTCCTTAAAAGCTAATTTTTTCCTTTATCTGGGTTGGAAAAAAAAAAAAGAGAGGTAAATGGAAATTCCTGAGATTTCAGTTTTCAGTCTCATTGCATCTC
>VXBJ01001130.1:1491401-1516868 GCA_013400055.1 Nycticryphes semicollaris | reverse complement strand
AAAGAAAAAGAGGTCTACTCTAATATCCTTCTCAAGAGTTCTGTTGATCTTGAAGGGTTTGGTAGGCACCAGTGATAACTACACAGAAAATTAAAATCTCCTTTAATGCTTCCAAAATCACTGAACCATCCAGTTTGGAAGGAACCTAGGAGTTCTAATCCAACCTCATGCTCAAAGCTGATTTCTCAATACTGATTTCATATCAGCAACAAGCTTACCCACACAGAACTCAAGGATAAAATATTTGGGGGGCAGGTATGACAGTACTGTTTACAGTTATTAATAACATATCATATATCACGTTTTCATATGTTGATTAAAACAGGATGCATATTACTAAAAGAAGAGAGAAAGAAGAGAATCATGATATCTAAATTAGAAGAATTACAACTCTAACAGTTTATTTCAAATTGAGCATCATCTGCCATCAGCAAGCAAAATAATGCATGTACATTTGGGTTTTTGTACATTTAAACACTCATTTACATATGGAAATACATCAGTTACCATTCTTTTCCCAAGAGGAGGCCCAAAAATTCCCCTTCTCCTTTTGTCCAGCTTGGACATTATAATATTCTGAGTCTGAGCTGCTGTTGTTTGTGCAGAGAAGTTAATGAGCAGTGGTTTGTAGACTTCTTTATTCAAATTTTTTAAAAGAAAATTCTGGAAGGATGGTGAAGATGAGAAATACATGATAAATTAATTTTATAACACTTTAACAAATAGCAAAGAGATATTTTGTACCATTTTTATTTCATTTAAAATGATGAATTAGTAATTTATCTCCAAGGGAACTCTTATAATCATATTTCATCAGATAAACCAATATTCTTGAATATTCAAGACATAATAAACTTAATCAGAGAAAAATGTCTATCTCTAATACAGATATTTTTACATTTTTCTCAGAAACATACGGGTCACTTGAAAAAAAAGCTGTTGCTGTTTTGTTTCCTCTTCAGTGAGCAGTGCTCATCTTACTTACTAAACAGAATTCAAATCATATTCAAAGACAAAAGTAATAATTTTCTTACAAGCTTTTTAATGGTACACACCAGTACAAAGATACAGAAGGGTAACAGGCAAAATGTTATTCAGTTAGATATCTAACTTCATATAACAACAGCTTGATTGTTAAAGAATAGTACTGCTGCAAATCAGAATCCATAAATTCCAATCACTACTCCAGAAAATGGGGAACACAATGGAAAAAGTTTGACTTACATGACTTACCTACTGTTACAGAGGACTCTGACACTGACAGGGACAGAATCCATCCCCAAAAGCTGATGTTTCCCTGAATTTACTGCAAGTTTTCAAAGCTTTACAACTGAAGAAGAGGTTCTACAGAAAAGTATTTTTTCTTTTTTAAAAGTGTAAATGGACTAATATTCATAGAGGTAAGACCAGAATCTTACAGCAGGGGAGAAAGTGTATGATCATGCAATTCAAGAGTTTATCATAATGAATGCACAATAAACATCAAATTATTGTATAAAGTAGAATTTATTAACTTCTGAACTCCCTATTTCACTACCTGAATAGTACTTTTAATGTATTGTGTCTGTCATATATAGAAATATGCAGTATATTAGTCTAGATAAGATGGCTGATATGAGATGCCAATGTATAACATAACTTCTTTAAATACTAAACCATTCTTGACATTGCTATCTCCTAGATAGACGCAAGTTGAAACAGCTGTTTATATACTGAAAAAAAAAATCATTTTTTCCTTTCTACAGGAAGATTATATCAAGCTAAAAAATCCTAAAACTATATCAAGTATTAGTTCTGTGCCAAGAAGATTTTGTTTCAGAAATACCAGAAACTGTGTACTTCCAAAAGCTAAAGTCAAAATGGATTATCATCATTATTTGTACTTCTTTTTAATTTTCTCTTAAAGATGTGGATAGGATAAGCTGGGTAAAGAATATCTGGCATTCTATAAAAGAGAACACACAATTGTTTTGATTTAAAATTTATTTATCTTGAAATGAGCAGCTGCTTTTCACTGTAATGACCAGATATAGCTAGCTGGTTATCTGAAGAAAACTGCCTGGGAAGATCTTGAGTAGCCAATTCCCCATCCCATTATAGTCTTTCTCTATAAAGTATTATTTGGTAAGACTACTATTAATTTTTTGTCTTCACATTTCTTGCAGTGAGAAAATTCTTGTTCTTCCCTGTTTTCGAGGGCACGGAGTTGCCGTAATAGCATCAGACTAGAAAAGATTATCTACTAAACTTTTCCACAGTAACATCAGCACACATTTTTGCTGCTTCAAACTCTAGGACATACGTGTTTCCTTTCTTCTTGTTTTCAGCATTCCTGACTGGATGCCTTATTAAATGGTTTAGTCTTTTGTGCATCAGTGTCTCTCTGTACTATCCCAAATATATCTATAAAAACAATGCAAACTAAATTGTTCTCTTTGGGTTCTATTAACAGCTTATTGCAGTGGATATTTGTGTGCTTCTTAATAATTCTGTCTGTAAATTCAGAGAATTAACAAAAAAAATAATCCTAAACCACCAACTTTTCATACGCAACTGCATTTTCAGTTGCCCGCAATCTCATTTCATAATATCCAGCAATTTGGGTCTCATTTTCCTTTTAAAAAAAAAAAAGTTACCAAATTATTCCTCATCTTACCCCTTATAAAAAGGTTTTGATGTCACTATTAAAAGTACTTACGGTAATATAGGTACTTTTTCCAGTTCCTGTTGGCCCCACAAATATAGAAGGTTTTTGATGCACTGTCAACAATTCCATCAATGCCATATATCGAACAGTATCCCGTGTTGGTACAATTATTTCATTAAACATCATATCTTGAGGTATAGGAGGAGCTGATTTGAGTGTTTCCACCCAGGGTTCCCAAATTCCTGCTCCCTATTTTAATGTACAAGAAAGTAATATATTTATAGCGAACAGGAAAAAACAGCACAGAACCAATGGAAATAGAAAAATCAAAGTTCTATGACTTCACAGATGGGGTTATCAACCATTTTTAAAAGGATTAAAAAATAATACCATAGCTTTGTTTCAGAATGCAGTGCTTTCAACTGAAGAGTGTCTAAAAAAGAAACATAATGCCTGTGGCTGAACCATGCAACTACTCACAGACAAGGACTTGATCTTAGGCTTTATATCTGTATNTATATAAATATCTCATAGAATAGGAAATTACTATACAAATTTAACAACTAAAATGAAAAAAAGTGTAGTCAGCCTTTTCACAGTTCTCATAATATCTCCAAACTATCAAATTTGAGGGCAGATTAATTTTTGTGCTGAAGCTCCACAGCAAAGTTTTCTCTTTTTGACCAGCCCACTAGAGTCTTAAAAGAAATCACACTCTTTCGCAGTAAATTAATATAAGGAGACTTTTAAAATTTTTAAATAGCTCTCAAGCAAATATATAGTCCATTCTATAAATAATAATAACAATCATCATCATCATCCATCTTGAGATAAAAATCGTATGAAATTCCTAGAGATTTCTCTCCTTAAGTCTTTCTTAAGAGTGGTTTATTCCCACCTCTTAACACAAAAGCCCCTTTACTGGAAGAACATGCTTTTATGGATTATTATCAGAAGACACAAAGCCTTTACCATGGACTGAAACCTCAGCCACTTTCCTTGGCAAGACATAGGATTCATGCATGAGCTGCAATCTAGACAAAAGTAATTCTCATTGTACTACGAGTTCAAAGGAATGACAAAATTTAAAAAAAAGGTACATTTATTTTATCTTGGAGTCTCTGGAGCATACTAGATCCAATGTGGGAAGTCATCTCACTGGGAGATATGCCTCACAATCCCAGGAAAAGAGTCAGAGAAGAGGAGGCAGAAAAGTAGTCTACTATAGTAATGAAAGAGTTATGGCATAAAGTATATCAGGTGCTTCCTCAACCTAAGGAAAGTGCTGAAACACAAAAGTAAAATACTCTTGCAAGAAATCAAGAGTAAAAAAATAACGGAAAAAAATAAGTGGTTGAGATTTCCTGCAAACTTGTTTTGTCACAACAGGCAATTATTCTAGTAGCCAAAAAGAGTGGCTTTGGTACTGCCAAGTTCCAGTCAGAACACTAGACCGTCACTAGGCTTGCAAGGGTGGATGTCTGGCCTATTCAGTGATAAAAAAAGCAGGCAGAAGAAACAAATTTACAATTACAATACGCACCTTGTGGCATTCATAAAAGGTTACTTCAAAATAGAAGCACATGTCTTATTTTAGACTTATTTAGGCTTTTTACTACGAGGGTGGTTGAACACTGGAACAGGTTGCCCAGGGATGTGGTTGAGGCCCCTTCCCTGGAGATATTCAAGGTGAGGCTCAACGAGGCCCTGGGCAAACTAATCTAGTTGGGGGTGTCCCTGCTGACTGCAGAGAGGTCAAACTAGATGACCCTAGAGGTCCCTTCCGGCCTGGACTATTCTATGATTTTGTAATCCTCACCTGCTTGACAAACCGATAATCATAAATTGTTCCTTCTGTTGGAAATGGGACTGTGAAAGCTTTTGAAGGCTGTTGATCAATACTGCTCAACAATTTGTATTGTTCTCTTGTCTCTTCACTAACTGGTCCATTAAGCATTTCTCGTACAACTTTGTCAAATTTCAGTCGATCATCTTCCTTACAGCTAGCTCCTACAGACCATATAAGTGAAAACAAAAAAATACCCTAGAGATGGAAAAAAACCCAAAATGTAACTTCAGTACCTATGTATACAAAGTATTTATTCAGTGAAATCAAAGAAATCTTTGACACAAATTAAAGGAGAATTACATTGGACCAACTTGATTTTATGTACATAGTATGGAACCATGTTGTTGGTAAAATAGAACATCATTTATGTTAGGTACCAGCATCTGATCACCTTTGTTGTGCTGCAAAATGCCTGACCGGCTCAGCACAGAGCTGCTATTTTGATAAAGTTCAAGCATAGACTGCCTTTTATTCCAGAAAAATGTAGATTAACTTTCTGTTATTCAAAGGCCTATCTCATACAGTAATGGCTATGCCTGTTAACAGGACATTACTTGAATTGTAATCCTTAGATAGCATTGATCTAACTAGTAATAAACTAAGATGCTAGCAACTGGAGAATCCTATACAATTTCACGTGGTTTCTATAAAACTCATTCAATTTGTATCAAGACATCAGATGTCAGATTCAACTATGTATCAATTCTAAAGAAAGTAAGAGTATTTTCTTCAATGCACATTGCAAAAAATGTATTCTAATACATATGAAAAATGGGTTTATTGCTTGTGAAGCCCATTTCACTAAAGCCTAGGTTTTGAATTCCTTATTCTGTATGTTAAGCAAACAGCTTACCTCAAGCCAAGAGAAAATGTCATGGTCATTCATTGCTTTAACTTTGGTTTGGTCAGCAAATTCATCCATCATGCAGTCCATCAGATTCATTAGTGAATGAACTAGGTTTGTATCTGAAGTAGGAGATAGTTCCTGGAAAGAAAGAATTACTCTCAGTTGCAGGTGTGTTTACTCACTGAAAAGAGACTGCTAAGATGGTGAGGTTTTTTCCTTACTGTGAAGTTTAAAAAAAAGTAGGATAAATATGTCTAAAATACACTCACAAGCAAGTTAAACAATACACACAGAAAACTTGCTCATAGTCTTCATCTTAACAGTTGGTTTTTAAAAATAATAAATATATATTAATATGGTCCAAATAAAGAATTTGTTCCTTTGGCACTTGGAAGAAAATAATTCATAACCTCTTAGTTTCTCAGAAAAGTTCTTTGTCTCACCTTTGTGTGCTTCCTGATAAACTCAAGACAGAGCGGAATCATTCTGTCAAACAGGCCTGTTATAAATTCTTTATGCACAGAGCTGATTCCTGGATGCATTGTATTCAGCCAAGACATCATTAATGGTCTCCAGCCTAACAAATGGGGCTCCATATAGACCATACCACACCTTGAAACCTAAAAATAAAGAAACAAACAGGTGCATGTTATTTTATGCAATCTCCAAAAGGTTTTATCCTATCTACAAGAACTTAAAATAATACTCTGTGTTATAAAACAGAGCTTCTGGGATTATTTAGAAGCTGGTATAAGGTTTGTAGTGGGGTTCTGTGAGCCCCATGACAGACAAGTTTCAAACCTAGCTTTATTTTTTCAGCCAACAGGAGAGAATGTCAAAACCAGATTTTTCTCTTAAAGCAAATTAGTTCCCATCATTAATTTCACAAAAGGTAATAAACTATGAGAGTGCTTAACATTTAAATTTTAATTGTTTTACATAATTTTTAAGTAAAAATTTCTTGCCAGTATGACTATGCAGATATTTTGTTCTGTTTATATTATTATCTGAACCTCTATTCATATTCAAGAGAAAATTTTTGCATTCCACAAAGTCCCATCAGAACTAATAAGTATGGTAGATACAGGCCGGTGCCACAAATGCACTGATTGTTGATTTTATCAGAATTTGTCTGGAAGATTAAAGATTTGCACATGAATGATTTTACATTTCTTGTCAGGCACTTGTACAGGATGGACTCTGCACAGTTACCAGGTCCTCTACGTATGTAATTTACATTATACCTGTAAATATGTCATTTTTCACATCATATCATAAGCTTATGAAAAATTTAAACAAGAAAAGCAATCTACAACGTTCTTTATTTTGAATATATATCAAAGAAATACAAATTGATAATTACTATTCTCAGCTAAGTATATCTTTTTTAAATTAAAATATACATCACAATTATCAAAGACATTGGTACTCAGTCTTTCTAATACAGGTACTTACAGTAGCAGGAGAAGCAACTTCTAAATCCATTGGTTCAAAAATAAGACTCATTTGCTGTGACATTGTGATGATTTCTCCACTCATAAGGCACAACTTCTTATTATCGTCAAGGACCGTATTCATATTCTCAATCCATACTGCATCCACCGGTCCATCAAAAACCAGCCATTTCCTATCTGGAGTCTGATTTGCAGAAAATATTTTTAATCAAACATTTACAATTTAATTAATTACATTTAATGTAAAATAAATATTTTAGATGTTATTTTCCACAAAAAAAATAATTGAAAATACTCGGAGTATAGAGCAATATTCACAAATAGGTCCAAAAATTACAATCTATACTCACAATGTAATTTTACAACTTTAAAGTATATACTGTAATTAATGATAAAAGGTTAATATCTTTGATTTCTTTCAGTTATACTAGCAATGCAGTACATTGGTTCTGTCAAACAGCAACACATTCAAGTACTTCAAGTAATAACACAGTGAGACTGCTAATACCTACTGCACCCTTACCCCACAAATCAATAGGACTAATTTGAGGAACATGGTAATATCTAAATCTAATATGTTGGAGGTTTTACAACACAAACAAATACCCATAGATGTTCATGACATTTTTGACAGGAAAATGCAAAGCAGTTGTACAGTTCTGCAAATGTTATTGTTGAATTTTGCACTGATCAGCTTCAACATACTGTTAGTTTATTTAAGTTTATAGGGGCAAAAAGTCTGACAGTGCAATCACTAGAAAAAGTAAAGCATCTGTCAGGTAGATACATCTTCTATTATACTCAGTGAAAACATTTCAATGGGTCTTAATGGAAGGGTCAGCCAAAAGCCACACTCAGACAGTAGTTTCTTGCAAAATAAGCATCAAAATGCCCACATACATAAACAGCAGAAACATAGGCCACAATGAGACAAAATAAGGAGTGACAATATGGTAGAAAGATTAAATACTCATTTATTTAGAACATACGCAAACAAAAAATTTCTTCACATAAGGAGTTCTGAAACACAATTAATTCATCAGCATCCAAAAAGTACTTTGCATGAAGCATGCTACAATCAAGCCAAACTGCAATCTCTGCCTTCAAATAACCAAGTATGTGATTCCTACAATGGTTTTGCAAAAAACGTGGAATTAAAATCTAAAATTTATAAATTCAAAAGTTATTTCCCAAAATGCTCTAAGCCACTTAAGCACTTACTGGGGAAGAAGCAAACGCTCTGAAGCTCACTGCTAGGATGCCATCTGACCATTCATGTGACACTGGATCAAACTGTCCATATAGCTGACCCATTGTTATGGATTTGGGATTTATAACAGTGATCTGAACTTTGTTTTCCTCCATCAGCCCCTGAAGACACAAAAGTAATAAAATCTGTTAACTCCAAATATGCACTTTATTATGCCATTTGTTTTATTTTTAATTTTACAGTTATATATTATTACATCTTCATAAACATTCCATCAATTTACAGCAGACAAGGTATTATACATGTTTCACTTGAAAGGTGGTTTACAACTGTCTAAAGATAATTATCCCAAATTTATCATAGGTAATTGGAAGTCCAATTTTAATAGTGAACAGTGGCTCGATAAATGAATATGTAATTTTTCAATTTATTTATTTATTTGTTTGTTTTTAATGCTAACAGATGAGATATGTTTAAGGAATAAACAGAATAGAAAAAAAAAAACCAACATGTGTGATGGCTATGAGATTAATCATTGGAGGAGACTGAGAAGCAGAGCTAACAGGAGGAAAATCATCAGATAAAATTTTCTTACTCAACCACATAATATTTTCCTTAAGAAGGGAAAATGGGAAGGAGTGGACAATGATTCACTGAATTAAAAGGAAAAGCAGAAAGTTAAATACTGTTTTATTGGAGTGACGGGCAGGAACAGAATTTCTCCTACATACCTAAAGCAAAAGCTTCACAATTTGAGCTATAATATAGGAAGCAAATAAATAACAGCTTCTAAAAAATAATCATAAGAATAGAGTTGTTTAATAGCAACACCAACATGAAAGTCCAGCCAGTCTAGTGTTGCTGATATCTGCCCAAAAATACAAGATGCCTGCCTGAAGATCACCATTAAGGAAATTAAACAATTTTGCTAAGATTGTTGATTGCGTGTTTCCTGTCAGCCAGCCTGAAGGAATTCAGTGTCCTGAAGATCATTTATGCTTCATGGTTATTACAATTCTTCTATGGAAATGCCCAGAGTTCAGTGAATGGGCTGGTCACTTCTCAAGTCTCAAATCCTAAACACCTATTTGCAGAAACAGCTACAAAAGTGCCTTAGATCTACATTTCATCCTAACAGATCAGTCTACACCTAATCTAGAGGTCCTTAGAACACGGAATACTGAAGACAGTAACTATGATTAGATTATTCTGCAAAAGCCTCCACAGCCTAAATGGCAAGATTCCAGAGATCCCATTTGAAACAGAAGTATTTTGCTGCCTTGAATTTGAGGAAGATTTGGTATAGTTATACTACTGGACCACTGAAATGTTCCACAGGTAACAACTACATCAGGTAAGAAGTCCTTTGGCAGAACAGATCTTGGATTAGTTTCAGATCCAAAATTTGCCTGAAAAGTTTAAATATTCTGGTTTCAAGAATAATCAAAAATTGAGACCATTTAGTTTCTGGGTTTATATGGGTTTATTATATCCTTATCAGAAAATCATCAAAACTTTGTATAAGTGTATGAAGCATATCCATTGATCGTTGTAGTTCTGAATAACTGAATAACCTCCGCTAAAAGAAGATTCCATAGCTCTCATGAATAAGCTTGAAATGTGGTATAAAGCTTTCACAAGGAACAGTTTATCATAAAATTTCAAATAGCTATTTCATTACTTGATCAATCCAATGAAATAATTTAAAGAAAATGCTATGTATTTTCTAAATGATGAGGCATGAAATGTATGAAAAGTGTATATTTAAAATCGGGTCATAGAATCATAGAATGGTTTGGATTGAAAATGTCCTTAAAGATCACCTAGTTCCAACGCCCCTGCCATGGGCAAGGACCCATCCCCCTAGACCAGGTTGCTCAAAGCCTCATCCAGCCTGGCCTTGAACACTTCCAGGGATGGGGCATCCACAGCTTCCCTGGGCAACCTGTTCCAGTGTCTCACCACCCTTTTACTAAAGGATTTCTTCCTAATATCTAATCTAAATCTCCCCGCTTTCAGTTTAAAACCATTACCCCTTGTCCCATCTTATGTAAGTTTGGAAGTACAGCATCTCAATCAATTTCATTAGCTTTTCCCTACCCTTTTAAATTCCTTAAAGTAAATTTTGTATTCAGTATAAATATTAAAATTTGTTTGAAAATAGTTTTTCACTAGAAATATTTATAAAAATATTTAGGTACCTTCTCGCATATGTCTCCCAATGCTCTTGCCAGAACTCGATATGCAGATGTTTTGGCACCAAAAGGCTCTCCAACTATCATAAAACCATGACGAACAATCATCATTTCATATATCTGCAGGATCTTCATAGTAAATATGTCGGTCATTTGCAAATTCATAGCATCACAGTTTGTTTTAATGGCTTCCAGTAGGTCTTTGTAGTCTGGTTTTGGTAGCTTCACACCAGGAAACAAATCAGAAGTAATACCCTATCCAAAGAATTAATTGGAAATATGCTTATTTTCATAGTAATTTGATTTGAAACTCATACAATCAACTCTTTGTTGGCACTAGGCAGATTAATATCTATTTTGATTAAAATAAAATAATTATGAATTTCATGACACTCTTGACAGAGCCAAAATTCTGACTTTGTGATTTATTATTGATATTTATTTCATGTATCTCCTTCATATTTACTTGGGCATATAGAGAAGGGATTAACTATCTAAACGTATTCTGTCCTGACAAACATTAGCTTTTATTGAACTAGTTCATAAATCCTGCATTTAGAAAGCAGAGAAAGTGTTTACCATTTTTCCTCAATAACTGAAATACAATTATCTGAAATTTAAATTTAAATGCAAAAATTTTGCAGTTTTTTTTCTTACAATAAACAAGAAAGATACAGAATAAAATGAAGAAATAACAAATGAGAAAAAGAATCACTGGGCCATCATTTCAATTGGACAGAGCTGCAGTATCAACTTGGAAAGAAAAGATTACAAAAAAAAACATTCAAAATAAAACATATTCTTCAGAAATTACAATGACAATTATTGGTGAACTTAGAATCACATTATTTTGAAATTATTCCTGTAACCATGTACATTGGTTTCCACCTACTATGGGCCTTGGTTTTCTTTTAGTACTGTTAGTTTCCAATGTTAACACATTAATTTTAAAGTTGTCTTTCTTTTGAACTTAAGTCTATTAAAATATACATATAACATTCTGTGCTACCAGAGGCGTGTTTTACAATTCACTATGACAAAACCAGGGTGTTTCCAATGAAAATAATCATATATCCCAAGCTGTGTTCAAGGTGAGCAACTTTTCTTGTCTGAAACACATATGATGTAAAACTTGCATTAGTCATTCTTCTCCTACACTTTTCCTCCACACTCTCTGATTAAGAATTAAAGATTTATACACTTGTGCTAGAATATGGTCTTTCAATGCCTGCTAAATTTTACAACTAAAATAACGAGAGAAAAAAACAATCTGTTAATCCTTTCCTTCTTACAAAATGGGTAACATAAATATGGGGAAATGGAGGAATACCATATTAAAAGAAACCTTTCCGTACCATAGAATAAGTTGTACTCCTAGGCAAAAGTGTTTTCTCCACAGTGTAGCAATCAACTTAATTAAGTTAGAGTAACAGTGTCCAGAGACATATGCTCAGTTTCTAATTCACTATGATTTCATATAAGTTTGGGCAATGCAATTACCTTTTCTATACTTCACATTTCTAAGGCATTTTCTTAAAATCCCTAAAGGAAAGAGCTTCCATGTTACTTTCACGCCCTCCTGGATGTTTTCTTACAGAAATTTCCTTTTTTATTCCATTATAAAATTATATAAAAATAAGTATTATGCACTGAAAATATAATTGCAGCTAATATGACTGCTAAAATATACTTCCAAAACAACTACTATCCAAAACAACTGATAGTTTTTGATGTTGTGAGTGTATAACTGCACGCAAATTCCCACAGCTTGATATGAAGAAACACCTTTTTTTCCACGTAAGATCTTTCCACTAATGTTTAAAAAAGTACACCTGGAGGACAATCTTTTCACAGTTTCCAAAATTCTATATATAACAGCCCAGATCCTTTCTTCTTTTTCTAATATGACGCAGAAAGCTCACAGCTACCAAAAAAGATTGCAAACTTTTCCTAATGAAGTTAACAGCTCACGTTTCTGTTGGGCATGTCTGGTGCCAGAGGTATATTAAACATGCCAATCGAACAGTAACGGATCAGAACTCAAATCCCAATGGCACATACTAGGACACAGACTGACTACATGAGTGCATCCTGTAAATCAGGAGAGCAAGTTACAGATCATTTTCTCCAGCTCGGTTCCATACTGAGATCAACTCAGGACAAGAGTGATTATGGGCCACCTAGTCTATTTACTGGTTTGCATGTTTTACATGAAAATCCAAATATTGTCTTATAAAAAAGAGACTATTAGTACCTACATATTTCATATGAATACTTAAAAGGTACTCTGAAATATTGACTACACAAGATATAAAAATTTTGTGTTACTATTTCAAGCAGTAGACTGGGCAGAAACTTTCATTGGTCTAAGCTATCAAAATCTAAATGCTCCCTATATTGCTAGGAAGGAAGAGTTTAAAAATAATTACAAGTTAGACTCAAAAAAGTATTTGGTCCATCTCTCTGATAAACCTGTTACATAATATTTTTCTCAACAAGTAATTTCAGCAAGTTCATTACATTACTCAAAGTCTGTGTTTTCTACCTCAAAAAGTGGTAAATCATGAGACAAGAATTTAGGCAGGTTCACATCCGTAATGGATCTAAAGAGCAAAATTTCTTCGTCTTCTGATGGATATTTCAGCTAAAAATATAAAAAATAATGTTAGTTAATGTTTATAGCTGCAAAAACCAGATGGTAAATTTCCCTTTTTACTGAACATTTTCTGTTGCACACCTATGCAATTATTTTGACAGGGCCTGGTCCACTGATAAAAACATATATTCTGAATTAATATTTATACATTCATATCACGATGTTTTCAGTAGGTTTCTATAGTCAGACCAATTTCACCATAGTTTATGCCCAGTTATGGGTATTACTATAAACTTGATATAACTTTTTTTCTCAAACTATTGATTTTTTGATGTCTAAGATGCATTCCTTTTCTTCCTAAGAATAATAATTTTCTCTACTTTGATGTAAAATTTCTGCCTTCAACAAAGTGGAAATTGTGAAAACTTGCATATAGATCTCTCTGCCAGGTTCTCAAAAAAAAAAAAAAAAAAGTGCCTCTTTTGCCACAATATGTAGCTTACAGTGACTGATTCTAGGGTTTGTAGGATTTTTTTTTGTATTATGGGTTGCAATAAAATTGGAAGAGAATTCGAAAATACACTTGCCTACCTCAACAAAAATAACTGAATTAATAAAAAACAGCTAAGTTTCTTAGTAAAATGTATACATTTATCCACAATATAAGCCAAAACAAAATACTACATCCTACACCATTTTTCTTAAAGACGAAAGAGTGATCAAAGTCACATGTGGCAGATATTGGCCAGTGTGTTACTGGAAATTGTTCGCATAATATGGGAAAGGCTTCTGAACGTGATAAGAAAAGCAGAGCAAAGCAGTGGCCAACTTGCCAAAGAACTCATTAAATTGGCATTTAACTAGAATTCCTGAAAGACAGTCAGCACACTTAATAGGCACCTCATACAGTGCCAAGTGGTGTGGTGAATGGCCAGGTAGCTTTATGTCTTCCTGACCTTCCTCAGCTTCTCTTATAACACATACCTTTTCCATTTTCATAGGTATTAGAGGATGAAATTTTAAACAATTACTTTCCATGATGTAGAATAGTGTACTTTTTGTTACAAAAGAGACATATCACTAAGGTATTGGATGAATCATTTACCTTCAGGTTGCCAGCAGCAGTGAGTACTGACTTAACAGCTCTCATTCCATAATCATAATGGTGCTGAGAAGACAACTGCTCTGAACACAGACGATATGTGGCTACAATTTTTACAGATAGAGGTCGAGCAGTAACAAAGCCACAAGAATACAGAACAATCTCTGCAATCATGGCATAATCAGGAACCATCATGGCTACTGTTCTAAAGAGAGCCTATTAAACACATGCATGAAAAATCACATCAGAAAAAACCTTACAACATTATTATATAAAATTTCTTTTTAGAATTACATAAAATTATATTTTTCATTATGCTATTAATAAAGTGACAGCCAATACATTTAATGGCTTTCCATAAACACTTAGAAATACTTTATTTTCCTATTTTTCAGTCTAATTATCCTTTTTATTTTCTTTTTCTTATGAGAAGATGATTTTTACACTAGTGTAATCAAAAACTGAAGGTAACTGATATTAAATATTCTTAATAATATCTGGATTTGACAAAAAATAATTTTTTAATTTCTGTATTGGCTATTAAAATTATTAAAATGACAAATGTTGTAATACCTTAAGATTATCAGGAAGCTCTGAACGCCCAGCATAACCAGGATTCATGGTAATGAAGACAGCACATGTAGGGTTAAGTTTCAGTTCAGTTCCTTCAAATACAATTAAATCAGATCCTGAATTAATGCCTATGGAGAAATAAAAATAATGTCATTGTTGGGCAGGTATTGTTGCATCTTTATTCTTTGTCATATGGAAGTGAAAGATGCAATTAGAATAACAGGTTACCTCTTTGGATAGTAAAAATCTGCTGAGCAACCACAGACAGCACTTCCAAATCAATTCTATTGAATTCATCAAAGCAAGCCCATGCCCCGCAACACAATAAGCCCTAGAAGAGACAGACACATGAGTAATTAACAGGTAACTACTTATTTTGGACATGCTGATCAAAACAATTCTGCAATAGGAAAAAGTTATAAAGTGCAAAGAAAGGACTTAAGATCCATAGCACTAACTTCAAAGCAAAATAATTTCAGAGATAATTTGTTTTGAAAAGAATTACTGAAATATAAAAACTAAGTTTACTTGTTAAAAAGAAAGTTAAGAATTAAGACAAAAATCCTGTACAAACTAATAAAAGTGCTTATTAAATACACACATTTTGCATTTTTTACCTGTATAGTTACCTGTATATTTTGTAACCTAACAGGGAGAAAGATTTCAGCACTAAACAAGCTTCCAAAAATTTACTCTTCTTTTGCAGCTATGCTAACAGGGTACATAGGGACAAAAGCCAACACAAGGACTTCTGCACGCCTAAAATTAACTGTTTGGTTATGGCATTTTGTGGCGTATCACGCTACCTGAAGTGCAACTAAAGAATAATTCTCTTTTCCTACAGTTCTGGTTAATTCATAGGTCTTTTCCGAGATATACTTCCCAAATTCTACAGTACCAACTCTGCAGCACTGGCAGTCTTTCAATGGCACCACATGCTTCGTTAACAGTAATTTTAAAATTCCCATTCAAGACACAGAATTTTGCTTTCATCATTCTAAAGAAAAGCTCTTATTTTAGCTTATTTTTGTGAACTTCCATCATGTTGAATTTGAAGCGACATCATTCCAAATCACCTCTAACTCAGAAAGTATGTAATGCCAAGGAAGAGACCATATTTGCTGTATTTGTCTGTCATTCCAGTCCAAACCAGGACACTGGACTATAAAGCACAGAGGTCCATTCAAGATAGATTTTCATGATACAGAGCTTTCTATTCAGGCTAGTATCAAAATGAATATATGTTTGATTTATATAATATAATGACTCTTGCCAGTTTATTCAGAGATTAGATTAAACCTCAAGTCCCCTAAAATTTGCAATCAGTGATTAAAAATGCACTCATTGAAATGGTATCTATGTTGGCTCCTTAAAGCAAAGAAAATCCTTATGGTATATTTAATTTTCAAGGCACATATGGTTGAATTCTTCATTATGGCAAGACCTGTCTGCACATTAGCCTCATATAGCCACCTGGAACCACAGCAAGTTATATTTACAATATCTTAAGACCACTTCAAGTGCCAAAATAATTAAAGGGCTTTAATATAATTGAGAATGTGACCCTCAAGATTTATCCAAACCTTGAAAAATTTTCCTAATGCAAGGTAATCCAATCCATCAGAACAATTGAAAACCACACACTGTTTAGCTACAGCTTTTGCTAAATCTTTTGTAGTTTCTGTTTTTCCAGTTCCAGCAGGACCTTCAGGGGCACCTCCAAGGTGTAGGTGTAGTGCACCAAATAGGGTTCTGGAAATAAAATAAAAAAGCTACAAGCTTTCTATATGTCCAGCTGCTCTAAATTTTACTAAAAACTTTTAACAGTTTATTTCATGTCTGTGTTTTCCTATGATGGTACAGTTTATTTGCTTCTGGCCAGCCTTAGTTTACAAAAGTGTAGTAAGGTATGAAGTTCACTAGATGTTCACAATAGAGAATAGCTTACTTTCTACATGCAAAATCTAAATCCTCTTCCAAGTTATCATTAATTATAATGTCACAAAAGATTAATTTTATCAGAGATTTCAATTAAAATATTCGTACAAGACCAATTCTATCCCACCAAAAGTAATGTAGCCTATTCCAATTATACTTACTAGAACATAAAACCCCCAATTCTGGAGTCATCTATTCTCAGGACTTAGTAAAATATCTCAACTAAATAAATATAAAGTACATTTAGTAACTTGCAGTTTTACCTATAGCATCTGTCTGTTAGTGGAGTAATAACCAGCCTAGGGGTATTGCCCAAATACTCATATCCATATTTCAGTCCAGCATTGATCATCTTTGTTTGCAGATGCCCTTCCTGAAAAACAAGGCATTAATTTTGCAGATTAAATAAATCCTTTAAACCCCCCCCCCCACACACACAACTCAGCCCTGTTTCTCAAGTTCCCTAACAGGCCCCATGCTGTTAGAAACAACTACATGGCATGCTACTGATTGCTCTGAGAAACTAGTTTCAATGTGACTCAAATAAAAAAATAAAATTGTCAGTTAATAGATACTAAAGTATTGACACAAAAAGACCCTTTTTTACACTAACTGTTATCTAAAAAAAGATCCTACTAACCATATTGGAAAGGAAAACTGTCCTGGGTAGCTACTTAGAAAGTTAACACACTTTTTAAAAGGTCAATAGAAGAAATCATGACAAATAGATGTAATTATGGCCAATCTGATGACTCCACTACAGCAAGGTATGATCCCTATACACAGTGTCTTCTGTATTACAGGAAGTCTTGCCCTGATGAATGTAAAATATTCTATCCTATCACTATCCAGCATAAACGTTGTTATTTTTCCAATAAATTGAATGCACAAAATAGTATTGACAATAAACCAGATTAAAACTTGTAACTGAAAATTGTCATCCCTGCAGCATTCTGTGTCCCACAGAACACAAGACCAAAATATAGTCTTGGAGTGAACAATTTTTTGTCTGTAACTTCCCCTGCAAGTTCAGCAAATGTACTGAGACTCAGAAGTGATGAAAAAAAGTAATTCTAATGAAAAACTGTTTGCGTCTGGCTACTGGCCATTCTAGTTAGCAATCCATAAAATGATTTGTTATAGGTATTCTCTTATCAGCAGAAATTCTTATGATAGTGTAACCATCCTCTGTGTCAGCAAGCAAGCAGAAATTGAAAAACTCTGAACAGAAATTACTTTCTAATAGGATTGAGAGGTATCACTTACCTCCCAGTAGTACCTAAGCTGACTTAACCATTCAAAGTCACTCTCATCTTTGACTTTCTTGCTTACTAGAGATGCAAGAACATCCCTAGCATGAACATCAAGCACAACAAGTGCTCCTAGAGTCACTCGATTCTGCTTAGACAGCTTTCCTCTCACCAAGGTGACAATGTCCTCAATCTGCCGGTTATTCTGTTCCAGAAAATCCTTTAGTGCCTGCAAAAATTTTTAAAAGTCAAGAAGTTTCACGTCTAATCTACGGCATGATTATTTTTTCTTATGTTACTTCCACTGCTCTGTATTAAAACGATTCATCTCACTATAATACCAGTTCAATGTCCTTCATTCACGGTCGTTCAACAGGGTTGCCAGTTTGGGGTTTTTTCCCCTACTTTTACAGAACCATATGTAAAACCTCAATGATGCAGATTGGGAAACAAAATATCATACACCAGGATCTTCTGGGAACACAGGAAATAGCTTTTATCTTTTTATACATTAAGAAAAGGAAAATGCCACATTTGTTTTAAAGATCTAATTACATGCACGCCACACACTTCCTATCGTTAAGTGACACTATCACACTAGAAAAAATAACACACCTATAATTCAAAAAAGTAACAAGGAAATGCATTTTTTCTATATTTTTTGCAGTTTACTGACTTCTGCTTATATTCTGTGTTCAGTTAGCTTAATTATTTCTTTTACACGGTACTTAGATGTGATCAACTGCCTTACTGAATTGAAATAAAAAAGTGAAAATTAACCTTAACAATACATTCACACCAAAGCATGTTTCTATAGAGGAATGGCTTCTATTTGTCTGAAGAAAAGCTTATTTATGTTCAGTTTAGATTTTTCTCCCTGCTAGCCAGCTGTTCCATTCCAAACACACTGGTAAACCTGCATAGATGAGGATGATTTTGAGATCTCTCAGCCAGTTATTTTCCTAACATTAAGTCTGGATAATTATCTGCTTAGCCTGATTTCTTTTATGTGAATAAAGAAGTAAATACAGAGTTCAAAAGAAGTTCATTTTCTGCAGTGTTCTATTAGAAGTTCTGACCAGCACAAAATCTGAAATATCTTGCTCAAGTCTTGCTCAATATCCCACTTGTTTACCAACAAACATGAGATACCAGTTGAGATGCAGAATACATACTCAACTCCCATATCCATAATATTCCATGGTGCTGCGCTTCTGACCATGTGACGGTATTTCACTGAGAATGCATGTGCACAAGACAATGCTCTCAAAATTTACAAAATATCTTTGTTTTTATACAGCATCATAGTTCATTATTTGGTTTTAATAAGATATTTGCACTTTTGATTTATGTGCAACAGTTATTTGTTGGAAAAAACTCAAAAATATGACACAACTCAAATATATATGAAAGGGAGCATGTGTATGTATATATCTACATGTACGTGTGAATACATATTTAATATTAATGAGTTAATTAAATTACATTGGCACCATAACCAAAAAACACTGAAGTGCTTAAGACAGTATGCAGTATTTTTGGCCTGGTTCTCACAAGGTCACTTATTGTCTGTCATGTTTCTTACGTTTTAGTATGCAACATAGGAATGGAAAAGAGAAAGAATATCGAAGGCTGTAAGACTGAGTTCTTCTCCCTGCTGCAGATTTGTGACAGATTGACAGGAGATGCAAATGCCTCTCCACTGCTTCACTATATACAAGCCTCATTCCACAACAGAATGAAGATTATTGGGCTGAAGCCAAATTAGCAGAATTCCCACTACAACAGAATTTGAATGAAAGCTATAGGAAGGACAAGTTTCCCAAGTTTCCCTGCATACTCATGTAAAGCAAAGACTTGACACAGGCCAGCACCAGCACTAGAGCTATTGTCTAGGCTCCGAACTATGCAACAAACATTCCCAAAAGTAAATTAATTTAACCCTTGCTTAACTTCCTCTTTTACTCACTAACAACATTAACTACAGACAGGTGATTATTTAAAAAAATAATCTAAAATCTCTCATCTTGGACTAGGCTGCTTTCACACAAACGTGTGATCCACATGTTGAGCTTAACAGAAGACACTCTAACATAGTGCAGAAGCACTAGTGCCTATATCCAAAAGGAAGTATTAACCTCACAGTATTCAAGGATCATATTTCAGGTTGATCTTTAAAGTAGATGCTAAAAAGATTAACTATTACATTGAACACCTATTAATCCAAAGAGGTTATTAGCAAAGGTCTGATTTGCCACTGCGTGATACTAATTTGACTTAAAATTAAGTTTTACGTATTCTTACCGATTGGCCATTTCTAATAGACATCTGTACTTGCATTGTCCAGAAAGTTTGGGATACACAAAGAACTGTTTGTCCAGGCCACTCTCTTACCCAATTAACACGTGGATTTTTTGGATAAGCTTCAAGTGCATCCCCAATTACCTAGACAGAAAAAGAGCACACTATAACTACCTGCTACAACGGGAAATATTCAGTTTTAGAATTAATTTAGGTTAGTTTGTATTACTGCGAAGAAAATATAAATCAGTCTAGATTCAGCCTCAAATTCAGCTCTAATGCTGACAACTTGCAAGCAAATCTCTCAACAAAATTCCAAAACCCTGAAAATGTCATATAAAGCAAAATTTCTGAGAATTAATTTGACACCACATCCTAAAATTATTCTTGTCATCAGATACTTAAAATTTTCTAGCTCCATCTACCAGGAAACTAGAAAGCAAATAACAATAAAATTTACTTAGATGTAATAACCCAAAATGAAATTTTTTTTCATCTATTCACTCCTGTAAAAATCCAGAGGTTTCAATTTTGCAGATGATATTATTTAAAGTTATATCTAATTTCAAGTGTGTTTTCTAGCAATAGAATGATTAACCTGGCTCTAGCAATGTTCAAGGATAATCCAAATGACATCAAAACTTGCACTGGGAAAAAGCTTCCAATCTATACCAACAGGTTATTTCCCTGCCATTAACAAAAAACAAGCAAGAATAAATTCTTATTATCAATAAACTCCTCCATAAATTTAGATGGCTCCGCAGACAAGCAATATAACCTACCTGAGTGAAAATCTGCCATTTTTTTTGCAGTTCCAAGCCTCTTAGCTTTTAACAATCTATACACACAACAGCATCGATAAAAAAGCACATATACAAGGGGAAAATATTTCTGTATTGACATTAAAACCATATAAATGTTATCTAGTTTAGATCACTATAAAAGTTCTGTAGTGAAGGCTAAATGCAGACAAATGGTGCAAACCATTTCTAATTTATACATCCCAGTTTGTCTATGTCTGATATGCATCAAACAGATCAGGTTATTCACTTTCTTCAGTACTGATATGCTACTACAATTACTAAACTGTTGTACTGTGTGCACATTTAAATACCTCACCCAACATTGAAAAGGACCACAAAAAAGAAGACAGAGATGGTTAATATATGACACAATGATGAGATACCATAAAGGCTAGAACAATACAATCTGAAAGGAAGAGGTAAGGGCCCTGATTAAGGTATTCATAACTAAGAGGAATGGTAAAAAACCCACATGGGCAATCTCTCAGTTTAATCTTGTTCCTTAATACCATATGAAGTGTAGAAAATTCCCTGGGAAAAGAATCCTTGGCACAAATATTTTTGAGTCTACAATGTAAAGAATTGCAGAGAATTTTACAACCAGAAATTGACACCAGAACTAAAAAACAAACACAAAAAACCAAACAAAAAAACCATAAGCAAACAAAAATCTTCATTATATCCTTTAAAGACTAAACTCATTGTTTTACTGTTCATGCTAGGTTCTAGTGATTCCACTATAAGTTACTATTCACTGAAGAAAACAATGCTGAATGCCATTAGCTTTGAAAACAAGAGGTTAGAACTTGCTACCTTGTGGACAGACTTCAGCATAGCTGCCTCCAGTTCAACCAGCCATTTTTCAACTTGACCTCTAGCTTGTGATGTCGAGATTGTCTCTATGAGTTCCACCATCTCTCCTTCACTGCTTTTAATGTGTGTAATATCTAATACATCAGTAAATTCCACTCTTGCAATTCCTTCAAAACACTTTTTTAAGTGAGGTTGTACCCTATAAAACAAAATCAGTATTATACAGTTTCTGGTTTTTTCTTGCAAATATTACCAAAGTCTAATTTTTTTAAAAAATATTTCTGAACGATTTACTTAAAAGTTCACGTTTGTTAAAAAAAATTATCCTCAACAATCACTCTTGTGTGCTGCCCCCTGGAAGATGCCTACCCCACTATTTTTTGAAGATCAGTTTAAAGATGTAAATTATTACCAGTAGGCTCTGTAACATGTAATCTAGTAAGGATAAATAAGTATTCTTTCTTTAACTGCTAATCTACCTGCAGTAAATAAAATTCCATTATTTATACCTTCCCAGCAAAATATACTAAGCATTAAAGAATTTGAGTAAAGCAACCAAGTACAACCTTAACACAATGGTTTGTACTAAATGAAAAAAAAAAAAAAAAACCCAAACCAAAAAACTTTAAGACTCCTTTCCTCACAAGATCTCTTGCTCCATTCATTGCATTGTATGAGTACTTCCCTGTGACTGGGCAGGCATTCTATTATTTATTTTCCTTCTTAGTTTTGCATGACCTTGCACTGCATTCACTGCACACTATCAGGTTTGCATATTGGGAATAAATCCCTAGTTCCTCTGCTCATAGTAAAGACCATATTGCTTAACA
The DNA here is from genome assembly GCA_013400055.1 of Nycticryphes semicollaris. NCBI lineage: Eukaryota > Metazoa > Chordata > Aves > Charadriiformes > Rostratulidae > Nycticryphes > Nycticryphes semicollaris. The sequence goes on along the minus strand of VXBJ01001130.1, from coordinate 1,494,460 downwards.
GGATCACTTCTTCAGGAATCTTCATAGAGTTAATTTCACTCAGTATAAGAAGGACTTACACTGAGTGATAGCTTTTGCAGACTAATCCTGAATGAGGCTGAGGGGTAGAAAACCCAGAAAGTGTTAAAAATGTCAAAAAAACGTCTGAAATACTTAATTAGGACTGTCCCTAAAAATGTAAGACTCAAGCCAGTGGTATACAAGTTCCATCTGATATTCAGTTTTCTAAAGGGAACAACCATGTATGGTAATTTCACCATTAATTATTATATGGACTTCTGAGTCTTCTGAAAACCAGTGTATAGAAAGGCTACTAGTTTAGAAAACAGAACTGAATTTAATTACACAAATTAAAAATTACTCTGCATTCTCCTGTCATAAAATCTAAACAACTAGATACTTCATACCATAACTGTCAGTTATGAAACAACATGACAAGACTATCTGCATGCACTGTGAGTATAAATATACCTATTAAATATTACCATACCGAGTAGGATCTTTGGTCTCTGAAAGAATCTCAAGGAGTTCATCATTGGATAAAAAAAAGAATCTTGGGAAATAGAGGCGCTTCTTCTCTAGGTATTCATTCAGTCCCTTGAGAATTAGTTCCAGAAATTCATTGCATTTCCTCAATTTTTCCAACATCTTGTCTATTATTACTACTGTCAGCACATGTTTGTCCTGGAAAACAAATTATTCCATATAAAACTGTTAATGCAATCTCAAGTAAATCAGCACAATGAACTGCAGGAAGACTTAAGCAAAACGAATCTTTATTTCAATTTCTACATTACTCAAACTATTGTCAAAGTTACAATTTACTAACCATCTTCATTGCAAGGCTTCACTGGAAAAGCAGTCAGGCAGATGGTATTAAAGCAAATTGTTTCATAACATGAACTATTATTTTTGAAAATAATATTCAGAACTGGATCTTTCAGATTGACTTTTGTTGGAGCAACCTTAATTTACACTGGCAGATTAAGCAAATGTTTGTACTCAGTTACAGTATGGGCTTGGGTTCACCTGTGACTGAATTTATTCTAGGTCAGGCCCAGGCCAGTATATTAACTGACCTATTAACCATGAACTCATTCAAAGCCACTCATGTTGCAATACATAATGTCCTATAATGACAAAGCCCTGGCAAAGAAATGGAGAGTTATAAATCTCAATCCCCTACTCCACTTCCCAAAGTCTGGGAACACAGCTTCTGCCATAGCTTCTCCTTTATCACCTAAATCAGACTGCATTTCCCACAAATTTAAATGGAGCCAGAATGACTGCAGGTGAGACGGCAACAGGGAAATGGCAGCCAATCCTTAGGTCCCCTCTGCTTTGCCCACTAAGTCCGCATCTGTAAGTACAAAGCATAGAACACATATCCAGAATTAAAAGCACAACTATATCCAACCCATAAGAAACACCAAAGAGATCAACACAGAGGATTTCAGACAAGTCAATCTACTGAGGGGTTGTAAGAACGCTGACAATAAAGAGTACCCCAACAATGGCCAGCAGAAATCAAAGATGTACCCAGACTGTTTCCACTAGGAACACCTTTGTCAGAACCCAATACAGATACAGAATGCACCACTCAGAAAAGTCCTTATAGAGTTTGCAGAACAACAGTCTCACAGAGCAGAAGCACAGGTGACTCATGTTGCAATGGACAGAAGAGGAGAAACAGGCTAGATTGCTGTGCAAAGCCCAGAAGATGCAAAAGGTATCTGTAACAAACAAACCCTTCACAAAGGTGACAATGCAGATTTGACCAGTAACCTGACTACCATTTAGCTTCATTTTGGAGAAATCAATAATAAATTCCAAGTTCAGTTTCAGTTCAAAACCCCATAACATTTTGAAGTTATTCAGATTTGGTTCAATTCCCTGCTGATGTTACACATATACTTCTAATCTACTGAAAAATACCCAGAATTGTATATTTATCTAATTGATCTTCATGGGGTGCACCTCATTAATACAATAATCATAGTGTTCCTTTGTACATGAAATACATTTACCTGTTGTTACTTGTCTCTTGCATCATACCAAACCAGAAAACACTGAATAACTACATATACATCTCCTCTATACATACTCAGTTCAGCTGTCAGCATACAAACATAGTTCATAACTACTTTTATAAAACAGTTTTTAATGCACTACCAACCATATAACTACACATTGTCAACAGAAATAGGTTTTGTTCCCTTTCTTAGCATGTTTATCACCAGCAAATAGAGTAAGTGCAACTGGTAAATCAAATCAAAGCTGTGTTGCCAGTTTTATAAATAGGATTATTCCTGCTTGTTTTTTCTTTTATATGAGAAAAAGTCAGGAAAAAATTAATTTATGCTTCAACACAGATTTCCTATTTACAGTTCTGCTAAGGCTTGAAGAAAACAAGGAATGCCATCATTCTCAGTCATTCAAATCATGAGTGTAACTTGTCAGTGACACTGTCAGTGTCAATTATGGGGAAAACTGTATCTAGAAAGTAATATATATCAAATGTATAAAAATAAATCGAGCACCCTGTTAAAAGACCATCACTAACTCTAGTTTCTAAATATAATTTTTAATATAACAGGCTGCAGCCTGGGAAATTTTTTCTTGCCTTTTATTTTTTGGCTTTCTTCCCCACAAAACCAGAAAGCCTTCCATATAATTATTTTTTATAAGTAATTTAACGCTCATTAATGTGCATTGCTTAAATTAGATATTTTAAATGAAGGAATAATTATTCAAATTTGTGATGAAAAGTTAAGCATATAAAGGAATTTTATAATACAATGGCATGTAAATGCAAAAAAACACAAGCAGACTCAACTTAGCTTTATGCTAAAACCTTCATATAGACTGGGGAAGAGCATTCTTTTAAGCCATGAAACTTAAACATTGCATTTGCAGAAACAGAGTGCCATCTTCTGGAAAATAATGCTTGCTTGTTTAGCCAAAATCAACTTTAGATTGTTAAACTTCTACTCTGGTATTCTGGCATGTACACTCTCCTGTACAAACAAAAGTTAATTTATTTTTTTTTTTTGCCAGTG
>VXBJ01001130.1:1466558-1489065 GCA_013400055.1 Nycticryphes semicollaris | reverse complement strand
AAGACAATAACACTTTGAACTGTCAGACATGTACAGTGATGGTGTCTGACAATTGCCTTACATACTGATTTATAGTAGATCAAAATAGTATTTCTGAAGCAAGTTAAATATCTAAACAGTTTAAAGTAATAAAGAGGCATCTTTACCATTCAATATGCAAATAAATAGCATTTTTCAAAATGAACAATCAGTGTAGAATTTCATTGATTCATGTCTATTTACCTACAGTGCTACGATCATCATCGCTATGTTACTTTGTTTTATATCTGCCTGATTTTACTCAGCAGAAAGGCAGATGGCCTATGAAAAGAGGTTGGTAGAGCTGGTTTTATTCAGCTCGGTGAACTAGAAATTAAGGTAGACTTTAACTGTAGTCAGCAACTACATGAAGGGCAATTTAAAAACAAAACAAAACAAAAACCCCAAACAAACAAAAACACCCAGCCCCAGAACCAACTTCTCAGCAGGGACAGTTGGGCAGCAAGGGGCAACCGGTATCAATATTTGCTTAAGAGGTTCAGGTTGGACAGTAGGGAGAAAATTATCCACTAGGAAGGTATTGCAACACTGAAGTCTCTAGAGGTAATATGCAAAAAATCTCCGTGGTTGGAGGTTTCTGAAATTAGGCTAACAAAGCTGTGTTTGACCTGATGTAGTGTTGCTTTTAGAAAGAAGTTAGTCTAACTGAACTTGCATAATTAATATGAACAGTGGACCCTCCCAATCATTGCTTTTATATAAAACAGTTCTGCAAAATAACTTTTAAATGGATCTAAGAAGAGGGTAAGATGAAAAAGAAAACAGATTATTGTGTTATCAGAAGCAATGTTGGGGTTTTTTTGATACATACAGCAAATTCACTGTATATTCTTAAGACAGTGGTACTTACAGCAAAAACTGATTTCATTAAGTCTTTCCATGTCTTAACCACAGTACTGAATCGCCTACTTTCCTCAGGCATCTGAGCCATGATGTCAGGAGAACTGAAAATTGGCTCCAAGTAAAGCCAAGTAGCCTGAACTTTCAGCCATTCATCCAGGATATCTTGTACCAATAACAGCTTGCCTTCCCATTCCCTATTAAATAGAATTAGTTCAAATACATTAATTGTTGTTAAATATTTCTAGCAGACTGCTAAGATCTTCTTGGCAATTTGCATATTTGGCAGCAAATGCAACAGGTAGGAGTTTTAAGATTTCAGTAGAACATCATATTCACCTATTCTGATTTCCAGAATAACAATGTCCACATTAATTTCTGCAATTGGATCATCTGTAGGGATTTCATGAACTGGATTAATCCATTAAACAGACTAACATATCAGTGAATAAACATAGCACACACTTTGGCATGTAACAGTATTTGTGGATAAATACCCTTCAATTGGTTTCTGGCATACAACATAGCCCAGACTACTATTTCTGTTTGCTAGGATAAATGGCTGAAATGACAAAAGACATGAAAGTAACCTAAACTACTAAACCAAAAATACGTAGACTTTGTCCCAAAAAGGCATGTGGTTTTAATTAAAAGGTTTAAAGTAGCAAATAGTCCAATGGTTCAGTCACATTTTATTTCTGACTTCAAATTCCAAATGTGGATGTTGAACATATTTGTCTGATAAAGAGTCCAATACTACTGCACACCACTGTGTGTGCACAATATTATAATTCAACGGCTATTCAGTCTTTCCTTTTGATAACCATATGTTCAAGATCATTTAATCTATCATTTTTTCTAAGTCTCCTCAATTTTTCTGTATCATTAAAAAACTATTAACATCACTATTTGACACTTCTTACTATCTCACCGATATCAGACAGATGTGATATTATCAGTTCTCTAATGTCACTGGTATTCCTAATTGACTGACAGAAGCAATTTGTCAAAAAAAAATATCAAAATGAAATGCTATTTATAAACCTGTAACATGTGTTCTTCTTTACTGTATAAAACCAGTGATAATAACTTTTTAAAACTCTCATACCACTGGACAGTACAGACAGAAGTATTATAAAAAGTGTGTGATGTTAAAATATATTAAATGAACCATGGCAATAATTTTCTCAATTTAGGAAGAAAGTTTAGACTATATTCTCTTAGACTACAACCTTTCCATCTGTACCTCAGATATGTTTTATCTGGTAAAACAAAGGTAATGTTACGATGCACTTCACCTTAAGTACCAGCGAGCATTAAAAAGTGTTAGCAACCTCTCTAATATATTAGAACATCACTTATCATTACTTAAAAGTCAGCTTTACAGGGTTAAATAGCATGTAGCTGACATGAAACAAAAGTTTCAGACCTTTAAAATGAGATTAAATCACTGCTTAAACAGAATAAACAGAAGCATTTGAAGTTCTTATGCTATAGATTAAGCAGAAAAAAATTATTTGGTAACATGGGTTGATGACTTTCTGTTAGGAAAAAAATTACCTTACTCTCCTTTCATAATGCTTAATAAACGGAGATCCTCTCATAGTCTGAGTTTTGACAATGTGGTCATCCAATAACATCTGAATATCATCTACAGAGGACAAAATATGGGTTCCTGTTTCTCTGTAGGCAAGAAGAGTGAACTCCATTTCATCCCACTCAGAAATCATTTTTGTTAAAGCTTTCTCAAGTGAATGTTCTTTGCTGGCTGTTTCACTGATGGTCTCAAACTTTTCTAGGAATTGTTCAAGATGCAAGTTTAGGTATGACAAGACATTTGAGTTTTCAGAAGGAAACAGTGGTAAACCAGCAATTTTTGACATCTCTTCCCAGTGCCTTTCTTGCAAACCAGGATTGCAAATCACCTGGATTAGGGGAATGTGAGATCTGAATTCCTCTACTTTTGATTTAACCTGTCTTGTTATTGCTAATGCATTTGGAGAATTGTGGAATGTTTTTTCTAGTTTATACAGTCCATGCCAGTAGTTTCCTACGTCTACCTCTACTTTGTCTGGATTTACTTCTGTAAATGATCCCTCCGTCCAGTCTTTGTGCTTTCCATTGAATTCAACAGTCATATCATAGAGATGAAGATATGGAGCAAGAGCATTCCGAATGGTTTTATGCTGAGGGTACTGTGATACTGGCCATCCAAAGGCCTCTTCTTCTGAATTAAATTGATCAATCTGTTGAGACATAAGTGAGGTCTGAAATACACAGCTGTTTGTGATACTAACCAGTCAATTATGCAATTGCTGCCATTGGCTGCAGCTAAAACAATCTTTAGCAGTAACAGCTCAGGATTCATGCTAGCGAATGGAAGGGTATAGTTAGAAGTTTAAAATGGTACCTGGGCATTGCTCGATAACTTGCATTACCATGGAGAATTTAACAGATGGGAGGTAATAATAAGAATCATTTCTATGCAAATTTATGTAAACTTAATCCACTCTTTCGCTATGCAAAGTGCTGACAGATTACCTCAAGACTACATAGTAACAAGTTATTGTGCTCATAAAATTTAAGTCACAAATCATGTAAAAACATTTCATAGCTGAATTAAGAATTATTTTGCCGTATCTCAGTAACTGCATTAATGAGAAAACTGTTGAATCTGGTAAGACAAATATTACGATTTACAGTTTATACTATTGAACTAGTTTAAACTATAATCTGTACCTTCTCAGAAGCAAGATCCAGTTTTGTCTTTAACACTTGAGCTTTCTTCAAATACCTGTTGACTTCCTCAATATCTCCAAATGTGCTAAATTCTTCGGCCTGCTTAGCATAGCTTTTCAGTTCCTCAATGAATTGTTCACAGCGTATCTAATTAAAAAAGTAAGTGTATACTCATTTTAAAAATTTCACAATTTCTGTAAAAAGGAGGAATAACTATTCTGATTTGTTACAGTAAGACACTTAATACTTCCAGAAAATCCAAGGCATCCAACATGTTTGCACGTGAGTATCTATGCCACCCAAATTACAGAATTTGCCCTGAATCATACTGTTACCTGCAGTGACTTATTGGACTAACTGACAGATATGACTGGGGTTTTTTTTGAGCTATCATAGAAATTTCATATACTGCCATTGACTCCAAAGGGACTGCTCACGGGCAAAAATGAGGTCATGTGCATGCCTTTAAAGGCTCTATCTGAATTTCACTATATCATATAGAGACAACTTTCATCAACGTCACTGGAAGTTCTGTAGCCGAAGAACTTTCAGAGTGCAAAATATGAAATGTGTCCTGTCTTGCAGTACTCATGGATATGGGAAAAACAGACAAGTAGAAAACAGGCATAAATTAGTTAATTCTGAGGATAATAGAAAAACACCTACTTCAAGGTCCTTTTTAAAATATTCAGGAAAATAAAAGGTTAGTCCATCAATTATTTCATGTCCTATATGCCATTCAAAATCAGTAGCACAAGAGTTTTTAAAAACAAACCTTAAGACCATCTTGAAATTGATCTGTTTTTTCTTTAATGATCTTTCTGTGCTCTTCAAAGATTTCTGGCATCCGTGCATACCATTGAAAAACATTAGTGTTCAGTCGAATGTCTGCTGTTGAAAAGTTGACATATTCTACCAGGAAAGCAACACAATTTACAGCATCTACTAATTTCTGCTCCAATTCAAGCATGTCACATGTTTCCATTTTCTGCACACAGGCCTGTGGAATAGAAATTAAAAGGGCAGATTTTATATATATATAAGTTAATTGCAAAATAATGCCTGAAGTCATTAATACTTAACTTTTAAGCTTGTTTTCACAAGAAAAATTAAATAGAATTAGAAATATGAGCTGATAAGGCAATTATTTGGAACAACATGGTATTAGCCATTTTTACAGCATATAAATAGTTAATACAACTGCCTTCCTAGCTATTTTACTGAATAAAACTCAAAAGAATGGGTGAAGCTGAATGCACAAAGATTTGGGAAATAGAAGCCGATCCAGACAGCCTGTAAGTGTTGCAGATTTGGGAAAGAAAGTGTGGTACTACTAAGGAAATAATATAATAACTACAAGAAAAAAGAACAACACACTTCAGAAATGGAAGCATGGGATGGCCCAACATAAGATTAGGTCTTCCCTAGCAGTAAGAACACTGTGAGTAAAATAAAAATTACTCTGTTCTTTCAGATCTCGAAAGTTAGCAGTAAACTGGATTGATACACAGAGCATTCTGCGTACTCTTAAGAGAACAGCAATACAGCCCACTTTAAACAATAATCTATAACAAAGCATTCTGAAAGCCTCTTAGCAAGACCTGTATTAGTAAAAATGTTGGCCAATTGGACAGATAAAAAGAATATCAGTATATGTAAATACTACATGATAAACACCAATTGAAGATACAGAAAAAAATTAATATGATGACACAATGTGATGTCACTGGAAACATTTTAAGTTATGGATAAATTGTCCAGTAAATCTTTGCATCTGCTCTTTCAACAGAAATTTCTGTAGTTCAGAATACAGTCATTGATATGGATCTACAGAATATTTGGCTATTAAAAGAATAGCCCAAACAAAGGCAGCAATGAGATGGAAGAGCTATTAGGAGGGGGTTGATGCTGATACAATATTACATGCTAGACATGATTACATGCAATTTGTTTATTCTCCAACACAAAATTATAGCGTAACATGTAGGCAATTTAAAGGCACCTTATTCTCAGAAAGTACATAGTCCAACTTTTAAACATTTCACTTGAAAAAATTACTCCAGTTATATAAAGAGTTATATCCTATGTTAAATGTCACCATAGCAAAAGTTCAAATCACTCAGATATTTTAAGCAAACACCTGTATTTCACACATTTAATGTTGGGCTCATACATCAGAACCATGCTGAACAGCAAGAGATCAAGACACATTACATTTCAAGTGTGAACAGAAGTGCTTCACTGAACTGGAGCCTGAATAGAGCAAAGAAACAGCAGGGGTTTGATTACAGAAGTCGTATTTGTAAATGAGGAGGTGGGATTTTACAGTTTCCGAACTGCAAACCCTACATCTGCTAAGTTTTAAATGATCATTCAACAAAAGACATAAAGGCAAAATTAATTCATTCAACTTGCCAATGAGTGCTTTTTAAAGTCTTCTTGTGAAGAATTAAATACATATTAAAGTTCCCCACATCTCAGGTTTCAACTATTTGATTAGTTTGGGATATTGGGAATGGATATTCCACATCTAATTAGACGGCTTGACTTTAATTCAGGAGAGCTACAAGATATTCAGTGTTTGACTACACTATCTGTTCAGAACCCTGAAGAACACACAGTCTAAATTTAATTCTACTGGCATGCTGCCCACAGTACAGAAATTGTTATCTGCTTACACCAGCATCTTTGCATTTTTAACAAATGCATTCAAAACTCACCAAAATACTTTATAAGATTTGTAAACAGGTTAGAAAATTCAGTTTCTGAGTTTTTAAAGATATGAGAGGTTTTGGCGGGGGGGGAACACAACATATTTTTCTGCAACAAAATCACATAACAACAGAAACATTTCCAAACACCTATTTTCAAACTGCTGTCTCCATACTATGATTTCCTTGTGCAAAGTTAATTTCTCACTCATTCACCTTTACCTTGAAGGACAGATTGTCATTATTTTACCATAAACGTCTGCTAGTAGCATACTAGTGACAGTCACTTGTCATCACAGTAAAGGTCAGCAAAATTAGGAATAATTTCTTTTTGTAAAGATGAGTTCTGCATTTTTCTTTTAAGTTCAACAACTCTTTTAAAGAATTTGCCACAAGATAACCAGCAAAACTCTGCAGTACAAAAGATTTTCATGGTCACACACCATTTCAATATTAACTGTTCTGAAGATTATACTATGTATTATGTTGTCTTATAAAATTCACCAAATTGATGACACCCTGTAGGACCTTATGCACTTTTGACTCCAGCATCTTTGCTGCCATAGTATGCTTATGAATGATGCAGTGAATGAATTTCATGTATGGTGCTATCTCTCTAACCTTACCCCAGACTCCTTTTTTCATTCTAGTCAAAGAAGCCACTCTATCAATTGTTACACTTGAACAGTTTTTCTTTAAAGCATTGACTTTATTACAGAAGTCATTTACTGTTGAAAATATATTTTCTCCAGTACTTCTTTCCTTTATTGGCTCAGAAAAAGGTAGTTCTTCATGTGTTTCATTGTTAAAACAGAATCTAGCAAATACCAGAAACTGTTAACGTTAAACATCTGTACTTTCATCCAGCTGTATAGCAAGTCTCCCACATGGCATAATTTGCTCTAATACTTGTATCTACAAATCTTCAGCAATGTTTTCCATGTGCCTTCCAACAGTATTTGCTGACAAAGAAATGAATTTTAGTCTGTCATGATACCATTTTTCATGCCACTTTTACCACATCAGGTGTTTCCCAATTGGTCTGCGGCTTTTTCTCTTTCACTGTTAAAGAGGAGGCTTCTGAGTGTTCTAAGCACGTATCATTGCATTTTGTAGAGTACTAGATTGAGTATTGTGTGACTTGAATCTTCCCCAAAAATTGTAGAGATTTCTTTTCATTATCTGGATATTTAATTTTTACGCGTTTTGCTAAGTGTGGTGATTTCATGCTATCATTAAATAATACCTCAAAGTACAACAGAAATTTCAGTCAAGATTCATCATTCGTGATAATGGACATAAATGCCTATTTCGAATACTCTTCCTGACAATTTTGATTTTTTCTGGCCAACTTGTCAAATCTGTTTAGATCATCATTATTTTTTACCCTGTAATGTGGATGATGAAGAGCTTGTACTAGGATTACAAGTATCAGCTCTGCCATTTTCTTGTTGATCACTTGTGCTCACAATATTTGCATTATCTTAAACCTGCAGGTGACAGAAGAGACCAAGGATTGTTCCAAACAGGCAGTCTGGTTGCACGCATGACATCTTCTTGGGGAAAAGAGTTTAGCTGTATGTATGAGAGCCAGGCTATGACATTTAGCCTCACGGACAAAGAATACCTGTCCTTTTCTGGTTTGTAATACAGATATAGCACGAGCAATAAGGCCAGAATTAGACCTATATAAAACGGCAATTTGAATATGCTACTGCTTAAAGCCAGAGCAATAATATTGGTAGCTACTCCTTGCTTGGACTCATAAAAAAAGAAGAGAGTAAAAGTACCTTAAGTTCCACTAGTTCCTGTGTATCAGATGGTGTAGTAAGGGCTTTTTCTGATATTCTCTCAAATTCATCACATAGACTGAAAAATACACAAAATAAGGAGTTTGGCACATGTGTTTTGTTTTAATCATCCTTGCACAAGTCACATGCATTTATAACAGCACAAATGAGATCAATATATCCTTCAAGGCTTAAAAAAATAAATATATAGTGGAAACAAAATTAAGTACATTTCAATAGACATTTTCAGTTTGACAGTTACCTCACATTTATGCCTTGATGATCTTTGAACATTTTGGAAATAACTTTTTCACAAATATTATCTGCTCGCTTTACCAAAGCGCTTATTAATTCATCACAATGCAATTCAAACATTCCTAGACGGAGATACTGCAATACAAATACAATAGTTGTCAGAATACTGAATAGCTTTTACCTATCTTCTCTCACCGTCTTAAGCAGAATGTCAGGGATCTCACCTGGGAATTTAGTTAAATCATAAAATGCTTTTCAAATTTCCAAGTGAAGAAGGGAAAGAAAAATCTATAGTTGCTAATAATTGTTCTTCCATATATGCATATGGAAGCATCTTACTTCCTTCACTTTTTACCTTGACAAAGAATCTACTTCCTGAAAAAGGAAGGGCATCTACTGTCTGTAGCAGTGAACGGTGTCTGGTGAAATTACAGAGTTTGAGATACATCTAAAATGTGGTAATCTTGCTTTACTGCTAGAGACACATGACATTCCTTAGGATTGAAATGGGACTCTGCCTCTCAGTGAGTCTCCAAATCCAATGCCTTCTTTGACTAGCAGGCAAGTCAGATTGACTGCCGCACACAGAAGCTCTCAAGACAGGCCTTTAAGTACTAGTTTCTCCAGAATTTAGGTTTGCACTGAAAAATAGGAGAAAAACAATTTAAGCAAAACCACTTTAGCCTTCTGAGTTCTTTTTCAGAATGGAAGGACAAAGGATTGTCACCACAGAATATCCTTACGTGGAAAAAAAAAGCTCATTCATCTTAAGGATCCTCTCTTTGCCTCAGATGCTTAGAAACAGTTTGGAGATGGCTGGACCCACACTTTCTCTTATACCTTCACATCTAAGAGCATACTCTGAATGCCTTCAGAGGTCCCAATACAATTTCTAGCAAAAATAATTAAGTTCCACTTAAGTATGGCAAATAGACCCCAGGAATGCTAGCTCTCAAAACACTTTCTCTGAACAAATTATTTCACTTTAATTACCTCACATCTAATTATCATCACCTCTGACTTACAACATTCTTAGTACAAAATCAACATTAAAATGATATTCATATATCTTCCTGAATATTATTATAATTTACCTTCCTAGAAGTGTATTTTATTTCTTTAGCAAGTTTTTGGTACTTTGTAATTTCTGTTTTCATTTCTTCAAAGGTATGTTCCTCTGCCAGGAATTGATCAGTATCTTGTTCAGCTTGTTTGTTTATGAGGAAGCTGTATTTATCATACAGCCTGAGATGTTCCACAGGTGCAGCACTTTGCTTGATAATTTCTTCTATGATCCTCTTCTTATGTTCATCCAAGATCTCATCTAGGATAACAGGCTTCAAGACAGTTGATGAAGACTCATCTTTTGGCTTTGGAAAAAAAAAAAACCAACAAAAAACACACAGAAAACCAAACACATTTTTAAATTGCCGTTATCTGTAATTTAGTTATGTCACAGAAGATAAACAGTATAGTAAGATCAACTTAATGTTACTTTAAAATCTTTCTAATTAAAGTCTGAGTAAAAAACTAATTTTTATATACACCTACTTACATTCTACTCCCAGATATATTTTTGAATCCTAGATTATGGATGTTTGCCTCCATTAGGTAAGAAATCAGAGCTGCTTCATTCAGAAACTCAGAAGTCCACATACTTATCTACCCAAAGCAATTCTATCAACAATTTTAAATTAAATCAAATGGATTTTATTTTTCCTGAACCACAGACACAACTTCAATTTTGTTGTCAACTGATGAATCTTTAACATCAGAAATATGGAAACCACTTTCATGCAAGTCCCCAGAAAATCTAAAGCCTTGTGCATTTAGACATGCTTGAGATGCTTCTTTTAATTTGTCTTTTCATAGGTTATTGATTAGTGCTTTTATAAAGCATATCACACTGCTCAGGTTTCTGCTTGGTCACGTGTCCAAGCGTAGTAACAAAAAAGTTGAGGGCTGGCATCTTCATTTACAATTCACCTTGAGAGTAAACAGGATGGACAACAGAATGTCCTTCAGGAAAAATAAATGCTCACCTTCCACAGCTCTCTGGAAAATTATCAAGAGGTACCAGAGGGCATTACTTTCACTCTACATATATTAAAAATTAAGACTGCTACACTAAAAGTAACATGCTATTCTAAACCAAGTAGATACATTATTGTTATTATTTCACAAAATGTTTTTTACTTAACCAGGACTGCTTCCTGTTTGGCCTCACAGTTTACCTGATTGAATACATAAACATCTAAAATATAAATTCTTTAAAAATTATGGCTTCAATTTTTTTTAAAGGATAGTCTACTCAGAAGATTCTATATTCAAAGAGACAGTACCCTTTCCAGTACCATAATAGAACATATTTTCCAAAATGTTGCAGAAATGCATTTATAATTCAAATGCATCAATTTTGTCCATAATACATTAGTAATAGCTGTTGCATAAAATAACTCATAGAGGAAAATAGCTGATTCTTGGCTTTTTCTTTGCTTAGAGAACAGAGATTGGGCCTTTCATTAATAAAATTTATATGATTTTAGTGTTCCATATATCCTGAAAGAGTATTATAAATATTACTACGTGAGTTCTAATAGGGCTGTTTATTAAAATACCTAGGAACTAAATGTATCAACAGTAGGACAAAAAAATACCTGTGAGGACTATAATTGCTTACCCAGTTTGAAAATAATTTTGTCTCAACTCTTGGTATATCACTGACAGCTTGAATCATGACAGTATAAACATTCAATAATATATCCTTGTACTCATTAAAGTCAGGTTCAAATTTAATACCATCATTCTGAAGGATTAGCTTCAGGATAAAACCTGGGTGGCTGTAGGCTTGGACTGATTTCTAGCACACACACACACAAAAAAAGAAAGTAAAATATCAGTTAACTCATGCAGAAAAAGTCAAACGATCATTAACAATTACTCCAGCATATGCATTTTAAACTGTCAGAACTTGCAAATGACATGCCATAATCCTAACAAAAATACTTGTGCAAGTAGGAAGTATGTCTCTGATAAAAGTCACATAAACTGTTGTTCATTAAGACAAAATACAGGCACAAGAGACATCCTCCACACACCAGGCAACAACTTCTAAAACGTTGTTTGCACAGACTGAGGCAGAGTAGCTTTGCAGTAGCAGCCATCAGAAGTGTACAGTGTACAGAAGTGTACATTACTATGTGTACAGCACTCCATCATCTGGAGCAATCACTCCATCATCTGGAGCAATCACAAATTAAAAGAAGATAAAAGAGTGTTACATCCGATTTTATTTGCTAAGCAAGAATCCGATCCACAAAAATCAAGTATTATGATGGTTATATTTGCAGTATGGATTCACAAGTATTCCAGTATGAAAATTTGTGTACGCTTTTGTCCTTGGTGGCATAATTCAATTCTTCATCCTATCTTTAATCTGGATGAGACTTCTCTTAACTTTTCCACATCTGCTAATATATTCTACCTACACTAAATTTTAATTAGGAAACATAAGGAAGCATTTTATCACTTCCAGGTCACATAGGATTACCATGAGGAAGGATAAGATTAATGTCCTGGTTTGAGAGTCACAGGACTAATTTTTCACCTGGGAAAACTTCATTTTTAGAAAGCTCTGGTGTCTGAATTTGTGAAAATATTTACTTTATAGCCAGCTATGGTATGTGGGTTTCAAGGTCTCAGAGTCTTCAAGTTAGCCCTTTGCAGGGATGAGGAGGAGGAAGACCTGGATATTTGACCCAAGCTGGCCAACATGATTATTTCATACCATGAACCTCACAATCAATATAAATTAGGAAATCTGCTGAGAAGTTGTCTCTCTCTCCCTTGGTGGCTGTGAACGCAGTAACTTCCCCAGTGCTGGAACCTCGAGCTCCCACAGCTGTGGCACTCAGTGTCTGACATTTGTTGTCCACTGCTGGGAGTGCACAGCTTCCTACTGATATAAAATATACAAGGATTATATTCAGCCAATTATATTGGCATCAGTATCAATACTGGTTCGGTAGTGTTATCAGTGTTAATCATGTAGTCGTCTTCTACTCAATCTGCTTGTATTTCAACCCTTGGATTTCCTGGTTTTTTTTCCCCGATTGTCCTTCCTGGGTGGGGATGGGTGATAGAATAATTGTCTGAACTACAATTAATTGTTATGTGTTCCTCAAACCATAACAATTATAAAGAAAGTACCTACTACTAACAAGAACAGAGGAATAGTGCTGTAGACATCAAAGGTCACTTAACACCAAAGTATACAAAGCAATTAAAAGAGAGTGGGAGTGAAAAATACATACTCTGCTTCCACAACAAGATTACTTATTTCCTTACACTCTCTGCTTGTTTTTTCATCAATATTACCTGGAGCCATAGTTCTGAGGATATTTGAAGGCAAGGCTGCATTAACAAAAAGCTGAACAAAGATCCAGTTGCACATCAAATATCAATAAACATTTACCTTTACAATAGACAGTGTCTGAATGCTAAAGGAAACTCCTTTTTTCTTACTTTTTTTGCCCAAAAAACTATTCTGTCAAAGCACGTAGTAGACACCTACTAATAGTAGAGAGCAGATAAGAATCCTTCACAGATGGGTATTATAGAGAGAGAGCATTAGTGCAAGATGCAAATGGGCTACTTATTAATGAATTTCTACTGTACATCTAACGGACTGCAGATTGTTCTTGAGGTTACTACATTTAAAATATGTTGATATGTGTCTTCTTACATGACAAAAAAAAAAAATCCCTTTATTTTAGATCTACTTAGTAATGCATTTCTAAAATACTTTTTTTTTTTCCCAGAAAGCATCTGCCACCGGCTTTCATACTTCTTTTTTTTCTATCATTTTTTTTCAAAAGATGCAAAATAAACAGGAAATAAATGGTATATACATGGATAAACAATGCTGCTAGTGAGTGTGTGAAAGACTACTTACTGCTGGTTGAACAATTAAATCTGTAAAGTCTTGAACTGAATGTAAAAGTAAGTGTTGCAGTTGACGGGTCATTAAAGTGGCAGCACAACCGAAGAAAGACTCTAATTTAGTGATGTTGGCATTGCTGGGTACTTGTTTTCGTTTATTACCTTGGTAAAAGATTTTCTGCACTTCTGGAAACCACCTTAAAAGAACAAAATATTTTTATTTTTTTCAAGTTATTAGCATGAATAAACTTGTGGTTTCAAGTTAATTGCTATAAATGCTTTATTAGTTGCAGTTAAAAGATGCTGCAGCATACTTGGAAAACTACAGTTTAACTTGAGTAGGTCATATCGTAGTATCTTTAAATTCTAAGGAATCACGTCTCTGAAAATGTTATTTATTATTATGGGACCATATGTAAAGTATAAGATATTATGATTGACAGATCTGCTATCTCCTATTTCTCAGGCCAAAAAGGCTTCACAATAGCACGCTTAAGTCCCAGACATTGTCCAGTTTGCTACGCATCCTTGTATCCTCAGTAGATGTTACGATGTGAAAATAATCCAAAGCCAATTCTGCCCACTTGCAACCAAATTGAAATTTAGTTCTGACATTGCTGAGAAATAGGAAGGAAAGAAGTGGGCAGCAGAAAGAGCAGAATAGTATCTTCAAGGTCAGAAAGAAATACATCCAAAAACAGTAAAGGCAATATGTAACAGAATCATAGACAAGAACAGAAATAATAACTTTCCATGTTAACAAAATGAAAAAACAAGTATTAGAGACTATAGTAGACTTGGCAGTTGTATTATTTAACTAAAACCTGAAATAGTAAAAATGCAGTAATACATTACTGGTTAAAGAAAGATCAGATGCATATAAACAATACAGCTTGGGCACAACTATCTAGAGAAGACCTAGTAATTGTGATGCTTTATTTGGAAACATAACTGCAGCAAACTGAGTGCGCTACAAAGAAAATTGCTTTTCTTCTTTTAAAATGTCTCAGACTGAATATACAAACATTATGATATCCAAGTATTTAACTTTTGAAAAATCTTAATCATAACCTCTAAAGTCAACAGATCTCATTAATACATTTTTCAGATTACTCCACCCTCAAAAACAGCTTCAAAACAGCAAATATACAAATTGAAATTCCAAAACTATCAATAGATGTTTTACAGAGACACTGTTACTGATGTAATACTAAGTTAATCTTCCTACAAATGAGACATTTTCTTTGTGTGAATTAGGGATAGGGCAAGTCTTATGAAATTTGTATCACAGTTTGTATTCTGAAGATGTCAGAAATTATTGACAGTAGCAACATTGTATTTTCTCATTTATCCAGCACTAACAAGACCATAAAATAAAAGCTTTTGTCATGACAGACCAAAACACATATATTGTTAATAACCCTCCAAGAAGGGAGCTTACACCAAAATGCAGTGTAAGAAAACTGCACAAATAGTGATAACACAATATTTACACAGCAGTTATTGTTCATAGACATCAAAGCATTTCACAACACTGCATCTCTTTCTTTACTATGTATTATGACAGTGGGTCATTCCTTCTCTCTCCAGAAAGTTCAGAGTTTCAAAAGAGTTGAATAAAAAGTTAGACATTTGGCTGGAACTTAAAAAATACAGATACATTATATCATACTTTTTCATTAAAATCGCTTTGGATTTTCCAGTTTCTTTCATGACTGTATTCTGGAAAAATGAAAGTTCCTCAGCTTCTTGTTTGTTGTGAAATATTTCTGTATCAAGAAGGCGTAAATTTCTGAAACAAAATATAACATGAATATTTTCGGAGCACATTCACTATGTCTTGTTTTTATACTTTTGTTTCCATAAAACTTTTTTCATGTTTCACATTTCAAATATAAAGTTGTTAAACACATTTTAAACACTTCAAAATAATGTTATTTTCAAAAATTATCTTCTGTTGTTTCAGAACAGTCAAATATTAGCACTGCCTGTATGCATGGTCTTCAACTGAAGTATTAATTACTACTTTTGATTAAGAAATATTTTCAGAATCAGAGTTTGTATACATGTTACTCATTATACATAGGATCAAACATTAAAAAGTCTGAATGTGTTAATTAGCATTCCTTTCTAGGAATGGGTGGATTTTTGCAAATATAAAATAATCTAGAAATAAATAAATAAACACCTAAACCTAGCTTCAAAATAATTTTCATGTCTTATATTTTTAAAGGTATCACCTGAATTTTGTTTCCTACTTAGCAGATGCAACAATTTTTTTTAAAAAAAGAAAAACCAACAAAAAACCAAACAGACCCATGAAACACTCCCTGCAACTTCTTATAGCACCCAGCCTGGACAGGTCAGTTCATTCTCTTTTGCATCACCAGTCAAGAAATAAGTAAGCAGAAAATAGCAGCCTATCTAATCCCTTTTTTCACTTGTTAATCAGATAAGAGGAAAAAACATAAACATCCTGATAGGCAACCCTTTTCTTGGGAGACAGACTGTTTTGAATATTCAACCCTGAGAAAGACTGAAAAAAAAGTATTAAATTTAAATAGAAATTAAGGGACTACACTAAAAGCAAGAAAGGTTATTTTAAAAAAATGTCTTATCCAAAATTAAATTATTTTTCAAACCTATCAGAAGCAGAAAGCTTGCCAGAGTCTAAAATAATAAAGAGGGGGAAAAAAAAAAAAACCACCAAAAAAGAGGCCTTAGAGAAGAGAAGATCATAGAGACACCATTTCTATACAACTATACAATGAACACGGTGTCTCAAATTGAATTGTTAGCGGAACTGACTCTTCAAAGCATAAAGATAGAGGGAAAACAGACAAATACATTTTTGATAATAGCTTTTGAAGAAAGCCATCATACAAATATGACGTGTTCAGATGCATATATTGTAGCAGTCCCAAATTAAATGGGGCAACCTGGAAATACTGATATGTCACTATCCATTATTTTCCTACGTAGATTCTGAAGTAATCAAGCAGCTGACCTAAGAGATACAGAAAACACTTACTTAAATGAGGTCTCCCATAAGTTCAGAACAGCAAGCATTGAAGGATTTATTGCATGCAAATTTTCTTTCAGGTAACTGCGTGCTGACAAGAAAGACTTGTTCCAAGGCTTTGGGATTACTGCTACTCTAAAAAAAAAAAAAAAACAAAAAAACAAAAAAAAAACCATCACCAAAAAAAACCAAACAAAAATAAACCGAAACAAATTAAAAAACAAACCACAAAACAAACAAGAAACAGTAGGATGAACATAATTTTGCTAAGGAGTCAAATATTTATACATTTGCTTTAATCATTTGCATCCCAGAAAGCACAGAATTCAGGTGATAAATCTAGTTTTCTCCCCGTTGTTCAGATATCAAGTCTTCACATATTAACCACTGTATAAAAAAAAGAAATTATATGAGAAATACTGGCCACATCATAAGAGACTTGTAACCTATTCATGATCCCTTATATTTAGCATATAATAAAATAATTATACATATATAATTAGTCAATCAATGTGCAATTTTCTACAATATGTTTATCCTTATCACATCACATCTATAAAAACTCATTAATTTAGAGCCTTTTCATAAATTCAGTTAATGTGCTTTGAAGTGTTTAAAAACAAGCTATTTTGGAGAAGTGGTATATATTCATAGCCTTTTTTATTATTATTATTTTAAAATTGTTGTAACTTTCTTCAGGCAGACTGATTTTACTATTACAATACTAAGCATTGCAACTTAACAAGTACACACCACATTACAGTACGCACTTTATGTTGTAAGGTAACATGGTTTCAGCTGGGATGAAGTCGACTTTCTTGCTAGCAGCTGGTACAATTCTATGTTTTGGATTTGGAATAAGAAATGGTGTTAACAGCACACTAGTATTTTTGGTTATTGCTAAGCAATCAAGGCCTTTTCTGCTCCTCATACCAGGCTGAACACCTGCCTGCTGCTGGAAAGTGGTGAATTAAATCCTTGTTTTGCTTTGCTTGTGCGGATTTTGCTTTACCTATTTAACTGTCTTTATCCTCTTCCCCATCCAAACTGGGGGGAAATGAGTGAACAGCTACATGGTCCCAGTTTTGAATGGAGTTAAACCACGATGCAAGGGAAAAGTAAAAACAAATTTCTCACATATTTGTAATATTTTTTTCCTGTTTTCGTAATGAACTCCTATAAAAAATAATTCTGATTTAAAATAAAATTTTCTTGCATTTTTCACTGAATCTATATTCTATAGTTTTTTCCACATCTATCTTATATATTTCTTTAGAAGAAAATTTCATATTTCAAATATTATTAATGGAATAAACCAATGCTTTAACAATGATTATTCTACTAGGAGAATTTTGTACTTTTGTATTTGCATGTAGCAATGTGACATAAGGTTATATAGAAACTAATGTTATGTCCTACACAGTTCCTAGGAGATATGGATGATCTACAAAGAATTAGATGTAGGATGACTTCTTACCCAGGGGATACAATAACAATAAATTAATCAAACATTATTTCTGCTTTTTAAATATAAACTGCTTAAGAAACATCTGTCAAAGTCACCCCTTCTATTATAATCTAGTAACTACCATTTGATATTTGAAAGTGTCTGCCACAAACCACAGGTCAGAAATTATTTATAACGAAACCTTTTCTGTTTTTAAAATCAGTAACGCTATCCCCAAAACAGAGCCTGGTTCATATCAGTGGAAATGTTCTGTTTCTGAAGCATTTCTAAGGTGTCATTCCTCTACAAGGTAAATTTATTTTATGTTTCGGGATATAACTGTGGAAGAGGTACTTCTTCACTTACTCATCTCAGGGAGAATTAAAGTATGTTCTAGAAAAGTCGATACTAAGTTGGCTGATCCACACTGGACAGATGTGTGATCCTGGGAGTTGCATTGTACTTGCTTTCTGTAGACTGCAGACTTTTTAAGGCAAGTGGGAATGGAAAGGACATAGCTCATTACTCTAAATAATAAAGACACATCTCTCCACTCCAGTATAGAGGTTGCTACATACTGAAAATCCAGGCATCTATCACCATTTATACTATACATTGTTGAATTGTTCAGAGGATCAAAACAGTCTCTATTTATTACATTTTTAAACCTGTATGCATTGAACCAAACTGTCACAACCTGTAAATAAGAAAGAGCTTCAGTGAAATCTGTGCAGAACTTGACATTGTGGGATTGAATAAAATGCTGTTTATATATAATCATTCGGCCTGCTACATCCTATTTTCAAACACCATGGGAATAATTGAGATTTCTTCCCAGTTAAGCACTGCTAAGCAGAACTAATTCCAAATAACCTTTCAAAATACACACACATTTTCCAAAAACACTGTATAATCTTTACTTGAATTTACATAACTAATAACTAAGTCTTATTTACAGCTGACACTGACTACCACAATTCAGACCACTCCTTATACATGCTATTCTACCCCACTATTTTCTAGTCAATGTTTTCGAATAAATATATTTTCTTACTCTGCACGATGAGGTAGAAGAAAATCTTCCTTCTTCTCGTCATCTTTTTCCCTGCTGTCTCTTAAAACAAAGTCAACTAAAAAAGTATAGGGAAAAACAAACAAACAAAAAAAAGGGCAAAATAAGCTTAGCAAAGATACAGAACTGAGCCTGATCTCTAAGTAAATCTAACATTGCCAAGGACATCCACCATTTCCCTAAGTGCCACAGTTGGTGACTCAACCACTTCCTTGTCAGGCTGTTCCAATGCTTGACAACCCTTTTGTGAAGATTTTTTTTTTCTTAATATCCAATCTAAACCTCCTCTGGGGCAACTTGAGGCCATTTCCTCTTATTGTATCACTTGTTACTGGGGAGAAGAGACCAACGCCCACCTTGCTACAACCAACTTGCTGCTACCTTGCTGGAGAGAGTGATAAGGACTGCCCTAAACCTCCTTTACTCCAGGCTAGACAACCTGAGTTCCCTCAGTCACTTCTCATAAGACTTGTTCTCTAGACCTTTCACCAGCTTTTTGCTCTTTGGACACATTCCAGTACCTCAATGTCTCAACCAAAATGTCCAAATGCACAACTCATTGAGATGAACAATTTTATCTAGATATACATGAAAAGGGATTTAGGAGAAATCTATACAACTAACTAGGGATTTATAAAATAAAATGTTTTTTAAAAGTGTTGAAAGGTCAAAAATGCTGAATAATATTAGCTTTGATCATTACAAGGATAAGAAAACCTGAGTATTATTTTTATGAAATTGTGCCTTTATCATCCAGGAGAGCACTTTTGTATAACTCTTCCACAATAGTAGCTCTCAGCAGCGAACAGCACTTAACAATGAATGCTTCTGAATACTACAACTTAGGACAAAATGCAAGTAAACTCCCAGAAATCTACCTATAGCCTTTTTTACACTCAAAAGATAGTCTTCTTTCATTTCATCAGTCAGCGAATGTATACTTTCATTAAGGACTTTCAGACGCTGTGGAATTAAAGCTAAGACATGGTCTAGCCACGATTCATCCAGTGGGGCCACATTTGCTGTATCAATTCCATGGCGAATATAATAGTAGTATTTCTGCAGGATAAAAGAGTAAGATGCATCAGTTAAGTTCAGCACTAGAAAGACATTACTGCTACAGGTTTAGATAGATATATGGGCTTATTTAATAAAAATACATTAAATTAATAACAAGTGCTGATTTATGTTGTAAATTGCATATGCATCACTAAATTTGATGTAAATACCTTCATCAGCCTGCCAGACACTAGTTGGCAGAATAATGATAGTAAGCTGCCTAGATAGAAAAACAGGGTACAGTGGCACAAGCCTCATTCCATTTTTCTGATAAGAGCTAAATAACAAAAATGTCATTGAAGAATGGACATAACTCATAGAAGTCTGGCTTTTTTGTTTTGCTTTTATAATTTTGCAGTTCTGGAGAGACACGTTTCCTTTGCACTGTCCCATTAGCAAACTTTTCCTTAGATGAATTTAAAATTTGTTTATCTCATCACTCTAGTGCTGCCATTTCACATATTCAAAAAGAAAGCCATGCATTCTGCAGAGTTTTGCATGGATATACAAGGTACAGCTAATGCATTGCATCAGAATATGAATGTATAACCACAAATAAGTACACCTGCTTGTATGCCAGCATGTGAAATCTGATTAACAAAACCTAAGAGCGTTAAAGGAAACATAGATAAAGAAACATATCAACCAAAATTCAAAGAAATGCAGAATGGAATATAAACTGGAAGATTACCAACGTCAGGAAGTAACACATGAATCTATTTCAATCAATTTATTCTCAAATGAACTTAATATATTTTAAATGGATTTTGTAGACAGTTGTATCACACAAGGTATCGTAAACCCCAAGGAGAATTAAGAGCACCCTAGTTTTTTTGATGAGGGTAATCCAAAGAGAACTGTCTTATGGCTTCTGTCTGCTGAGATAAAGCAGCGCATCCACTCTTGCAAATTACTCTCACCTTCAGCAAGTGTAGAAAAAATTCATTTATTACTTCCTGACATTGGTTATCCTCCAGTTTCTCTTCTGTTCTGTAATTCTTTGAATCCATACATTCCTAAAGTGCTATTCTCAACAGTAACACTATAAATACTATTTTGTGACAATCATCTTGTCAATATTTACAATAAATGACAGACACTGTATTTCACTTAGTACTCTAGAAAACAGTCTTCAGCTACCAATATATCTTTCTCTATTGGTGTAGAAGAAACTGCTCTTGACGGCTGAGTTCCATCCGGGGATGGAAGATGTTCTTCAGTAAGGTCTTGCTGTCTGAGACACAAAAAGAAAAAAAAAAAAGAGTATGCATCATATTCTTCATATATATTCAGATATATTTTACTGACATAAGTAACACATAGCCATCCTACATGTCAGTTGTGAACCAATAAAACAAAATAAGTTAACCTACAAAGCTTTACAATGAGCATAAGACATTCTGATTCAAAAAGAACACAGCAGCACGTGACCAAGCTTGTATTTTACCTGCTAAGGTTCAGCTTTTTAAATTGGTGATATCATTCATGCTCATATACACATTTTCAATTTGCAATCATCAAAATTTTAAAGTAATTTAATTTTGAAATTTGGTTCATATATCAAAAAGGTAACACACATTATTCAAAGATAAGGAAACTCACAATATAATGTTAACAAGAGCACTTCTGAAACTTTCATGAGTTTTTTTCAGATCACTGTTGCTCTGCAATGTAGAAGTTGATGGTCCAGCACCTGCTTCATTATCTCTAGAGTCCTGTCTCTTGTGTCTCTTGCATCTCATATTCAAATATTCTCCTTGCAGAAAATTCATTTTGAAATTGAGTTTAAAAAAAAAGTTAAAATGTATAAAATCTATCACAAATGTTTATGTTTCTGAGAGGTTTTCTTTAGTAGTACTAAAAGTGTTAACTTTACCTGGTGAGTACTCATTTTTTATAGTGAACTCTTCTGAGTCATCACCTTTCTGTTCTTTGCTCAGATAGAACGAAGTACAAGTCTGCTGCCACAGTGGTTTAGACCTTCCCTGGAGTAAGTATTTTATATTTTAGGCTTACACTTCTTGAAGGTGTTACTAACAAAGACTTCAAGATTTCTTAAATACAGTAAATCAAAGAAAATGTAGCCTAATATACAGCAGAGTTAAGTTATCATAAAAATGATACAATAAATGACTACCTACATATTGCCCTCAAATTCTAAATCCCCAGACAGAGATAAGAGCATTAAATTTCTATGTAAACATTTGTAAACTCTCTAGTTTTATATCTTACTGAAACATTTTCAAAGTTGTTCAAATATTCCACTTTCAATATTTTCCAAATACCAAAATATAAACAATGTTCCACATACAGATATAATACACATATATAATATAGATACATAGTGCAGAGTATATAATACATACTTCAGCATATATTTGAATGAGAACCATAGTCTTTACATAATCATGCTGTGACACATATTTGAAATAAAAGAATACAACAGAAGAAGAAGCCAACAAAACTACCTGAGACAATTGTGGCAGGAAGTTCGCTGTTCTCTTTGCCAACTTCTCTTTGTCACTTGGACTAGGCTTGGAGGGGGAAAAAAAAAAAAAAAAAAAAAAAAAAAAAAAAAAAAAAAAACAAAAA
>VXBJ01001130.1:1316679-1463463 GCA_013400055.1 Nycticryphes semicollaris | reverse complement strand
GCTGAAAGAAGTTTCTGAATGATTTCACTTAAAGTATCTCACATGTTTCATTACAGGAAAACAAACCTTTACGAGGACATCAAACCCAAAAAAGACTAAAAGAACAGGATTGACTTACTAACAGAACAACATGATTTAAGAGGGCAGCCTTCCCTGTAATCACATTAACTAACTACAACCTAATCGTGCCACTAAAGAAATAACACAGATTAGTATCGGCTAATGCCCACTAATTTAAAATTACATTCATAGCTGAAAGTTTCCATTGGCAATTGTCTTCAGTATTTAAACTTCCTGCAATTCTGGAAACAAACTGAATTAACTGAAATCTCTCAATGACTCATGTTTTAAAAATAAAGAAAAAACCAAACAAATAAAAAAACAAACAGGGAGAGGGCTTATGACATAACGTTTTGTCCCAAACTAACGACTGAAACTCCTTTCTGTGGTTTGTAATGGCATGCCCTTCCCAGAGAGTTACTCTGAAAACACAGCAGGAAGAGCAGCCCAACCAAAACCATCTATTTAAATTTGCATGGCTGAAGTAATTAAAAGAAATCTGGCCAGCTGCAAGCAACTACGTTCATTTTCACAATGGTTTAACTTTCTGGAGGGTATCAATCAGGACCAGCCTGCAACTAACGGGGCAATGTACTGAAGCCTTTCTCTACAAACACGGCTGCCCCACCAGGTCTCTAATTTGATTAAGTGCCAAGGATAAAAACCGTAATTTCGGAAGCTTAATTCTAGCTTGTTATTTAAGGTTTCAAAGAAAAACAACGCTTGTCAGGTGAGAATAAGCGTTCCCTCGTTAGCAGGCGCACCCTGGCGTTCTGTTCTCTGCCCCGCAAACAGCGAGCGCTGCCAGGCCGTTGGTCGCCGGCACCCACTCCTGCCCCACAGCTCCCTACCGAGCCGGGGACCACGAAGGGACCCCCATCTCCCGCCTGCCGGAGCCAGAGCAGACGCTGTCGGCTCCGGACGGAAGGGCCGAGCGGAGCTAAACCCCGGCGCTGCCCGACTGCCGCTGTGCCCCCCAGTCCCCGGTACCTGTTGGGCGGCCATGACTGCGCGGCCGCGTTGGGACGACGCCGTTACCCAGCAGCGCCCGGCGCAGCCGTTAGCCACCGCCCCGGCCGGAACTACCACCTTTCCCAACGGCCGGGCGCGAGCGGCGGGGCCCGTGGGACGTCGCTCCTGGCTCTCTCCGGCAAAACATAGCGCAGCTAATTACAGCCGCCTCGTTAGTCTTCCAGCTTGTGTTGCGTTACCTAAACGTACGGCCCCGTGGAAGCCTAACCCAGAATGTGCTGCAGGGGAGAACGGGAACGAAACACCAGCAACTTGAAACCAAAGGACAACTTTTCTGCTGCACTCAAGGTCTCTTAAACAAAGGCTCAACGGCATTTGGTGAAGTACCCGGAAGTTTACTGGTTGAAGACATGCATAAACAACAGAGAACAGATTACACCAGTGGTCACAGGATCATCTAGGTCCAAAGGGACTTAAAAATCAAGTCCAACCATTCACCTAACATTGCCAAATCCACCACTAAACCATGTCCTTAACCTCCTTTCAGGTAGTTGTAGAGAGCGATGTCCTCTCTCAGCCTCCTTTTCTCCAGACTAAACAACCGTGGTCCCTGCAGTTGCTCCTCCTGTGCAGAGTCTTGTGCTCCAGACCTCTTATCTGCTTTGTTGCCCTTCTCTGAACACACTCCAGCACCTTGATGTCTTTCCGGTAGTGAGGGGCCCAAAACTGACCACAGTGTTCCAGGTGCAGCCTTACAAGTGCTGGGGCCACACCATTCCTGATAGAGGCCAGGATGCTGTTGGCCTTCATGGCCACCTGGGCACGTTGCTGGCTCATGTTCAAGCTGGCTGTCAACCAACACTCCCATGTCCTTTTACACTGAGCTGCTTTCTAGCCACTCTTCCCCCCAGCTTGTAGCGCTGCATGGTTGTTTTGAAGCTATTGCAACATATTTTGAGCTATGGCAAGCTGATTTTCACCTTTGCTGTTACTTCACTGATATCCTGTAGAAATTGCTTGATACCCTTTTGAGGCCTGACAGTTTCAGGAAAATAAGGATAGTTAATGCTTTGAATAGCATGTAACATGCACTGCTGTTTAGGTAGGCATTCCTTCTTACCTTTTAAATTAACTGATGTGTATCGATAAGCAAATGCAGCTGCTTGTCTTTAGGCAAAGCAGTGAGACATGAGTGCTCCAACTAAACATGCACAAGAACTCACCTGTGCTTGCAAAAATCATTCTTAATGAGCTCTAATGGCTGCACTGGGGTGTCTAAACCACAACAGCAACCAAAGATTTTTCAGGTGCCACATCGCGCATCAGCCCATCTAGTGCACAACAAACATAGTATTTGAACAACCTGCCACCACCCTCATCACCAAACCACCCTCCTAAGTCAGTAAATTAAGGAATACAAGAAAATATGATTAAAAATCTATTTCTGTTTCATTGGCAGTCGATGGGTGTTGCACGCATTATGAATCTGATGCTTTATCCAATCTAAATAAAACATTGGTATGGCCGGTATGACTTCTAACATTTTGCTGCAAGCAGGTTTGGATTTCAGTGGGATCTGAAACAGCTCTTACAACGTTAGTGAATTTTAAATGGGAGGTTTTATTATGTTTTCACAGTAGCAACACATAAAAAGTAGCACTACGGTTTACAGTGGAGTTAGCCTGCTGGAAACCCCCTATAATTGAGTTCTGGCCTGTAACCAGCCTTGTGAACAGCACACAGAGCATTCTAAGAGTCGATATATCAAGTTTTAAACACAAAAGCCCCTTTGTTAAAATACCACAGGCAAAGAACCAGTAGGGTATTTTTGCTTTGTCCAGCTGTCGAAAATTCAACATCACACGGAATTCCCAGTGCATTTTCTAAAACAGTACCAAAGCCTGGTTTTGATTTTGAAATGAGAAATACCCTCATACTCAACATACCTTAGGAAGATTCAAACAAGCTGTACACTGTACTGGCTATAATATACAACAGTCCAGCTGGAAAACATGCAAAGGGAAATCCATGCTATTTCTCTTCAATGCCGAGTCATTCAACTATTAGAAACTGTATCTACAGAAGGCAGTAGGACGTTCAGCACACATCACCATACACTGCTGGGCATTGTGATTCCTTTTGCTAGTGAGTGACATTTTCCTTTTTCATTATTTGATTAGGAAACTGGAAACATCTGCTTGTACCCTTCAGAGGGGAAAATACACATTTAGGTTGCTAATATTAGGAACATTACAGAGAAAATTCTTGTGTATGTAGCATTTTTTATCAGAAGAAATTTCTTCTAACAGAGAACTAAGAACTTCATAGTTCTAAGAGAGAACTTAGAGCTCAGGAACTACTTGCTGTTTATTCTTTTTCCCTTTTCCCCCACATTTCATTCTTTCTTTACATAAACACAATACCAGCTGATTTTAATCAGATTTTCCAAGGCCACAGAAGGACACTGGAAAAAAAATGGGTTTTGCCTTCTTGTGTTTGGTTAACATCTCACTTTCATCTGAAATCCCATACCTAATAAAACAATCATCTAACTTGAGATATCAAAAGAATAACATTGCAAAAGGATGAAGAAAGGATGACATACAAATATAAAGTGAGTATTCCTTAGCATCTGTTTTAGAACTGTAACAATTTAAAAACAATTTAAAAAATGGAGCAGGCTATTAAAAAAACCAACCCATCATTACTAGCCAAAGTTAACAAAACATAGGCAGTCAGTATCATAAAGTTCATATATTGTTATGTAATAAACAGTTTGCAAAGATTGCAGCATGAGTGCAACAAAAAAGAATCAGTGACCCAGTAAAATTAAGTACAGGAAGGAAAAAAGGCCATAGGAAACATTTTTATTAAGTTTTCATTTTATGAAAGATTCAAAGGCATGGGGGTTTTACTTTGCCTTGATGCCTCAGTTAAATCCTGGAATGCCAGTAATCAAGAATACATTTCTTTCACCCTTCAGAAGCAAAAGTATTAAACAGTAGTTAACAAGGTGCTTTACTCCATGGAATTAACAAAACTTAAGCCAAAATGCTGTGTACAGTGAAGTATTTTACTGACCAGATGTTTTTATTTAATATGAAAAAAGTGATCCTTCATTTTTTAACCAAAGTAGCTACTGCTTTTTATGTTTTGATTAGAACAAATGAATAATATTTGAAATTACAACAAATGTAGTAACTTCTGTGTATAAAAAATTTAAAATTCTCAGATCTGAGTATTGCTTTAAAAATAATTTCAGGAAGGGGTTTTTCCTTCTCCAGAGGTTTCAGATGACAGACTGAAAAACATTAACTAGAATGAAAATGGAACAAGATGTTTGAATGCAATGGAATAACAGCTTCTTAAAGGCCTATGACTCGTCTCAAAGTTGTTTTCCTAAATCACTCCAGCAGTTACGGCAATCTCAACTGAACACTAAGAGTACATACTAAAACTTATTCCCACATAATACCTTTTCTTTTACTCCTCTTCATCTAAAATCTCTTTTGTCAGTATATATTTTATTTATTAAATAGGTATACATATTTTTTTTAAGTTCTCTCACATTTAGCCTTCATGGATTCACTACGGTTACATATAAAACATGCAATTGATCTCACATCGTAAAGACCTTTAATGAAGCAAGCAAAACTTTCTCATGGATGCTTCTAATAATGGCAAAAATTTTAATAATTGGTAATGATTTCTTTAAAGGAAAAATTTTAGTCATCAAAATTCCAGTTTAAGGGTTTTTAAATTAAGAGTTAAACATTGTTATGCTGATAAGCTGGACATGAATTTTGGACAGCACTTAAAATGCAATTAGATGTGATAAGTATTTCAAAAGATAACGAACTTAACACTTCTACTCACCATTCATGGTGAGACATGACACTTTAGGCAATTTTTCAGTGGGAAAAATAATAAGGATACATTTTTCAGCTCAAAATTTTTTCAAAAGACAAACCAAGGTCTGTATGTTTTCTTGTATACCTTATTTTGCCATACCTAGACTAAAAATACAGAAGCACAAATATAAGTAGTAATTTTGTAAGTAAGACGCGATTCCTACGAAATACTAGAAAATTTCACCCCATTTGAAAATACTAATTTTTGTTAAACTTCATGACCTCTAATTAATTCAGGTCTTGTTATACAGATCTTGAGTATGGAATATTAAATGCACAAAAATCTAATTGAAGACACTACTAAAATAGTATTTTCTTCCCTAAAAGGTGATAGTTATTTACATACTGATTGTAAAATCATTCTCAGAAACATGCTGTGCTGTAAGAAGCGTGTGTTTAGTCAGATGCAAACAAAACAATTTCCAGGCCAGAACTCATATGCAGATTTCATCTTCACAGCCACTCTGAATGAACACTAGAAAGAGCTTGAGCACCTATCCGTGCCAGTTTAGAAAAGAAAAAGGAATCTTTATTTATTATCAAGACTAATCGTAACACTAAAGGAAACCTGAGTAATTTGTGGTCAGCATAGGTATGCTGACTTACTGACTCTGGATGCCACTATGTTTGTCACAGGAAGGCTGTTCACACTTCTCAAAGGTGAAGTCTTCATTTCACTGGAAGGCAACGGTTTTGTCACAGCTGTTACTGGGTCACAAAATCATCCGTTATCTTCCTTTTGTGTCATGAAAGCAACAAAAACTAGCACTCTCACATGAAACAACTGATTCTTTGAATAATTTTTGTAATTGTCTAGCCTTTATTTATTAGGGCTAACAAGATAAGAATTTTTATGTCATAATTCATGTACCTGCTTTTAATTAAGAAATTTCCTTATGCTCTCACATACTGGCAGGTGACTCAGCAATTCAGCCTTGTAACATTACCGTTAATTTGGTAGACTTTCAACACAGTGACTCATTCTGCATCTTGCTCAATTCTCCAACGCTTGAGTGAGCCAAGCAGTATTTTCAAGTCTTATCAGCTGCCAGGTTCTTAAGGCACAGGATGATTGGCTTCTGAAACAAATAGATGTTAATTGCAGACTTTTATCTTGCCCCAATTTTAACATGTATTTTTCCAAGCATAACTCACCTTACTTGGCAGGAGTACAAGCACAACTGTCCCAGTGAGAAGACAGTCAGCTGTTACCTAGATGATTCATTTTTCTAGTATGTCTCCTTCCTTAGAAGGCCTTTCAAAATTTCAGTCTGTCTCAAATCACTATTAGTGTCAAAAAGAATAGTTTGTTCTCTAGATGTCTTAAAAAAATAGAAAAAAAAAGAAAGAAAAAAAGTAGCATTTCCAACAAGAACCTTCAATGCAGGAAATGTAAATATTCAGATAATTTCTGAACGGAATGCTGCCAGCAACACCAAACCAGGCACATGAATGCACTATTTCTTTCACTAAAAAGAAAGCTCATTTGTGCATTTCTAACAATGAGAAAGCTTTCATTTCATCAATGAAACGTGCCTTTGTGGCAACATCATGCAGGCCACAATAAGTTACTACCTCTTTTGAGTCTAATTCCTTTTCTGAAGGAAAAATGTTTCATTTTTTTGTTTTAGTGTTTGGTTTTTTTTAAATTTAATTAAAAATGAAACAGATGTACAATTAGAATCCTAGGAGGCTAATGCAAGCCACAAACATTCCATGTAAGTTTCTTTACATGGTTTTTCAGTAAAGGTCATTAGAATTTAACATAAAACGTATCACCTCCATAAATGTTACAAGACATAACCAGGCCATTCCACATTTTATGTATAAAAAGCAGGCATATATAAAAGAGTTCTAGGAAGTTAGTAAGTTCATTAGTCATCAGGAGTAGTCAGCATAGATTCACCAAGCGGAAGTCATGCTTGAGCAACTTGTTAAACTTCTGTGGTGAAATGACTAGCTGGTAGATGAGGCAAGAACAGTGGACATTGCCTACTTAGACTTCAGCCAGGCCTTTGACACTGCCGCCTATAAGATCTTCATAAATCTGTTGATGTATGGGCTGGATGAACTGGCAGTGAGGTGGACTGGAAGGTGGCTGAACGGCCAGGCCCATTAGAAGTCAGTAACAAACAGTGTACCCCAGGGGTCAATCCTGGGTCCAGTCCTGTTCAACATCTTCATTAATGATCTGTATGATCGGGCAGAACATACCTTTAAGCAAGGCTGTAGAAGACACAAAACTAGGAAGAGTGGCTAATAACACTAAAGGGTCATGCTGGCATTCACAGGGACATCTGTAGGCTGGAGAAATGGGCTGATGAGAACCTTCAACAAGGAGAAGTGCAAAGCTCTGCACCTGTGGAGGAACAATGCCATATACTGATATATGCTGGGGCCGTGAAGCTAGAAAACACCTTTGCAGAAAAGGACTTGGGGCCTGGTGGACACCAAGCTGAACATGAGCCAGCAGTGGTGTGCCCTTGCCACCAAGGCAGCTAATGGTATCTTACACTGTGTTAGGCAAAGTACCACCAGCAGGTTGATGTAGGCGATTCTTCCCTTCTACTAAGCACAAGAGAGTGTCCAGTTCTGGGCTTCTCAGTAGAGAGAATGGAGAGACATAGACATACATGCCAGTCCAATGAAGGGCCAGAAAGATGATTAAGGGACTTGAGAATCACTCCTATGAGGAAAGGGTGAAGTAGCTGGGTCTGTTTAGCGTAGAGAAGAAAAGGCTCAGAGGGGACCTGTGACAGGGCAAGAGGGAACAAGCACAAACTGAAACACAGGAGGGTTCTGTCTGAACATAAGGAAATATATTTTTTACTGTAAGGATGACTGAGTGCTGGAACAGGTTGCCCAGAAAGATGGAGTCTCCTTCCTTGATGATACTCAAAAGTCATCTGGACATGGTACTGGCCAACCAGGTCCGTGTAGCTCTGCCTGATCCAGGGGAGTTGGACAACATGACCCCCAGAGGTCCCTTCCAACCTCAACCATTCTCTTAATTCTGTGATGAAAACAAAGAAGTTTTGAAAAAAAGGCAAAGTTTATTTACTTATTTTAATATAAAAAGGTCACAAACTGCATAGAAATATTACTTCAGTCATCTTAAAATGTTACTTATCACTCATTTACACTTGGTAATTCCCCGTAATATGGCACAAAGCAAGATGGGCTAACAATTGTCTACAATGTATGTATTTACATTCAGTTGAAGTTATGCATGCACAGTACTATTTTTAAATAAATCAAACTCACTTATCCAAATAAAATCTGATTCAAGGTATATTTTAAGTTTACAAAAAGTACAAATAAAATCTTAAAAACTTCAGTTCCTTGGATACAACTAGTTTTTATTTAAATTTAAAGATAAGTTAGCTCCAAAAATTGTAAGAAATGTAAACATCCGATACCATAATAAAATCTTAAGGAATAACAACTTTGTCATAAAGTGCTGACATATGCTTTCAGCTGTATTTTCCTGATGTTAAAAATAGAATGCTAATGTACAAAGACTTTCACAAGCTTCATAGTTGTAATTTCTGTTCAGTACCATTTTTGTAGAATTTTGAAATTTAAAAAATTTATAAACATTCTTTTCTACTTTTATCCATTACAGCTTTTTGACATATTCTTCTTTATGTTAACTGAACTCGAACTTCTGACTATGCATAAAGTAGTTTGTATTCATATTTTTAATTTACCCAGTTCAAATTAGACTCCATGCTGATGAAAAAAATGAAAACATTAGATAAGATTCCAAATGGGAAAAGCCAAGGACTTTGAAAAATTATGATATAAGGTACCTGAAAACAATCCAACCACTGCCTCCAGCAAAGTAATTTCATAATTACATGTATTATCAGTATCACTGAAAAAACATACATGAGAATTAATACATAGAAGAGACTCAGTGTGGTTCATTTATACCTAGGCACCTGAACTTCATCCACGCGGAATAGATCTGTTACCTCACATGATATTAAGTCTTGGAAAACTTCTACCTCTGTTACCTCTGAACCCTGTACGATGGGATTACTACAGCCTCTGCTCAGGCTGCCAAGGGGCTGCCAAGATGCAGACTGCACTGGAGCAACCACGAAGCAAAATACTCATCCTGAATCCACTGACTGGCTGCACAAAGGCAATGCTACCCTTTACAAGGCTGTAATGCTGGTTGGGGGGCAGATGAAGCGATTCGTTAGTGCAGCAAATCCTTCCTGGCCAAGGACACTTGACCATATTCGCTTCTCTCTCCTTTAATCTCATATTTATTCTAAGGGGTGAGGCATGCAGCATAATGGGTGCCTGGTCATCATGATACTCTCATGATACTGCTTGGGTTCTTCTAACCACAATTTGTTGTATACTGATAGTAATTGCAAGTTGTGCTAATCTAGCTCTTCAATTAAAGCTTTTAAGATGGATAACCTCTGGGCCTAATGTTTCTTATTCACAACTCAAAAATCATAACAACTAATCTAAATAAATGCATTTAATTGGGTGAAAGAAGATAGGTGAGATGGAGCAATGAATTAAGACTTAAATTGTCTATCAGAAATGTCACCTCCCCTTTCTGAAATCTAACCAATGCAATTTCCATTTTTATTGGATCGTGATAAACATAAGCTGAAAGATAGTCTTACATGCCTCAGTTGATTTCTCACTTGTCAACAAGAACATCACCCAAAATAAAGACAACAATCCTGAATTCCCCCATGCATTATGGTGATACTGTATATTGAAATCTAAGTAAAAAAAACAAACAAAATGTTCCTTCCTCGTGCAAAGAAAGATAAAATATGACCTTCTACCATTACTGTCACCTCTCAATCACGTATCGTTCCCAAACCTCAATCTGCCTGTCGACAAGTCCACAGGCACACTTGAAAAAGATTATCAGATTGTGATATTTTGTTATACAAAACAAACCAAAACCAAATCAAAGATGATTAAGTCTTAGCTCTGAGAAGTGGTAAATCCCAAAAGTATTTTAAAGTGCCATTTGCTCTCAAAGTATTTATAGGATTTTTACTACAATCCTTACACACAAAAACTTCCAGCCTCACTGTTACGGTGAAGATTTTATCCTGTCAGTTTCAGGCTGTTATGGCATGATTGGTATTTGCTTTAAGTCAAAACATGACACAGGCATTATTTCCTCAAAGCCTACAAACAGGAAGTGGAAAGGATGTAACTTAAGAAAATAAAACTCACTAAACAAACCAAATTGAAGGCTTAAAACTATTATTAGGTAGTTTTGTCTTTAAATACTAACATGCTGCAGTCCATTTCTCAGAGCGGGCATGAAGCTAAGTTACTATGGATAGCAATAACTGACAGAAATATGCACTGGAATTCTACATTAAAGGGGCATAATGAAAAGCTTCTAATTGCAGCTTCACTGGCAAAAATGCTTAATTTTGGTTTATTTAGTTTTTATTTTTAACTATAAGAAAGTTTTTTTGATGTGGGGTTTTTTAATGGCCTGGAGGGGTTTTTTTGGTTGGTTGGTTTTGGTTGTTGGTTTTGGTTTTTTTAAGATGAGGAATAGGTCAAAACAAGTAGATAATACTATTTCAGAGGTTTAATGAAAGCAAACTAAGTGTATAATATTTATGTTGTCATAGGACCCTCATCCTCTTCAAATATAACTTATTAATAAGAAGAAGTAAAGGACCACTAATGCAAGGACTGACAGTCTAACCCGTTTTCTCTTCAAGCATTCCAGAGATCCAGCACAGGAAAAACGCATTATAACCTAAGTGGATTAGATCTACGAGGCAGAAACACGTAACTAACGATCCTGGAGAGAAACCAGTTTTCCAAATGGCCCTAAGAGATGTATCATAGTCCCAATACATATCAACTTTAGCTTCCATTTAAAGCAATGAGAATGGTCACAAAGAAGCCCCGTAAAACAGCTAGATTAGGTTTCCCTGCTTAGACCAATTCCTTATTAAGGCTAGTCATAAAACCGTGCATGTATTCAATCACTATTTGGCAAAGCTTGGGTTTCAACAAACTCATATTCGGATTTTAATTTGTTCATTCTGGCATTATTTTTGGACTAAAACTTGAAAAGTGCAAAAATATTGAATTATATCTTCTTTTAAAAAAATAATTCATTTTATCGGTGCAACAACCCCAATTTCTAAGGAGTTAAATCCATTGCCAGCAATGGAAAGAAAAGGAAGCACCAGCATAAAAGAATCAAAGTGCATTTCCAGTATGCCAATGCTGCAGTGCTGCATAAATTGGCAAGCCATAATCTTATATTCGGCACTGGAATAGATTATGCTAAATTCATTTCATAAAAGTCTATATTACACATTAACATATCAAGTCTGTCATAAAGTCTTGAGGATACTGCAATGAATCATCAAAACGGAAACGTTTGGAGACTGTCCTGCTGTCCTCTGGAATGTTTTCTTTATCTTCCTTCTTGCTACAAGTACCATTACAACTGGATTTTACACTCCACTCTTCTGAGCATTTTGTTGTGTGTCCTGTCATCAGAGAAGAGCAACAAGTTTCTTCAGGGCTACACAAGAGTAAGAACTCTCCTTGCTGCAACCACAAATGAGAAAGACAGGCCTCTGCTGTGGGTCTTTCCCTTTGAAAGAGAAAAGAAAGAGTAAAGTTACTTAAGTTTATTTCAGAAATACTGCTGACTGTCAGAAAGGTAAGATTTTCATCAGAACAAGGAACAGTTATTTCTTAGCTGGTATTTGTAGTCCCTCAGAATGTTTTCAACATTGTGTAGATATCTGCGTGCGCTTATGCTTTTGAAGACCACTGTACATAGGGAGGCTAATGGATGTTCAGTCTTTAGGTTTTCAAGGAGGGCCAAATAACACGATGTCGTCAACTCTATGTGATATTTTGCAGTCTCTTACTCTTGCAATTCAACAAAAACTGGTGTAAGCCATTCCAAAATGTAGTTAATACCAAACAAGCCACAAGCTTACAAAACTGTTCATGTGGATAACTGACTATAGTGCTACTACAGTTTTCATAATATTCTGCATTGTTAATCACAGAATGGTTTGGGTTGGAAGGAATCTGCCATGGGCAGGGACACCTCCCACTGGACCAGGTTGCTCAAAGCCCCATCCAACCTGGCCTTCAACACTTCCAGGGAAGGGACATCCACAACTCCTCTGGGCAACCTGTTCCAGTGTCTCACCATCCCCACAGTACAGGATTTCTTCCTAGTATCTAATCTAAATCTACCCTCTTTCAGTTTAAAACTGTTGCCTTTTTTTGGTTGGTTGGTTGGGGTTTTTGACCTCATGTGCTGGTGCAACAGTTAAAAAAGAAAATCCAAATGTGATGCAGGAAGCAGACATAGTTAATGTCTGCAATTTTACCACTCTCAAAGACTACCATCTCAAAGTTTAGCTACTTTGAAAGGCCTTGATTAAAGTCTAAATTTCCAAAGAATGCAAAATTATGGAAATATGTCTTACAAATAAAAAGAAGTTTTTACTTTTCATCACGAACAATTTTTATAAGACTGAACATGGCAAAACACTATATATTCTGAAGAATATACATCCAGTCACAAGACTGTGAAGCTTCTATAGGAAATGTATTAGAGTAGAAAAATACATTATAGATAAGTAAGCAAACAAGAAAGCAATGCATCAAGAAGATTGCATTTTTTCTCTCTCCAAGTTGTGCAATAAAATGTTACATTATAGACAAGAAGATGAGCTTTCTAGAATATATTTAATTAGATTTGTTAATAATCTGCGCTCTGAATTAAAATATAAAGAAACTCAAAAATGAGAGCTCAAAGCACAAGCCTGGCTACAATAATAGCCAGAAAGTGAAGCAAAGATCCTTTCCATTCATTATGGAAAAGCATAAATCTACACTTTTAAATACCCAGCTGATAATACTAATGCATTGTAAAATGTCTGACTGATCATATCAGTGGTATTAAGATCCCAAATTAAAATTCACTTTTTCTAGTTGTTCTACAAACATAAAAGATATGATTATTGCCTGGAGAAGTTTGTTACTTACTCTGGATTTTTAATGAGAAGTTTTTGAACAAAGTCTTTGGCAGGCTGTGAAATTGATGAAAATGTTTCTTCTGAATAATCCACGTTAACTTGAGATATATTAAGGTAAGTTTCTTGAACATCAGCTCCCATAAATGGAGATTCTTGCGTTAGCAGCATGTATGAAATTACACCTATGTTCCTGAGGTAAGAACACAACATACAATTGTACTAGGATACTGAAACAATATACCCCCATATTTATTGTGCTGCAGATCAAACTTCCTGATGCATGCCATGCTCCAAGAGTTAAAAATGTCATATGACATTTCACTGTCATGTGTTTCAAGCACGTATGCACTTGCACACACAAGGAAAGCTATGTGTACACCTCAGTGAAACTTTTGAAATTTGATTTTTTAAAAATTGCTTGCTTTCCATATAGACCCTTTCCTTCCCATTAGGATGGTTAGGAAAAGGAAATATATCACTTTCATGGCCCATTTTTGGACACGTGGGAATTATGGACAATAGAACTGCAAAACAATAGACTTTCTAATTTGCATGTAAATAAAACTTCATCTTTCACTACAACTCTGGATGAAGTATCAAAGACTGAAATTTAGTTAACTTCTCTGTATAACTGACATTTGTGTTACAATATCTTCTTACTCAGATGCCTTTCCCAAAGAACACAAATGTGAGTACCATACATCATGTGCTTTATTAGAAGTCTTATGTGGTTTCTTGAGGCATAATAAAAACGGTTTTGTGATCTGATAGTTCAAACCTTAGTACACATTACATGGTGGAAACATGCTGCTGGGTTTGTCTTTTGAGTAGAGGACCAATAGTTTGCTTTTAGATCTTCCCACAAAACCCAGACAAATAATAAGTGATTAAAAAACATTCACTAACAGATTTAATTACTACTCTGAGTTGAGAAATTTAAAGGACTTTTAAAACGGAACTTTAATTATTTAGGTGCTTAAGAGCATGTGAATATTTTATGTTTTTAAGGAAAGATCCCAAAGCCTGGACACTAACATAGCTCATTAAATTAATAGGCTACAAAGGTACACTTAATAAAGTTGTGGATTAGTTTAAGGTACTGGTCTCATTGTTTTATGTCTCATTCTGCAGATATTGCCTTAAAGATAAGTAGAAAGTTAAAATACTTATCATTTTTACAATACAATTATTTAATGATAGAAGAGTGGGTAGAGAGGAGTTAAGAATTGTTATTGTTCCCTTAGAACACACACCTATACTCTGCATGCTCAGAAGCCACCTGCATTCCCTACTAGGTGTGTAACAGACTCATATCCAGTAATTCCTGTAAACTCCAACATATATCCTGAGGGGTCCTTTGCCTCCCAACTCTCCCTCTTTTGGCAGCCCACCAACAGAGGGGATTTTTGGAAGCAGGACAAAACTACATGAGAATCTGGATCTGGACCCTAGATTGTTGAGAGGTCATGTCTACCTCCATAAAATGAATTAACATATATAACCTACCACATATCTGTAGCTGTGGTAATAGGATCGTAGTTTAAGATTTCTGGAGCTAGAGGAATAGAGAGAAGAAAAATACTTTAATAGAAATATTATTCAAGTGGCCTTGAATTATGCACTACATTTCTAGCATTTTTTTGCCAAGCATTATTAAGAGACTAAACATGCAGTTTCAGAAATCAAGTTTATTATTTTCAGGCCACAAGGCTTGAAAAAAGTTATATCCATTTGATTAGACACACTGATGCTTAACTGGTTCACACTAATATGGCACTATATGGCACTATTCTGTTCAAGTCCCAAGATATTTTCTAATTAGATGCATGCACATAAAAGATTATTCTAAGAGGTTTTCAAGTACACAGCTTTTTAAGGGGGAATGCATAAAGCCTTCGGCACGTTAACACTGCAAGGCCAGATGACCAAGCCAATTTTAGGAATAGTGACTGTGAGCATATGATAGATAGCAAGTTATTCACTACAGATTTAAGTGCTCTTAACACTGAGTGTAGGCAGATCATTAACGAAAGCTGCCCCTCAGAGAGGGCCAAGTGTTAATGGCAATCTTTCCCTTTCCGAGGAATATTTTAATCTCATTAAAACCTCATACTAAACAGCATTCCTAATTCGAAGAACATGTCTGTGCACATGCTAAGGCTGTATTTCAGTTGTAATCAAAAGGAATTTAACAGCCAAAATTTCCTGTTGATTTAACAGTCTGCATCACAGTAAATACTATAGGACGAAATTAAAGGTGCACTTATTGATATCATCTGGGGGTTTTTTTGGTACAAATAGCTGACTAAAAAAAAAAGAACCACTCAGAACATGTGGCCTTGTCCTGTTGTTCTTTCTCAAGTAACGACTGATAAGTTGATAAGCATTTTGCATGAACTGTTTCTGTTTTCTCAAAACCACACATCAGAAATTGTGAAGCAATTCTTCCATACCTATATACTCTGTTGTTCCCATGATCTGACGCAGTTCACTACAATTCTCAAGCTTCCGGGACATACCAAAATCTACAATTTTTACATCACCAAGAGGATTGGCACTGCTCAGCAAAATATTTTGAGGCTAGAATAGAAAAGATGTAATTTGCAATTAATAAAATATAAGCTGCAAAAGACCCCAACATACTAAATGACATTTCAGTTTCTATATACAATACTTATTGCTGAATTTTATTTAAAAAAATATTTACTCTGATATATACCTTTTTCACATTTTTGTTATGTATTTAACAAATGACTGATTATCATAACATTAAATTGAGGATAAAGTACTAAAATAAAAAGTCTGCTGCAACCTCACCTTTAAATCAAGATGAACAATATTGTTTTCATGCAAGCAGCAAAGTCCTTCAAGTATTTGTCTTATAAGTCTTATAATATCCCTTTCACCAATTCTGTCATCCAGATCTGGGACACACAAGTCAAATATTTCTCCTCCAGCAGCACTGAAACACATTCAAGAACACTTATGTTTTAAATTTGAATTTTCAAGCTTAAGTGAGAAAATTTTTTATGTATAGTACTTATTTAACATATATTAATTTATCATATACTCAGAGATGCTGGGAATATTATTGTTACTTTTTTTTTTTTTTGGTTTTTAAACACACACTTATTCCAAGGCATATCATATAAACATTTCGAAAAGGAAGTTGAAAAACAGCAGTTGAAAGTGAAACAGAACTTTGTGGCTGAAAACCTCATAATGCTTTGGTACCCTGAAACATGCTTTCCTGTAAGCAACTGAGAAGATGCCTTCAGGAAGATTAGTTCTGTCATCATTCTCTAACAGAAGCAGCCTTTCTTTTCAAGTCAAATCTAAAATTTCTTCCATTAGACCAGTTCCATAAATAATTTATAGCACGAAAGCCCAGCACAATTCCTATTCTCTGAATTTAGTAGTATTTTGGTTTGGTTTGGTTTTTTGACATGAAGTGGCTGTGGTGTAAATGTAAGAACTGCAACACAACGAGCAGCTAGAGCTGCTGAAGAATATTTCTGGAGCAGGAGGAAACCACATGCTTGCCACCTAGGTCCTGCCATTCTCATGGAAGACTAAAAATCAGGTATTTTATCAAAAAGGTACCACGGAGAAAATGCAGAATGCTGCTGCTGCTGATTATTATATGCACAGTTGACTTGTCAGTGAGCAAGCTTCAAGTTTTCACATAACATCTCAAATACATCTTCCTGAGAAAAGGACTGTTGTTTACTTAGAAACAGCCCTCCTGTACAGTATATACCCTATACTGTACTGTATAAAGGAAGCATGGAAATAACCATGTTGCATGTGGTTTATTAGTTCCACGTCAACACTTTGCCACAATGTCAGCTGTTTCCTTTCATGCTGTGTTTGAAATAATTATTCAGCCTGCTCCAAATGCCTGAAGTTTCTCTCTTAAGGATAAACAGCTCACAAGTAAAGCTGAAAGAGCTCTTAAAAGTACAGATCAGTAAGCTTGAATTTCATCATTAGCAAAATGGCAAGAGCCTATTAAAAGCGTTAGACAATGGACAACATGGATAAACACAGATGGAGCTATGTGTGGTGTCAGCCTTTATGATAAAAGGGGAAGAGCAGTGGATGTCATTTACTTCAACTTTAACAAGGTTTTCAATACTGTCTCCCATAGTATTCTTGTATCCAAGTTATTACATTATGGCCTGGATGGGTGGGCAACTGCTAAAAAGGATTTGGGAGTCCTCACAGACAGAGCGCTGAACGCTGCAAAGGTCAGCAGCAACCTTGGGCTGTAGTAACAGAGGTGCAGCCACTAGGCTGAGGCAAGTGACTCTACCCAGCACACCAGACCACAGCTACAACTCAGCACCCTGGGTTTGGCTCCCCAGTTCAAGGGAGACATTAATAAGCAAGTTCAGCTCCGACTGAGAAAGCGAGTAAAAGAGCACCAGATGACCTGTAGCATACCTAGATGTAAGATATTATTAGAAAAATAACCTAATAGAATGCTACGCAGAGCCAAACTTTGAACCAGCAGATAGAGGTCAGGAAATTTTGATTGACAGTTCTTCAAAATAAAAATAATTGGACCAATGCACAGAGCAGCCAGTACAAAAGCTGACATACATGGCTATTGTCACAAAAATTACTGGGAACAAAGAGTAGCAAAACAATGCTCAGTATAAGATCTGCCTTCTGTATCTTCAAGAAGCGTGTAAGATTAGTGAAGGTACAGAGAAGGGAAAGCAAGAGGAAAGACAGTTGCTTTACAAGAATAAACCAAAGCGACATCCTCGCTTTGGTTTGGATAGAAGATTGTGGGGGAGTCAATGAATGAGGCCTACAAAAACTAAAGCTGCTTTAGAGATAAACAAAGAACCATTATTGACCAAATACCACAATATGAGAACTAGGAGGCACCTGATGAAACTGATTAGTTGAAAACAGATAA
This sequence comes from Nycticryphes semicollaris, assembly GCA_013400055.1. NCBI lineage: Eukaryota > Metazoa > Chordata > Aves > Charadriiformes > Rostratulidae > Nycticryphes > Nycticryphes semicollaris. Next base: position 1,445,560 of record VXBJ01001130.1, on the reverse strand, counting down.
AAGAAAGTAATTCTTCATGCAGTAGGTAATGAACAGGTGGAGTTTATTACCACCAAAGCAGACTGTATCACCAGGTTCAAAAAAGGATAAAGCAGATTCACAGGCTATAGGTCCACAAACAGACACTAAAAGGAAGAGGCATAGAGGTATCCTCAGTACAGTACCTCTGGTTGCTGAGACAGTGCAAAGAGAAAGGACAACAAAAAGTGGACACGCTCCACTTTCCTTAGCTCTGTCTAAACAGCATCTCCCTTGAGCCATTGCTGGAATTGGCAGCAGATTAGACAGACCATTGATCGGACTGTGTATGGCCTTCCTTAGTTCTTGAATGAACAAAACTCCATAGATTTGAAAATTAGTACAGCTACCTGGCACAGCTGTAAAATTAATTAATACAGCTGCCAGGTATCTCCCTGAGTAACTGGATTCCTCCAATTACCTTTGGCCCTCAGATTAGAAGAGTAACAATATTTGTTGTGAGACTTTTGAAGAAGTATTCATGTCTTAAGGCCATCTCTGCAGAGAGAATTACTAAAGAACTAGCAGCCATTTCTCTCCTTTATTTAGAGAACGTGCACATACACAAACTGATTCTTACTACTACGTCTTCCAAAGAACTCCACCAATACAATCCAACAACAGCAAGGACCGTACGTAGGAGGAAAAACAAGACTAAAAAGGAAATGCTTATAAAATATTTTATGAATAAGAAACTGGTTTCTTGCAATTCTTTTAAAGTAGTGCTTCAGAGTTCCGAGAAACAAACAAAAAAAATTCTGTGTATTCTGCTACAAAAGGATATAATTTAGAAGTGTAATCAGCCCTCTGCTTATACCAATGAACTAGGAACTCTTACAGGAAAACTTTTCAATGCTACTACAAAGTAACCCATTAATACCAATGTAGTACAAGAGACTTGTTTCATTACAGAGCTTTAATAAGCAAGACTAAGATAACTGAGCTGAAACAGAAGCAGTAAAAACAGTATGGCTTTTATATGAACTTCTACTTGCTCTTGATAAGAAGTTCAAAACTTGTCATCTGGACTTTGTCTTTAATTCTACATCATTTATTAGTTTAGCCTTCTCAGAACAACAAATAATAAGCTAGGGATCATCCAGTTCCAGGAAGAAAAGATTATCTGGCTACATTCTTTGGAAAATTTAAAGGAATTTACCATTGTGTGTGCAGTCCACTATTAACGTCTCTTCAAATACTTTGTACATGAAACTTAAAGCCTAGAGAAAGACTTTCTGAATTAATTTTACAAACTGTATTTTTGCTTCTTACATTCCAAACAAAAATTTACAAATTCAGCAAATATGATAGATAATTTAAATTTAGACTTGTTTTTGAGAAGCCACGGGGACACCTGAAAAGAAATGGAAATTTTGGAAGACATAGCTCCAAATCCCAAACAATTTGAAAATAAAACTACTAAATTTAGAAGCCCAGAACCCGCAAATGAATTACGAGTTTTCAGTTACCAAAAAACACGAAGCAGCAATTGAACTTCACAGAAATATGTGTACTTGCTATCAGGGGCTACTTTTTTGGGAGGGTATGATTTAAGATGTGTCAAAGCACTACACACTTTCTATGGGGTCCAAGAACATTCTCTGATCAGCCTGCATGAATGTTTCTTTAAAGAAAAAAAAAATAAATTATACCTTAGTGTTTGCCTTCAGGTTTTGGATTAGGTTAGCCTGACCTGAAAATGCGATCAGAGGTTTTTTTTTTTACAACAAATCCAGCTAGCAGAAGAAATTACCTGCTCTAACTAAACAGTCAAATTTTAATCAAAACTACCCTCCTGAGACAGTATTTAAGGGCACAAAATAAATTTCAATTCGAGATTGAGTAAAATTGTCTAAGAACTGAGTTATGCAGTGGGAAGAAAAAATCCTCTATTTTGTGATAGCTTTTTGTAAAAAAAAAAAATTTAAAAAAATTCAGTTCATTTTTAAACATTATGAGTACCAAACTACTATAGGTTTTGGTGTATTTTTGTTTTATGCCTTATTCCATATTGTTTGATAGAACTCATTAGGTGTGGATCTAACAAAAAACACAAACAAACCTAAAGATTCAAATTAACAGCAATTGATTGCATTTACGTGAAAAAAAATCATACCAAAAAAGTCCCTAAGAGCTTATAAAGTAGATCATAATGAAACGTTAGCATAATGTATATAGCACCTTCTTGTAATTCGTCTGGACATACAGGCAAGTCTTACAAAAAAAATGAGTATATTGACAGATTTGTAGCTACAAACATGTGGAACATCTAATGAAGGCATACTCACTATTCCAACACTAAGATGATTTCATTTGCCGTTTCATAGACTTCGTGGAGATTAACTATGCGAGGATTAGATTTCATTAATTCAAGTACCGCAACTTCATGAAGAATCTCTGCTTTGCAGTCTTGACCTCTTCTTCTTTTCTTTAGAAATTTAGCTGCATACTCTTGGCCTGTGGATTTAGCTATACATTTTCTAACCACAGCACATCTTCCCCTAGAAAATAAAAGGGAAAACATTAAGACTTATAAGTATGTAAATGGTCATTAGAAATAAAAAGGCATGGCAAATAATTGGAAACTTTAAAAATATATATATATATCAATGGAATGCTACGTGTGGCCCGTTCTTACACTTTTCCCTGAACATACATTTTCAGACACTGTAGGAGAAATGATACTAAATGAGATGAAGCTTTGTAGAGATGCAGTACATTTCCTTTTATACAGACTAGCTAAGCATTATACTAGAGTATCAGGTTACATGGACATTCTTACTGTAGGATCATAGAATGACTGAGGTTGGAACAGACTTCTGGGTCTCCAGCAAAATCTCCTGCTTAAAGCAGGACCAGCTTTGAGAGCCTACTAGGCTGCTCAGGGCTTTGTTCAGGTTGGCAATAATATATTAAAAAAGCCTCAAGCACATTACAGCACCTATATGGTACAGCAATAAACAAAGCAAAACCCTGTGAAATGTAGACAACAAGCACAGAAAATAAAGAATATTTGTATGCTGGGGGGGTGAGGGAAGGTCTTCAGTGCAAAAAATTTTAAAGAGAACTTCCCTCCACAAATCATGTAGTATTGCTAAAAGAAATTGGTATCTGCAAAATGTTTAAAAACATTGTAACAGAAAGACACCTACTACTTAGCATTCTCCTTCTCAATAACAGTTAGACAAAGTGTGCTGCTTTTTTTCCTAGCCAACTGTTTAGGTATGGAAACAAAAATGTATTTTGGCAAAGTAATGTTTTCAAAAGAAAACCACATACTGTAGTTAAAACATCAAGCTGACCTTTAAAAAAATTAGGCAAAAAAAAAAAAAAAATGCAGTTTTTTAAGCCAAGTTATAAACTCCTGAAAAAACAAGGTTTTATAATCACAAGTTTTGCATTCCCAGAAATGCCTAGTTGCATACTTGCAAAGCGTTTTCAAATGATACAAGAAACATTATTTAAAGAAAAACAACTTGAAGGCCTAAAATAAATTGTGTAAAGTTCTAAAAACAGTATATAACTGTGTACAAAGAACAAAACCCACACTTTTGTCTTTGGGAACACAAAGCCTTTCCACGCATGTTTTTTGTTAGCACAGCATACCAAGAACAAACTTGATGAAGAAGGTCACTACGAGCCATCTGACCTACACTTTTTCAACTAAGTTAGATTCTTTAGTAGAAAAGACTACATTAAATACTACATTGCCTTGCTTCTGGTGAAAAACCCGATGCGCAAAAGGAACATCTCTAAAGAAAAAAAAATAAAAAGGAACGTCTGAGGCTTTTTTGAAAAGCCCATACTCAAATATTTAATAAAAAGGTATGAGCATCTCATGAAAAATAAGATTTCCATTTTTCCATCTGCAAATAAAGTTAAATACAGTTCGTAGAAATCTAAGTTAAACATGTAAAGTTGACTTTTAATCCTACTGCTATCACTTACTTACAAATAAATTCAATAAAACAGCTTCTCTGTCATAATTTATTTTAGAAATCTATTAGTTGTAGGATTTTTTCCTTTTTTTAAAGCACTAAATTTAAAATTGTAAGAGTACAAAACTCAAAAAAAAAAAAATTTAAGAGGTGAAAGTTATTTGCAGCCTGATATATGCACACTCTTCATTTCAGCAGCTATTTGTAAGCGTGAAATGGTGAAATCCTTTTGAAATCATTAAACCAGCTTATTATTGCAGAGCATTTGAAGTTATTGAGCTGAACTTTGTAATACACCAAGGTTTAAGATAGTCCCCAAAGCTTACATTCTTCTTTTAACATTACATCACTCTGTGAACCATAAAAGCTTCTCTAGAACTGAAAAAGGAGAACCAAGTTTCACAGGAACAGCAAGATCTTCCCTGAGAGTTTTTGCACACCTTCCTTCCAGTCGCTGCGGGTGTAACAGCTTTGAGGGTCAGCAGTATCTCCAGAAAGGTGATGTAAGAATTTCTGCTTGTTTATGCTGTATGTGCAGTGTGTCAATTATCAGGACAAAATTATTAAGACACAAAATAGTTTCAGAGCAGTGGAATTTCCCCAGAAACAAAAAGAAAAAATAATTGTGAGATCTGAAGTGTTGCTCTGAAGCAAGCAAAATGGTTCCCATTCCTTGTTGCCAGCAAAGCACCTATTTAACCATCACTTTATAGCCCAGTGTTATGAGATAAAAATCAATTTCAAGTTGTTTTCATATCCCAAATTATTAACCACAGAAATTTAACTACTTCAAAAAGAGCCAAGCCTTCCACACACAGGGGACAAAACTACCAAACCCACTTAACAGAACCTGCCTGCTTCATGAGTCAATGTCTTAAATACCAAAGGACCTAAAAGATAAGGGTGTGGGAGGAAGAAAATGGGACTCGGGAAGCTTAAGCAGAAAAGAACAAAGAAAAAAACATTTACACAGTAACCTGAAGAAGAAGAAGAAAACTGCAAGTGAAAAGAAAAGCATCTTAAATCTTTTAGAGAAGCTACAAAGAAAGGTGAATTTTACATAACATATGAAGTGTTGTAAACATTAAAAGAAATACATACACACACTGTTAGGCCAGGAAAAGTAAAAAAATGTGTTTGAAAAACATACTACTTCGCTTCAGTTTCTTTGCATTTTGGCATTTATTTTGTTATGCCTGGTTTTGCAGGTACAGAGAGTATTAAAGCCTAGATTTTGGAATACACGTAAAATCTACACTTTTATTACTTGAGTCATCATCTTATAGATATGTATAACGCAAAAATCCAAGATCTTAACAATACTGGAGTTCTAGATGATGGTGCCTAAGAACTGCTTCTGTAGAGCCTAGGATTCAAAACTAGAGCTGACAAAGGGGTAAGAAAAGAGGAAAGTTATGGGGTGCAAGGTGCACTTTTATAAATAGTATACCAGATAAAGCACGTGCTAGGGGAAAAATACCCAAACCACAAGCAGAACAGTGAAGGCTAAAGAGCTTACAAAATCACATGTAGAAGAGCATCTTTGCTGACAAAACAAGTTACAGGTGCAAAGGATCACTATGTGGCACAGCAAGGCACAACTATGAGGCTGACCCATGCCATTTCTGTTCAAGGAGTTTGGAAGCATGACCATAGCATTATGTTTACACCCAATTCATGAGTATTTTCAAGGTATAAATTAACCCAATGATTTAAAAAAAAAAAAAAAAAAAACACATTAGCTCAGATGTCTGAAACAATACCATAAATACCAAGGTGGGTTTTTTTCCTTTTATTTCCTATTTTACTGTTGCAACCACTAGCAAAGAAAGCAGCCTGCAAAACTACTCTAAAACAGCAAATTGTTAGAAACTTAGACTAACTGCTTGAGGGGGAGGGAAAAAGGTCTTTGTTTCTGGACTTCAAAAAAACAACCAAAACAACCAACTCAAAATCCCCTTTCTTTGTCTTGCAGCCTTATTCTATGTCGTCTCTATTTTTTGTACCTGGAATGTGATGTGCGACTAGATGTGGGAAATGGTAAAAAAGGAACATAATCCCAGATCTACATGCCTGTGATAACAGGCTAAATCTCTTTGATGTGGAAAAGGCTGGCCACTTATGTCTCACTGTATCTTTTCCTGGTCCCTAGAGAATGTTGGATACTGCGAAGAAGGGAGTGTGGAAGGGGAGAGGCATACTTCATTCCCCACCTATTACCAGAAAAGTTTGTCAGGAAAGGTCTAGCATTGCACAAAGAATTCTCTTGCAGCAGAAATCCCTCTTACTAATATAAAATAAATAGGAATAAACTTACCTTCCTAGCTCTTTCGATTCAAGAATATAAAAATTGTGGAAATTGTCTGTCTTGATTTGTGTCTGCAGAGATGTGGCTAACAAGCCAGAAAGGCTCTTATTCTCCAACTTTCTCCTTGACATAGTCAGGAATGGGTCTCTCTCTTCTACCAGTCACCTGTTAAAGCAAAATAATTAAGTTTTGGAAATCCTATAATTACAGTGCAGGAAAGTATACAAATATTATAGTCTAGGTCTATCGGCCTAGAATAGCCTTAAGTCTGTTTAGTAGTGACATGAAAACAACACATTTGATCACTGCAAAAATAAAACCTGAAAGGAAAACTAATCAAGGCACACTATGAATATTAATGGACTTTTTTTACATAAATAATTTTAGCATTTGAGATAAAGGTTTGGATTTTTTTTTCCTCGGAGCACGTTAATGAAATATTAGGGATAAGTTTCAGTTCTAGTAAAAATTAGAACTACTTAACTGTTAATGATATCTGCCTTTTTTTTCTCCCCCCAAGCTTCTGCAAATAAGCTTTAACTCTCCTTTAGATTCTGGGCAAGTTCCAGTGACTCCCCTTCCTGTCTGTTGTCTGCATCACAACAGGAACAGCTAACCACAGGTTAAAGGAAAAAAAAAAAAAAAAAGATTTTATTTTTCCTCGTCAGAAGAGTCACAATTCCTATTAAATTTACTCATAGCTCATCTAAGTTTCATTTTAATGCTAGATTAATTGCCAGAGAGCAGCATGAATGGACATCATCCTCTTTGCAAGTTCAGATCATTTAGAACCAAATGATGTAGTAATCCTGATTAAATTACCTTAATAAACCAGTAGAGCAGCACACTGAAGATTCACCCACCCACATTATTTCTACTACTGTTAAAAAAAAAAAAAACCATAGTAAAAATATTGGGATTTTGCATTCACATTTATAGGCCTGAAGCATCTCTTCAGGCAAAATGCAAAATCAAAGCACAAAAAGGTTACTGAAGGATAAGAGAAGTCTGAATTGATGGCTTATTTTAAGTTAAAGAGTAGATTTATCTTTATTAACAGAGGGGGGAAAAAAAAACACAAGGCAAATTACAGGTCACAGAGAGTTAACAAACTTATAAAAATACACTTTCAGTTTTCAAATGACAGAAATGTACTACCAGAAACTTCTGGGGGATCACTCAAATTAATTATGATTCGAATAGAATCCAGTACCAATCAATCATTGTTCCAGTTACTAGTTCTTTGAACATGGTTATTCATATTGGAATTATTTTGGATTTAAATCACCATTCATGGAAAGAAAAAAACCTAAATGACACAGCATAAAAATATCTACAAAGTAGCAGTTCATGAGCATGAAATAACTTCCTAAAAATTATCAAGGGGTAACAAATACAATCTAGCCTATAAACCTTTGAATTACCTTGTTTGTAACAAGCATGCATTCTTTTTCCCCTAATTATGTGACTTGTTATCATTTAAGAGACTGATTCAAATGTTGGATATTTTCTGACTCTCCTTAGAGCTGTACTCACGAAATACAGTTTAGCAGTTAAAGTTACCTTGGTCCTGCAGTACTTCAGCACAAAAAGATTTATTTATACTAGACAGTTGACTAATTGATTAAGCGCTTACTATTATCAAAATTATGTAAGTTTTCATTTGTATTACTATTCTCAGAGAGTTATTAATGAGAACTTCTGTCACATTGAATTAACTCTGTTTCTCTGGTAAGATACCACATCTCTTTTTAGCTTGGTATCATCAACAATAGAGAAAAACATATATTCATAGCAGACGGAAAGACACAAATAGGCACATAATTGATTCAGGAGAATAAAATCTAATTTGAAATGCAATTAGCTGTGAAAAAGAGGCACAAATACATTAACTACTTGCAAAATCAGAAGTGATACCTGTGTTGCTACCCATTGCACAAAAAGCAACAAGTGAGAAACAAGTGAGTACGGATCTCCCAGCAATTCAAGCTTCCCACTAAAGAGACAACTTCCCACGAAAGTATCTTTAACTGGGCAAAAAGTCACTTGATGTAACCGTTTCCAAGAAGAATCAAGTCCCTGCTCCGGGCTAGGAAGATGTTCAACCTCAGCGGAGAAGGACCGCGGACGAGCAGCCCCAGGTCACCCAGGCGACGCTGCGGGGCGCGCACCTCCCTGGCTGGCGAGGTCACCCAGCGCCCCGCCGGGCCCGGCCCGACGCCCTCCGCTCACCGCCAGCCCGGGGAGACGGCTGTCCTCGCACATCTCCTCACCTCAGCCAAGTTTTAGCCTTTCGGCGATGGCCTGTCCCATTCCGCAGCCAACACTAGACGCGCAGGAGCGACTGCCAGGCGGAGATAAGCACTCACGGTCAACCCAGGCTCCCTTTTCCGAGCGAGCAAGGAGAGGCAGTGGCGGATCGGCATCCCGCACACTCGCGCCCTCGCTCCACACCCGGGCCGGCCTCCCTCCCGTGACGGAGCTCCCATTCGGGGAGGACTAGAGAATACGAAATATTCCCTTCGCCTCCACCCTCCCCTGCTCCCCGCGCTACCGCGGCGGAGGCTGCCTGCTCCCGAGTGCGCTGAAACCCGGTCGGGACGGGCCGCCAGCATCAGGACGGGACCCGGCCCAGGACGCTCACGGTAACCCCTCGACTCTCCTTGCGGTACACGCCCCGGGGTGCTGCTGCCAGCGCTCCCTGGGGCCGGGAGACGCACACCGGCAAGCTCCGACAACCGGCCGGGGTAGGCAGTAGGACTCTCCCACGGCCCACCTAGAACCCCCCTAGATCCGCCCGCCCTCACCCGCGGCGGCCGAGACCGGGAGCTGCAGCCCAGGCTTAGGCAGGCTTACCTCTCTCCACCGGACTCCCAGGAAGCCACTCACGGGCCAACGGTCGTCGAAACAGACCGCACACGCCGCAGGCCGGCCCGCACACCCGCCAACCGCCGCGACCGCACAGCCAGGGTTTGAAAAGTGCAGCCCGGTAGATGTGGCCGCCCCAGCGGCGCCCGCCCGGCCCGCCCACTTCGGCGGCAAAGAGCCAATCCGCGCCCAGAGGGGCGAGCCCTCTGCTCGGCGATTGGTGAAGCGCCCTCCGACAGGGCAGCGCCCCCGGCCCAGCTGCCCGGGCCTCTCAAAGGCGACCGGGGCGGCGGCTGAGGGGGCTGCGGTCGGCAGGTGCCATTGCCTTGCCGAGCATTTTCGAGCGAGCCGAAGGGGCGCCACCGACGTGGCCGGGACGAGCTGCTGCTCTTCCTCATCCCGCTGTGCCGAGAATCGCGGCCTTACCCGGCTCAGCTGAGGCGCATCGACCGCCTCTCCCCAACCCGGGGCTGGGCCCAGCAGGGAGGGCGGGCCGGTTGTTTGGGAGTCGGTGAAGGGAAACCGGAGCCGAGACGGCCCGTCCTCTGCCGGGGTAGCTGCAGAAGAGCCATTTTGTTTCACCACCTCATGGAACACAAAGGCGAAGGGGAGCCGCCGGTTTGGGCGAGATGCACCGATAGCATCTCCCAGTCAAAGGGCTGTGTTTAAACACTGTCATGAGGCTTATCGGTGCGTCTGCTGCATCCAGGAGTACCAGAACAAAGGGGGAAAGGCTTTGGTGTAGCACAAGGTGCAGCAGAAGTGATGGTATAAAGGTCTGCTGCACAAAACCATCCGTGACACCATCGCTGGTGCCCAGGAGGTCGCAGGGCGGGGGGCGTTACAAGGTCTGCAGCGTATTCTTTCCTTTTCTGGTCCAGCATAGCTGGGGATCAGACAAAGAAACCCACAACCACAAGAGCAAAATTTGCGTGCACTTACCAGCAGTGGCTGCACACGGTTATGCTTTTTATGCCATGACGCAGCTTGCAGTCTCAGGCAACCACATTACAGGCTAGATCCGGTTAAAAATAGAAATTGGTACACCAGTTCTCACTGACATTTGCATATGCATGTTCAAACGGGAACAGAACCTAACTTTTAGTACTTTTATACAAGTACACAGCTCACACAGGGCCTGTTTGACAGTCTCTTTTTTTCATGCACATAAATGTCAACCGGGTCTTTAGAGCCCCTTGCTTTAAGGACCCTAAGGGAGAAAAAAAAAAAAAAAAAGAAAGTTAAAAGACTTTAACTTGTGGTTTCAAAGACCCTTTCTGAGGATATAAAATAGCCGAAAGCATGATTTAGAAATAAGTTTAAATTAGAGTTCTAAAATAGCTGCAATTTGTTTGCCAAATTGATTTCCTCTGTGAAGCAATCCAACCAGCTGCCCTAGAAATGTGCAAACATCCGTTTTACAATAGATTTGCCATAAAGGCTGTAATAGTAACGTAGCATAAAAGTTTAAGAGTTACAAATTTAAATTTCAACAATGTACCATAATTACTGGGTTAATTTTGTTTGTGCTGTGGCACTGCCAGTGAAACAGGTAATTGCTGTGTGCGTGGCAGGTACAGTACCTAAGTCATGCTCTCACAGCAATGTTTAAGGTTAGAGTAATTAGTAAATACTAATAGTAAAGTAGAAAAGGTGAGATATGTAGTTTGAGAAAATTAAAAGCATTCTTGAAGACTCTGGAGTATGTTCTACCATGTAGCTGGCAAAATAAGACATACCTACTAAGAAAAAGATCTGCTTTTCAAGCATTAAATCCTGCTCACTTGGCCTTCCATCTAAATTTTTAGCAATTTGAGCTGCAGATATTTTTGACAAAATAAGTCCAAAATCTTTACTCTCTCCCACAGAGTTCCACCGTCTCTGCAGAGTTCCAGACCATACCCTTTCTTTGTTGCAACATGATTTCAAATCCATCTGCCAAATAAAAATACAACATGCAGAAAAGCATGGTTTTGTTGAGAAGCTTTCTTTGTGCAGTATGAAAAGCAAGCAACATTCCAAACATACCAAATGATCCACAGGAATAAAATTAAATGATGACTACAATTAAGATGTTTTAGGTTATTATAGCACGTGGTGCCAAAAAGTAAATGACAGTGCTTATGTTTGTCTCCTTAGCTGCTTGTGTGTCTTTACCCTTGCAAGACCAGGATTTGCTCCTCTCCCTTTAAGTTCTGAAAACCAAATGCATACTAAAAATGTTTCGTGACATGTGTATTATTGTAGTCTTGGTTATCTGTTTATATAATGCCATAGAAACACGTATGGCACTTGGAGAAGGGTATAATTGGCAGGACTCCACCCTGAGGACTTTGGAATTTACTTAGATACACCACCACACAGAAGGACAAACAGGGTGGAGAAGGGGGAACGGTAGGCTGAAGGTCACAACAGCACAGGATCATGAACTATGCTTATAACTAATGCATGCACCTGGTCATTAATTGCTATTTTTTAATTGTCCCAAAGGTGTTAGCTTCATAATTCCCATTCTAAACAATGATTTCTTCTCTTCCTTTCCTAAATTACCTATCCATTACAAAGCTGGCTTTTTAGAGTCTTTAGAGACTTTTATTAAATGAACTATTTCTTCATCATTCCTGCCCGTTTAGCAAAGCTGTGATGTAGAGCTCATGTTGCTCAGAGCCATAAGCATTTTGTGAATAAAGCATCTTGTGGAAAAAGCTCAGTTCCCTCAAGAACTGCTGATTTCAAATCAAACCCGTCATGGGGTTGATGTAGTTTGGACTGAACAGAGAGCAACCTACCCTTCTCAGCACATCACTGCATTGCTAGAGTTGTGGGGCAAGTGGACAACATTAAGAGCCCATAGATGGAAGCTGAGAATGTTGAAGCCGCCTTCTCCAACTTGTTTGTGGTAAATTCTTTGACAAGACACTGACAAAGCAAGACCCTGATGTGTGGCACCAAACAAAATAAGGCAAATGAGTACCAACAGTAACCAAGCTGTGAAGTCTCTTTATGGCATCACCATTCCACAGGGCAGTACATGTGTAACATGAAAACACATGCTAAACGAAGCCTTACCTGAGCATCTTCAGTATCCTTCGGTTCAAATGTCATGGGGAAGAGGTCCACATCTTCTACATGATGCCTCTACTACTTTGCTCTTCAAGAAGCAAGAGCAAATCAAATCTGCCTGCAAAGTGGATGATCGTTGTGCAAAGTACCCACAGGCTTGGCAGAAGAGCATGGGGTTGGCATGCCAGACCACCACACAGACTAGGCCAGCTGAAAAATGTGCTGGTTCAGTGCATCTCAGATTACAGCATAAAGTTGCCTGTTTTAGGGGTGATGCTCCTGTGCTGACAGACACTGATTGTTGTTTCCCCTCACTCTGTGGGGATAAAATAAGCAAAAAGACCTCAACACCCCACCTCCCTGTACAGATTGCCTATGTCCCAAACATCTACAAGCTGAAGCAACCTCCCTAATATCAAATGCCAATCTGAAATACTCAAAACACAGAAAAACATTTTGCCATAGGTCCCTCAGAATCAGGCTGCCATCTTCTGCCATAACTGCAATAGTCAGTTCTGTAAATGACCTAATATTGAATACAGATACTCACCTCATCCATAAAGAATTATCACGTTTTTATTTAATACAGGTTGTTTTTAAAAATGTGACTTTTTTTGTCCATTCCAAAATCTCTGCAAGAATCCCACCACATTTATGCACAGTAAAGGCAATCCTCAATGCAATTTGTATTTCACCCAGTCACTGCTTACCAGAATTGCCTCAGAGTCACCCGGCACAAGCACCCTACAAACACCAATCCTTCTACTGAGGGAAAAATCAGCAATTGCTCAATACATAGCATCAGCTGTCAGTGATCTGGATGAAACTGTCTCATGAGTCTGCCATCAAGAACTATGACAGAGAACCAAGACTGAAACAGCTCAAGTCTCAAAGACTCTTCTCTTCCCACAGCAGCTCCCCTTCAGTGATTTAGGTTAGCTTGCATTGCATTTGTGGTAGCAGCAATATACCACAAAATTACTTTCTAGAAAAAGTTCAAATAATAACAAAATCACTTCATTATTAGATTCAAAAAGAGTTTTATATAAAATACAGGAGAAGTGACAACTTGCCATTTAACCATTCTGGAGCAAAGGTCTCCTTTGACTGTTTTGGTGGGGAGAACCCACGCCTAAGTGCTGAAGACCAGTATCTCTAAATGGAACTAGTATANTGGGGGGGGGGGCTGCTGACTTTTATTAAAGACAGAAAAATTTATTTTTCCCTGATGATCTTTCCCTGTGAAAACACAGTGCTTTTTGTGTTACAGCCACCGTTGCAAAGTATGTCACTGTCAGTTCTGATGCTCCATTTAAAAGCAGAGAGTCTTTCGTGAAGCCTGGGCCTCTCCAATGCATTGACTTTAGTATCTGGTACTTGGTTCGCTCAATTTTTGCTAGTCTTCATCTCATCTGTAGTTCTCATTCAAATTATGTTGCATATGGCTGCAGAAGCCTTACTTTCTCTGCTTCCAAAATTACAATTTCTACCATGCCAGGCTCCGTAAGCCAAGCCACCAGTAGTCACTTAGAAAAGGTGATATAAGAAAAAGTATCTTGTGGTTTCCTTAAAGGTTTTTATAATACTGCAAAGGACATAGAATGATCTAGAGAGAGGAGGTACTTGCTTAAAAAATGTTGCTATGATATATTCAGAGGCACAAAAAAAAAAAAAGAGTTGATTTCCAAAGTGGATTTTGTAAGAAGATTTATTTTAATTAAGTGATTTCATGATGAAACATGGTCTTAAACAAAATAGAGATCAGTATGAAAATAAAATTATACACAGAAAAATCTTTTTCCCACGTGTTTTTGAATAACAGGAAATACAACACAACAGTCCTGTATTCAACTGAGTAGATAATTATGCAAATCTGTGAGCAGTCAAACATTATAGTACATTCCTAGAAGCCAGGCACAATGAAACACATTGTGTGCCCCTGTAACACACTCAACACATTTTGTATCTGCTCTCTCTGCCTCAAAGAAAAAAAGTGAAATGCAATGCAATGTAAATGGAGAAAAGGACATACACCATCTTAATGCTTGAAGCACATATTCCCCATTTAATGTTTTGCGAAAGACAAATACCAAATTCAGTTGAAACTTAAATTGGCTTGTAGAAAGATAGAAAATCTTGATTTTATACTTGATATACAGTCTTGTGAACACTTAACCAAGAAGTATGGAAAGGATTAAAAAATACACCACGTGTTCTACTTAAAGCTTAGAAATAAATATGTACTCAGTATTCTCAGTGCCTGATTTTCTTTAAAAACAAAGAACTTGGTATAAAATTATATCAAGTAATTGTCAAAAATGAGGGAGATGCACCTATATACCTGTTAGATTCTGGATGCCTGCATCCCCACTACAAAAACTTGTAATACTATATACGCTTTCAGACATGCTGAATAACCCAAACTGTAGCCTAACAAGGGCAAGAATATTGACTGACTTGGAGGTATCAGTATTCCACACCACATCCCTCAATACCTTCTGTTTCTTCAAAGTTTTCTCTTTCCATACTGTACCATCCCTTACAAGGACAAATGTTCAGTCACTTATACAAAAAGCAGCCTGGCTGATCAGGATTCATGGGCGCCCTCAAGGCTATGTCATTCCAAGGAGAAAACAGAGTACAATAAAAAAGCATTCTCCTAAGGTGATTTTTACACTTTATATTCCTATAATTCTTCTTCCTCCCTGCAACACTGACAATAAACAGCAGTCTCCTGAGTGTTGCAGACTCATTGCAGAAAAATGTCCTGCTACATGGAACTGTTGAACCATTATGGTCCAACGTACTAATTGCCTTCTAGTTTAGGACTTAACGTTTATATAAAACTCTTGCCACCTCAGATACCATGTTGAAGAAGAAAACTTGCAAGGAATTCTTCTTTTGACTCTTATACTGACTTATCCAATAGTCTTAGCTTTTAGGTGAAGAACCAGGTCCTGAAATCTTCTCACCCTCTTGCACAGTATTTTTTCTGATACTGTCATTAGAGTGTGAATGTAGTCAAGACTTCCATCAGCTTGGCCATAGCTATCTACATCATTGAGAACATTTTAATTACCTTAAATAAGCTTTAGAAATGTCCTATCAATCCCAGAATGACAAAACAGTTTTTGTGGAAATTCATGGTTTTTAGACAACTGTAACAATCCTCAACCATCTAAAAAATATATCTATCTACATTTTCACACATCTAAATGTTAGAGATTTGGCCTGTCACATTTAAAATGAAAGTCACCTTCAGCAGTAGTGATGATTTAACTTCTTATCAGATGCTACTTCTCTTGCCAAATGCAGCTAGTAATAAACACAATAATTATTTGTACAAACAATAAAAGAGGACTTCCAGACATCATCCTTACTTAGAAGCTTTCACTTTCCTGAGGGTAGTCCAAATTAAAAAAAAAACAACAACAAAACACCCAACCCAAACAAACAAGAAAAAACAGCAAAAAAAAAGTTTTCTGATTGTGTACTTAAGATTTTCAAAATCTAATAATTAGGTAAAATATGTCTTGCAGTTGCAATAGCACTAATATATTTCATGATTAACTTTCCTGGTGTAGTGGTCAGTCAAGGAAGTATATCAGGAGCTGCTTGTATTGCAATTAGCAGTCAATGCATATATGGATGGGCTTTTGGAAGAAACCAGTATGACAAAGGCTCCATCTGGGGAAGACACAGTCCTCACTAATGTAATAAATCAACTGCTGCCGTGATTCCTGGATCAGTACTCACCTGCGTTACTCCAAGAGCTATTCCCCTTTCCAGCCAACAGTGTGAAGCAGCCCAAAGGGGCTGTAACATTCTGGCAATAGAAAACATTGCAAGGAAAATTCCCTGCCTTAATTCCCTGCCTTGTAATTAAATTTGCAAAATCAAAATGAAAGGAGATTTTACCCTTGGATACTTAATCAACTGTTTTCCAAAATATTCTTCTATGACTATTTTTCTTAAAACACTCAGAATCTAGATCTCAGGGTAACCGTGATCCTACTGACTGTCTGGACTGAAGGGAGCTGCTCTTGTTGTGAAGGAGACCAGTTTAATTCTTGATGAAAAAATAATAATAATAAATACTCATAGTATAGCTACAGTCAGCGTAGGTGGTCAGCAATTTTCTCTGGATGATTGTAGGATTATGTGCAATTAAAAAGGAGAGGATGGCCAGCCTTTGGAAGACAGCCCAGAATAAAGAAGACCAGAGTCCTGTGGAGTTTTGTCAGTCTATACATTTAAAAGCCGATTACACTGATATCAGCATAAAACTATGTTAAATTATTGGAATATACCTACTGAGTGCTTAGCACAAGCCCTGTAAGTAGACAAGGTTTCTTCAGTAGGGGCCAAGTGAGAAGTTTCTGAAAGCTCTAAAAATAAACAACTGATAAATAAAATACAATGTTCATTATTCAGAAGATCTTAAAGGGAGGAAGGGTTGAAAGAAGCCTAGCTCAGCTCCCTTTCACATACCACATAACTTTAAGAGATTTGTCAGAATAGATCTGTAAAGTTTTAATTATTACTCTTTTGAAATGTATTCTGACTGCATTTGGTGTGTAAAGGAAACAGGTTCAAAATTCCCATTATTTACTTAGAAGAGGGCCAATCAATGAGTCAAACCAATTATTTCCCATAGAGATATTTTAAATTGAATTTTGAATACCTACAGATACTACAATGGATTGTAACCATTCCGGACGAGTCCTTGACTGTCATCCTTTCATCTACAGTCATGAGGAGCCTTTCTAGGCAGTGAAGGGAAGGTTATTATAATGTCACTGATATTAAGCAGAACTCTCAAATTAATCACAAGTTCACCTTAAAATACCAATGGTATAACATGGCTCCAAGCAAAGCCTATGAAGTAGAGCCCTAATCAAATTTTCAAGCTGAACAATACCTTTCTTTACAGTAAAATTATCATATAAAATACTAGGAAAGTTTGAATAGAGAACTTTTCATAGCATGAATGTTTTAAACAGTAGTAGTCTAGTGCTGAAATTAGTCAGTCTGAAACTGAACAGAAGCACTATGAAGCTCGTGGTCTATCTGAAAGAGATGCAAAACAAGCCAACACACCCTGCAAAAACTGTGTGCTTATATAATTTTGCATACTGCTAACAAAAATGAATTGTAAAAAGGCTTTTAGCCTTACTTGTTTTACAATAAAGTTTTCCTTTCTCCCTGCTATTAACTTAATGTGCATTTATTTTTCCAGCAAACAAGTAATTTCAAATTCAAACACCTGAACTCTTTTTCTATTGTAAAATATTTAGGCAAAAAGTTAGACAAGTCCAACAGCAGCCTCTATGCTTGCACTAATAAAGTTGTAAGGGATTTTTTACTCACAATTGGTAAGTCAACCCATAACATTTCTACGGTTCTGTTTTGTACCCCATAATTGAGCCAAAATACAAACAGTTTAAGAAGCCAGGTTTGAGTAACTATTCTGAAATTTTGCTTGGAGTTCACTTTGCTTGCTTGTGGAGGAAAGGATGAGAAGAGGAAACAGCAGTGGTGGTTCAGTATTAATACTGTAATGTTAACGTTAAAGCTAAGTCTGTAATCTTATGACTGCAGATGAAACTTACTGCTCAATTCCCATTAGTGCTAACAGGAATAAATTACCCCTCCACATACAAACAATAGCAAGGAAAATGTAACTACTAGCATAATTTATTACAAGTAATTTTCCTTTGCTGAAAAGAATTAACTTGCTTTATGCTATGGGAAAAGAACTTACACAAACTCAGTTCCAAGACAGTGTGCTTGGAAGTATCTCCATAAGCCACTGCAGAAATTCAGTAAACATCAGCAATTAATACTGACACCATTATAAATGATTCAAAAGGAAGCTTTTTTTTTTTTAACTTTTAAAAGGATTAAAAGTATGTAGGAAACCTTTCCTATAATTTTAAACTGAGCAAACTACCAGTCCAGGCCTCTGCCAGTTTAACTCATGCTAGAAACTTTGTCTGATGTCTTGCCAGCACGCTGCTGCCTAAATTTTTAGTTTCCCCAAAGATTACATATATTCACCATACATGATTCAAGGTTAACTGCTTCAATGTGTAGTGTATGTGGTGCCCAGCAGGCCAGCAAACACAGATGGATTTCACCCTAGAAAATCTCTAAGTCTTAGTAACACCTTATTATGGTGCTAAATTCGCAAAACGAATAAGGACAACTATGTTTAAAAGCAAACAAGGAAATTATTTGATGAACACTAAGGAAAAAGAGCAGGCAGGGGGTGGGGGAACAGGTTTGCTTCTTGTCAGCAGGACTGCATGTTAAGTTGGATTTTGCTTTGGACTGAAAGGCAGCTTTCCCAGGTTACCCTGCAAGGTGCTGCTGACAGCGTGACAGAGGCAGCAGATCACTGTCTCCTGCCTGCCATGGGTGAAAACACTGCTACCCTAATTGCTGCTGGTTTGCAGGCGTGGAAATGCTTGCTAGAGTAGGTGCCATGCTGCATAATTTCATTGATTACAAGCTTTTCAGGTATTTATGAGTGTTATGGTTAAACTGTCTGCTGGCAGTGCCAGGGGAGCAAAGAATACCTTTGCTCAGCTGGGATGCTCGGATGAGGTGGGCCTGGCCTTGGGGCATTGGGGACAGAGGCCACTGACACCTACAGTGCTGCCAGCAGACCCTGCTTGCTGCTTTTGGCTAGCAGTACCTTACTTAAGCATGGCTTCGCTTCCTGGCAGAGCAGGAATCATGGGCACCTCACCAGCTCTTGCGGGCACCTCTGTCTGACGGAGATGCTGCCAGTAAGTTAGTACAAGCTTTCATCACACTGTAGCTGAAGGGAACCTTTTGTCTACCTCAGGTTGAGTGACAATTTTTTTCCTCTCCCTCTATGCAAAGCTCCTTTGCACCATCTGGAAGAGCTCTGAGGAGATCCAGAGCTTTCAGAAAGGCTTCTTTATCTGGACCCTCATTCCTGCCACAGCAGGTCATAAGCAAAAGCACCATGGTCGCCTGTTGCAGTCAGTCCTCTGCTGGACATGAAAGTTGCCTTTCACTTGGGACATGTTTAATGGGAACAGTTTCCCACACTGGAAGGACAATATTCCACACAGTAGCCAGGAGGTGTGGATACTCGAGAAAGCTCAGGCTTGCTTTCCTGTACCCCCTCCTTGCTAAATCTCTTCAGAGCAACATCAACACAAAGAGCCAGCCAAGTGCTCAAGGAACTATATCTGGGCAGTTAACTCTGCATCACTTTCAAATCACATTTTTCTAGAGTCTCCCAGGTGATGCTGGCAGCAAATGAGGAAGCAGCAGTTTCTCCTCTGCATCCCTCAGTCTTAACACTACAGGGATTCTAAATTTTTATTTTCATTTTTTTTTAACTGACAACTGCCCCACTTGTGACCCTGTCATATCTTTACAGAATAGTGGATCATCGTAACTGATTTCTATTATTTAAAAGTGCATGAAAACAGAACAAATGTGTGCAGTAAGTACATTTAAATAAAAATTGACAAGATGCTTTTATTGTTTTCAATTTGTACAAAAGCATAACTTAAAAGGCAGACTAGTAGAAACTTACTTTGTGCTAAATATTTAAACTTTTAATTCCAAAGAGTTTCTGGTTCAAAACTTGTAGATACAGTTCAGGAAATCTCTTTTTTTAGACCTTAGATAACACAGTATTGTAAAATCAAAACTCTGCAGTCCTTCAACCAAGCAAAAGTTGCATTCTACTTTGATTGCCAGAGTTTTAGCTACTCAGTGAATGGATCATATGAAACATGAGCCATGCTGAAGTGACCTGATGAAAAGTCAGTTTGCCTACTGCTCATTTGTGTTCTGTAAAAAGATGTGCATTAGGATCTGTGACATGCAATCATAGCAAAGAGTGATAAATATATGTGTAAAAATAGGGTGACTTGTTTGGATTTTTCTTTGCTACTTCATACCAGCTAGAAGTAGCGTAAGAAAACCTACAGTACTTAAGCAAGTCGCAGATGTCATGCAGAAGCTCAATTATTTCTTAAATAAAAGAATGCTTTCACTCTGATTTTGCAAGTGGTTTTTCCTTTGCACAGGTAGCATTGTCTCAGCAAGCCTGAAGGTTTTTCTCAGTCTTTGCTGCCATCACCACAGATGTGTCTGCTTTCCAACTTGGGTGGAGTGGCAGTCTTCGCTGACAACATCTCCATAGACGTTCACCTCCACTGGAAAAAGACTCCCACAAGAACAAAAAGGATACCTCCCTGAGATGCCCTTTCAAGAGTCTCCAGAGCGAGAACGTTACTTCAAAAGCTACTTTTCCCACAGAACAGGGCTTCAGTGCTATCAAGAGGGCTAGCGCACAACTAGATTCATGTTCTTGTCATCCCGTATCCAAGTGCAACTTCCTGGACTTTTAAAATGTGGTGAATGCACTGCATGACAGCAGCTGTACAAGTGTTCCACAAGACCATCTGGAGGAAAGTACCAAATATAGATGCGAGCAAGCCTTGTGTATTTCAGCAAAATTAAGCATAAAGAAATTGTTGCCCATGCAGTGTTTGATATGCCATAAAAACTCTGTCAAATACCATTTGATAAGAAAACTATTTATCAATGAAAATGCAAGCTTAGACACTATGAACAGTTTACATCTTGTAGGTGTTCACTGGTATGGAACAGTGGGTGTTATGACCACTGACTCACCTTAAAGTAGGTTACTCATGGGTTTGCAGATGAGCTAGTGTATTAGGGTACTGTACAAATAAAAAGTTGTGGGGAGCATATGAAATATCTGTATTAAACTCCACTGCATTAAGTTATCCAATGCATGAAAAATGACCCAGATGCATTTAAAATAAATGCATATTACAATATCACATATATTATTATAAAATTATTACTTATGTGCACAGTCTGGGTATCTACAGACATGGCACCGTGAAAAAAGCCTGGTTCCTAAGCATTTTTACAGATACTTGATAGTGATGCAGGTTGCTATCAGTCAGATCACAATGTCCCTTCAACTTTGGTACATTCAGTGCAAAATATTTTTGGGAGTTTTTACTCTTATAAAAATAAAAGGCATTTTTTTTTCCCCTTGAGAGTGCTTAAAGAATAAACACTAGCAGAATGTCTGTTCAAGCATGGAAAGTGACAAAACCAGAAAGAGCATTTTAGTTTGCCTATTTCCTGTTTACACTCTAAAAAACATAATATAATGAACCTATAAAAATAAACAGAAGTCACTGTGTTAGGGTTTTTTCCTGATATGCTGTGATAAATTGCTAGTTTCTTCTTAAAATAGTTTCCATGCAGTATAAAGCATAAAATCAGTCTTATTAAGTTCGTTATGACAGCTCATCTTTTGTCATACACACCACTGACAAAGACATTTCCACAAACCTCCTTAATGTAAGCCATTGTTGTTACATCCTTTGCTGCTGACTTTCCTTCCAATTCATTTCTGCCCCAGGAACTTGAACTCTAGTGCCCACCATGCAGCCACTTGTAGTCTTAGGTAAAGCAAGTACAGGATATGCTATTGTAACATATGGCATAAAGTAATGCACCTTCGTGAATTAAAAAAGAAAAGAAAAAAGAATTTATTGTATGATTTTTTGATAATTTACTGGATAGGTAAGGGGCTGAATGATTTCACATTTTGACTGGAATTTTCTATTTAACAACTTCGATGAAATTCAGTTTTTGGGTACATGTCAGTTTTACTGTAGCAACGTTGATCACAAGATGGGATCACGATTTTTGTTTGCTCAGAACATAAGAAGTTTGGCCATCCTGAAAAACCATGGATTGCAAGACTTGGTTTTCCCTGCCCATCAGGTACACTCCAGTTTCACTCTAGGGAATTTTGCCACCACCACAATGTTTTTTAATTACTGCATGAGCTCTTTCATGGAACCTTATTATTTGAATTGCACCGTGAAACAATTTTCCTCTAGGAAATCCAATACAAACGTTCATTCATTCCTTGAGAAGACAGATCCACAAAAGTCCAATGAGCTGGGCACTGCGGTTTGTGTATCACTCAAGTCCAAAAGTACTTGTCTCTTCAACTGCTGTCAACAGTTTTTCATATAACATAGAGAATGATGGGTAAGGGGGAAGGTCCAGACGATTGAAACAAGTGTGAGCCCTGAAGGGGAAAAAAAAGAGGAGGTGAAGAAGTACATTATTTTAAAAGTTCAAAAGAGAACACACAGACTGGTATGTGCTTGCAGAGAGATGGACAGATAGTGTTCCTTCAGGAGACTTTGTTCTGTCAAATGATGTTTTCCAACTGAACAGGTAGTGAGTTTTAACCTACTTTCTTCTAATTAAAATAAGTCAGTAAAAAGCATTTATGAAGGTCTTTAGAAACACACTGACAGCCCAGAAGGCATGGGATAAATTTTATCCATTAAATATGCATGAGAACAGAACGGTACAGCATGGTACAATTCAAATAGTCTGTTCTAAATCTTGGCTTTAAATGTATCTTCTGAGAAATACTATTTTTTCAGTGCTGATGATACTTGAATACTGTATTTGTAATCATAAACAAGATAGTTCAGTACATTGAAACATGTGCAAGATACTTGATTTGATGAACAATTAAAAAATACTCTATATATACAGGAAACAGTCCCACAGTAGTAAAGGACAGACAAATTAGATGCTCTTCCTTCCATATGTTTCCTTAGCATATGGATTGTGTTCTTGAGAAGTTACTGCTTGTGTTGATTTATACTATGTACATACCTGGCCCTGAAAACCAATGACCTTTAGAATGCTCTTTGTAATTACACAAAACTATGCACGTACCTCTGGCGTACCACCCTGCTTTCTTTAGAGGACAACCACATGATTTATTTCTCAGTTTCTGAAGTTCACCTACTTTAGTTTTTTGACACACTTGGAACTGACTATCGAAACCTCTTCCAGGGAATCAAAAAGGAGATAATAAAGGTTTCTGCTTGTAGCAGAATAATGGCCTGACCTCAGTGCAGGCTAAGTATAGTACTTTCTAAAACACTACCATGGATGAACCTGCTCTAGTGAAATAGATGGCATAACTACTAATGCCATGGGCTCTTGAAGAAAGGATGCAAAGAGAAGCTGGAGGAAGCATCTTTTCTGCTATGAAGCTGTGTACCAAAGCCTCACTTTAGAATGATTTTAGAGGATAAGAACCTTTTTGTATTTTGGCAGTTCTCTGTTTGCAAATACTTTATTCATTTGCATCAAAACTCATTACAGAGTTATTTAAATACAATCCAGCTGAAAACTAAACTTTTCCTGCAGTGACCTGCCCTTCATCAGTATGACTTGTATTAAATGTACATGTGTAACATCAATGGAAGGACTGAACAAACTCCCTCCTCACAGCAAATGCAACTCCTCATTTAATCTAACCAATCCCAGAAATCTGAGTGTCTACAACAGACCTGTACTGAGTTTCTACGGAGCAAGAAAGCATTGCCTTCAACTGGAGCAAATGTATTAATTGCCTTTTTAAGTGTCTCTCAGCTGCCAACTACAGGGATGGAACATGAAGTGAAGTGGGCTAATCTAATTTGTTAAAAACACAAGAGTCCATTACAAGCCCTCATTGAAGGTGAAACATTCACTTAGTTACAGCCTTATAGTGTCATAAAAATATCAGGTTGAAGAAATGCATACACAGTACAGAAGGTCCTACTACTACTATAAACACAGCCCAAACATCAAATATGCAATCGCTTAAAGTATTGAATTTTGCACCCTTCCCAAATACAGTATGCTTACAAGTACACTGTTAAAACGTATAGCAGAGATGGCATTTCCCTACCCTGTAATTCCAAGGGCCTGATAAAATTTCTCTACCCTTCCACCCCTCTAAAGCTCCTGGAGGAAAGCTTTCTTTGTACTCCTTGTCTACCTCTTCAAAAATCTTACAAAGTAGTATCTATGATATAGATTAAATTACTATTCCATTTCCCACATTAAAAAAAAAAAAAACAACCACCAAAAACCCCCCACAAACAGACAAAAACAAATTATAAATTTCCCTTTTGAAGAAAGAGGCTGATTTAGATCCAGAAGCAAATGGGCAACTGGAACTCAGTGATCCCCTGAGTTCAGTGTAGAGTGTGGAAGAGTCTTAGGCAATTAACAGTCTAACCACGTGATTCTGCTGCATAGGGCTGACAGCCACTCATTAGAACTATGGATCATGCTGTGTGGGCTGTAAAACCACAAATTATAACAGACACAGTATATAATTAGCAAGGGATTCATTACAAACTGGTTTAATAGTAAGCCGGCATGTTGTTTACATTTATTAAGAGAACTGAGTTTTATCTTAATTTTGAGGGCAATTTTGAAAATGCAATCATCTACTTTGGAAAACCAAGTCATTAAAAAAGACAAAAACTTAAGATCTTTGTCTTCTGAGGGAATGCATGCCTTTCTCACCCTAGCAAGCAAATTTGTAAGTCTTCCTGAAGACAGTGGGTTTTTTCCCTCTGGCCAGTATTTTCCCATTCCAACATTTCAAACCACATGGGCATTAACTATTCATCTTCCTGGGCTCACATTTTACACCAACACAAAAAATACATCTTGGTTCCTGAAGTGTAGATTCCAAATTAACCTGCTCTTCATCTTGATTACAGTAGTAAAATAGAGTGATTTAGGGTTAAAATCCAGCAGTCAGACATAAATACCATTTGCATGTGATTCATCACATGCACGTATATATAATGTACAGCAATGAGCCTGGAACCAATTTATCAACATGTAAGTGAATGGAAAGAGTAACAGCACCTCTGCTGTACTGTACAGTGCGAAGGAAGGCAGTGGAAGTGGCATCAGGGATAGCAATAGTTAAGCTAAACCTGTAATAATTTTCAGGAAAATAATAATTGTCCTTTTCAGGGACTTTTACATGCTTTTACATTACTTACTAGTCTAAAAGACAGCGACAGAAGCTAGGTGACCTGACATGTGCCTCACAGAAATCTCACTATTTTGATTCAGCAGAAGTGATTACACAGCAGTCAGAACAGTGGGAACGAGGTAAATACCTCGTGAATGCTTTTGTTTATATTCACAGCTACTAAGACCGCAATCACACAGCTAGGTATCTATATTAGTTGCCTTCTCTGTCTCAAAATCAAGAAGAAGAGATGAGGATGTTTTTTTCTAGAAACAGAGGAAGAAACAAAGTCCACTGACTTGTTGAATCCTAGCTTTTGCCAGCCTCATACCAATTATTATCAAATTTCACAAGCACTCCCACTGAAACCAAAAGGGCAATTTGAAAAGTAGAACACTGCTATGAGTGAGTGGCGGTGCCTTAAAACAAATGCTTTAGTTATCTGACAATCAGTAAGAGTCACAGAGTCCTAGGGCAGCATTCTCAGCAGATCCAGTAATGTGTTTACATATGCAGGGCTTGTTTGGAAACCTCTAGAAAGTTTGCTACTTGGGGTCGTTGCTAACAATGCCTTACCTTCAAGCCAGTACTACTCGGTGTTTGCACGGTGTCTTTGAAGCTGGTGAGATGCGAGATGAAGCTACACTGCATGCAGGAACTAGATACCTAAAAATGCCAACACTGCTTTCTGCTTAGGGCTTAGCTATTTAAGTATAAACATGGAAGATCATTTATTTTTTTATGAGATCAAGGTTCCATGTACGAATGCCAGGAATGACCAGCTCATAACAACTGTAGATGTTTGTCACACACAGCTTTCTATTTTGACAAAACAAGTGTGTTGTTGCTTTATTTTAATTCTCACACTTGTATGTTAAAAACGATCCACGGAGAAAAAAAATCAAAAGATTCCTGACCAAGGAGATGATGAATGCAATTTCAAAGGCATGATACATTCTCCTAAATGTGAAAGGTTGGCACTTCCCTACACTTGCTGAACACCCTGTGGTAGCAAAGATTCTTGTCACGTTTGTCCACGATACACTACAGGAAGTAGTTTTATTTTGCAGTTTAATATGAGGGCTCTGCATAACCTTTTCAGAGGAAGTTCTGAGCATCCTGTTCTGGCACGTCCTGACCTTTTTCATGTTTCAAATTGTGATTGTTAGCACTAGGAATTCCAGTATTAGAGAATATATGGAAAAACTTCTACAATATCTTTTCTTACTTAAACCTGCATGAAAATCTTCTATTTTAAAGTCAGAAATTATTTTTAAGAAATAAAAACTTTTCTTTTTAAACAGAATCAAAGCTGGTCCATAGGTCAATCACAATCCAACTATAAAGCAGACTACTGGGCCAAAAGGTATTACTAGGCCCCCAAAAGATTAGAGTATTTGTTTTGAAATAGAAATTTCCAGAATTTGCTTATCTTTAGTTCTCAGTTGCGTGGCTCTCATTAGTACTCTAAACTGGCAAGATGGCTTTATTTAAAGGCCACCTGCCATGCCTGTGGATTAAACAGTGCTGCTTCTTCGTCTCTGACTTTCTCAGTGGTGTTCAACTGGTTGCCTGCAGGCAGGAGCCAACTCCAGAGATGTTTCTGCCTCTGACTTTATGCTGGAGGAAAAAGACAAGGGCTGTTGATCAGAAAAATTCTGTGTCCAACAGCCACTTTGCATTTAAAAAGGGACTGCAAATGCAAGATATTCCTGAGGAATCTTGTTTGAGAGGAATGGACTAGGATTAGGGTTGAATTTCCTCCAAGGATCAGCCCAGCCCAAAACTGCCACCACGGGCTATAAGCAGCATACTAAAGCTGAGATCTGATTAAGTAGAGTAAATTCACCCACACTAATCTGTATGTCTAACCACTGTTAACCCATTCTAGAGGCTACAGAGTGATAGAAATGGATGAAAGGAAATCTTCCAGAAACACACCAGCTTGATCACAATATAGGAAAGACTGGAACCTGTCAATTTTTGTCAATGAAGCATCCATGTTAGAAGATGTTTTTTGCATTACTCATATATTATTAGTCTAGTCCTGCTATCGTTACCATGGACCTTTGAAAACAGCTCTCTTATTCCTGTTAAGTCAAAATACACCTCTTCTGCAGTTCATAACTTGCCCTTTCTATATCTGTTGACTCTTGACATCAGAGCATAAAAATTACATCACTAAGCTATAGTGTAAAGGCTATGTGTATCTAATGCAAAAAGTCTGGTATTGGCTCAGACACAGCCACAAGTGCTATTTAATTTTCATTCATATTCATTTTTGCTCCTAAGTGATGAACTATGTGGTCAGGAAGCAAATACTTGCACATTTAATCAAATACAACAAAAATCAAATTATAATCAA
Organism: Nycticryphes semicollaris; assembly: GCA_013400055.1. Lineage (NCBI taxonomy): Eukaryota > Metazoa > Chordata > Aves > Charadriiformes > Rostratulidae > Nycticryphes > Nycticryphes semicollaris. Next base: position 1,418,099 of record VXBJ01001130.1, on the reverse strand, counting down.
ATTTTCATTCTAATATAATGTTCCATGAGAAAAGCATTACGATATGAATGTCAGCCACAGTCACACTGCCTTGTTCATCTTATGAGAACAAAAATTGATCCATCAGGCACTGGAAGAATGGGGAAGGAAATTTTCATGTAAGGCACAGTATATTTCCATATTCACTTAAAACATTCACTTAAAACGCATATCCCAGTAACTGATATTCTAAAGTATTTCTAAGCATTAATACACACAAAGTTGTACCTTGGAAGAGCAGTGATCTTCCCCCACTTCTCTACGCAGAACCTTCTTGGACCATTGCTCCCCCGTAGAGAGGCAAATCCTTCATAAGGTATGCTGGATGTGCCTGTAACAAACTGCCAACACAAAGAGAACATGATGTATTTTGGATACACAGATGGTGCAGGTTATAAATTTATTTATATTAGCATACCCACTGAAGTCCAAATGCTTATGTAAAGGCATTTGCAAAATAAGGAAGTTTGTGAGGCACAAGTAATAAAAGATATTTTAAATGGAGGATAAGGAAAAACAGACCATTTCCTGTAAGGCTTTAGAAAAGAAAACTTACCACATTAATTTCCTTCAGAGGTTTCTCTTTGGAAGATTAATTATGCTACATAAACACTGTAGAATAAAACACTATAAATATGAAGTTAATTAAACTTAGGCCTAAGTGAGTTTTTACCTTACTGTCTTTTTTCTGTATTAAGAAGAACTAATTAAAAAAAAAAAAAAAGCAAGGTATGGTAATGTCTTTGTGTTATGCCTTTTTGGCTATGTTGATTTCAGTATCTTGAAGTTATTAAATACTTTAAGAAAAGGACTGAATTCTGAAGGTTAGGTGGAATGCCTATTGACATTTGCTGAAATGTTGTCTGTTGAACAGAATTAGTTAGAATCTGTCACGACTGGATCAAACATAATTTTTGATAGATCAGATGCTAATTTTTAATGATCTGGACGAAAACTTTTGACTGGTAGATGTGACAGGAACATAGAAGGAACAAATTATATAAGGATAAGGAACATCTCTGGCTCTCCATCAAATGAAGTGTCCCACACTGCTTTTTACAGACCTTCTAAAAGAACTCAAACAGATAAAAAAAGAAAATCCTTCATCACACTCATATAGTCAATGATCAGATGCAAATTCTGAACTGTTAAAAAAAGTGGATTTCATAATAGATCAAGATTATGGTAGGGTTTGGGGTAGGAGTTTGCCTGGGTTTTTTTTTTTACAGATGTGATGAATGTAAACTTGAGTTAATTATTTTAAAATCATAGTGAATCCCCATGTATAAATATTCCTCTATTGAGAGGTTTTTGTCCTTTATCAGCAGGATAACAGGATTCTGCAGGCAGACTTTTTGAAAATGGAATCGGATTGATTTTGAGGTTTTCTGTTTGAGGCATTTTAACTTCCATCTAAGCTGTCTCTTTCCTAAACTGTACAAATACTGTTAAAATTTATACCCAATGATCTACCAGTTACACAGTTTTCCTTTTCTGTTTTTACAAATCTTAATGTACATTTAATCAAACAATAGTAAAGGATTACTGACATCAGATCCTTAGCTCAAATGTATTTTTAACTTAGAAAACTACAAAAATAGCTGTGAGCTTCAGTCCCTTAGAAATATTAGAGTAAATATCTGAGGATTGTAAAATTATTGCCACTAGGCAGCATCAATGTAACTTTTTGATGCCATGTGCTTGGATGTAAACACTTTAGCATCTCATTTTAACACTGCTGACTATTTCTACACAGATTGGCTGATTTCTTACCTGTAGAAGTCTTAGTCGTTGTTCATTATTGAATCTTTCCACAGCAGCCCAGAACCACCGAATTACGATATGATTGTCATGATAGCCTGTTAAAACAAGAAAAGCCATTAAGAGTTACAGAAGTGATTAAGAGAATAATTAAGTCAGCTTTCCCTAGTTAGCCCTAGTCACAGTAACGCTGAATTTCTTGCCCAATTGCAGCAAAAGACAGGACCTGAGAGAAAACTACTCCTGAAATTATTTTAAAGTCTTAAAAGCAGAGAATTAACTTATTAGAAATGAAATCTCTTTTGTAAGCATACTAGGAATGACAAATCTTGTAATATTCCAATGCTGTGCTTTTTATGTACCTAAAGCTACAAATGATGCTGCAACCATCTTTCTCAAAGTAGTTCCCAAATCCTCCATTGTCCTCAAATTATCTTAGCTGTAGTCACTGGGATTATTTCTAATTCCCTGTTGTCGTTGAAAGAGGAAAAGAGGTAGATCCTACTAAGAATGATTACCATTTCCATTTGTCTCCATTGTCTGGGTGGTACGCTACTAGTGTGCTGGTGAGCACAGTACTTTCCATGAAGACCTTCTGTTCTGCTGTCCAGACAAATATAGTAAGGGAGAAGCTGCATGGGGAAGCAATGAAGCAAACTAAAAATGGACAAAGTAACTTCTAACCTAAACTTAACCACAGAAATTCAGAAGATACTGAAGATGTATCTCATGGAATAGTTCTTTAGTGTCTTATAAACTGGGTAACACCAGGGCCCCCAATGCTGTCAGTAAACAAATCAAAATTAAAGTTACCTCCTCTATATTCTGTATTATTTCTCCAGTCGCTTAAGTCAATTTCTGCTGTTCCAGCTATAACCAGTTCCAGTTCTCTGGCGTCAAACACAGACACGAGCCTTGCATCAACCACCTGTGAAAGGAAATAAAATGCATAGCAATGTTTCTTCATTTATTCATTTTTGCCTCCCCATAAAAGGCTTGTCTGCCACTAAGACATTTATCGGGTAACATTTCACTCACAAATGAGAGAATTAAGGTTTTTTCTTTTTAAAAGCAAATAAATGTACTTTTTATTCTACTGTAGTTCCATTTAGTTTCATTAGAGGATCACAGTGATTTGGAGAGAATTTTATTGGCAAATAATATTGAATTATTTCAGGACAAATTAAGGTCAATGCATTTAATTTTCCATGTTAAAACGGGTTAGAGAAAAATATCATGACATATACACAGTTTGCCATGTTACACTGAGTAGGGCATGCACACAGAAAACTTCAAAGGCCCAATAAAGAAACAGATTGGTCACTTTAGCACGTGCTCACTGCTAATCGTACAAATAGTGATCAATAATATTTTCCAGTTTAAAGAAGATATATAACCATAGTGTTTAAGTCGATGACTAACAATGATACCATCCCCCCAACCTTGGCCCCTATAGCGTAAAGATACTGCTGATTGTATCTCTTTTTGGGGACTCTGTATTTGGGAAATGTGTATGAGGAGAAACATATATTGGGAGGATAAGGGAAGGAAGTAAATTTCATTTTGGAGTTTTTACCTCATAGAAACCACGAACTAGACTTTCTGTCTGTTGCACAACTCCTCTCTCAATTCTCCATTTCACCATTCTTTCTATGTATTCTTTTTTGTTCTTTTCAGTGACTGGGATGTTGGCACCTCCTGGCTTTAACTCCCGTTCTGTGATCTTGCGATAAAAATTACCAAGTGACAACAGAGTATTATAAAGACAGGAAAAAAGATTATAATAATTTAAACTTTTAAGTTGAAGTAATTCCTCAAAAGCACTAGCCAAGATTGAATTTAGCAAACTGGTATATATGAAATGAGAACATACAACAAATCTACTTTTGGATAAAATAATTTTAAAAATACCATTTAGCCTGAAGAATCTTCGTAATTAGTATGAAGAATAAGCTGAGAAGAAGAAACAATCTTTACAGCGACTTAAGTAGTGAAGTCTTCTAAATAACATCGTAACAAAGGTGTTGTAATACCTTTGAATACTAGCTCTGCTGCAATTAAATTCAGGTAAACTACCTCCACCAGAGCAAACCAAAAATATTGATATTTCAGATAGTCTCCAGAAAATCCCCTTAACCAGAAAGACATGCTTGACTGGTTACAAATAATAATTCCTCCTGAGATTTCAACATTGCTTTCAACTAGAATTTTATAAAAACAAGTTAAGATCAGTACTGAATCGCAACCATTCTTCCAAATGAATGTTTATCTAGCAGTAGAATACGCAAAGGAAATTAAATGAAGAATCTTGCACACCTGCCCAAAAACTTCTTCATTTACAGTAAACGTGAGATCTAGGATATCATGTATATCATTGTCTTTCATCCACTGCAAACTCTGGTGAAACTCCTCATCGAGATATTCCAAGTCACTCAGGTCACAAAGTCTAACATAAAGAAAATACACAGATACAGATGATGGCAGTAGCATGTGCTCAGTAACTAAACTCAGATAGGGCAGTTCTGAAAAACAGACTGAGAATTGGAGCCAAGAGAAAAATCAATAGAATAAAGAAGACACTATTATAAATCTGCTTGTTTGCCTAGTAACAGCAGTTACTGCAAAACACAAAATGGTTTTGTTAACATACAGAACTCCTGAATTTATTAATTTGAAGACATGTTTCTTTTTAAGCTTATGATGAGACTGTCCAAAAGAACATTTTGGAATGATGAAAATACATAGATTGAAAAGACAAAAAGTTCAAATCATAAAAGAAATAGTATGTTTTTATAACAAGTAACTACTCCCCTTTTACTTATGTGACTATACTGCCACCTTTCTCATCCCTTTGTGCAAAAAAGTCCATTCAGATACCTTGCTTACCATGGAAATATCTTTTTAGTTTTTGCTGCATTTACCCTTACCTGGTCCCTTTTTTACAAATCCAACCCATAAATCCAACTGCCCGTTGCTGTCTTTAACAATTACTACTCCAAGCTTTGAACATGTCAGCTGTTAATAGTATTTAATACCATGGTGGCAATTTCTGCCATTCTTCTTAACTCCTTAAATCCTGTTCTGTGAAATAGGAAGCTGGGGCTATTCATTAATGTCTCGGGTTGCGTGTCACAGGACTAACTCTTCTTCTAATGCTGGGGAAAACTGCACTTTTAGAAGACTCTAGGGTCTGAATAAATGAAAATATTTACCTTACAGCCAGCTAGTCTATGTGCAATTCAAAGTCTCAGTGGTTTTGAGTCTTGCCAGGTGCAGGGACAAGGAGGAGCAAGGCCTGGGCATTTGACCCAAGCTTGCCAATAGGATTATTTTCTATCATGAATGTCACATTTAATATTAGAAATCAGGAAAGTTTGCTGCCTAGTTCTCTCTCCCTTGATGGCGGGAGTCCACAGAACTCCTCGCTCTGTTGCCGGACCCCTGAGGCCTTCCCTTCCTCCCAAAGCCATAGTACTCACGGTGTCCAATAGTTGTTGTCCACGGCTGGGAGTACACAGCTTCCTACTGATATAATTGGCTGAATATAATTCTTCTATATCTTATATTAGTACCAGGATTAATACTGGTTCTTTAGTATTATTGTTGTTAATTATTCAGTCTTATGCTATTGAATCTATTTATATTTCAACCTTCCTGTTTCCTTGCTTTCCACAATTCCCTTTTCTGGGTGGGGAGGGGTCAATAGAATAATTGTCTAAAAGACAATAAGTTGGTATGAATTTTATAAAACTGTAACCATTAAGTAAGGTGCTCTTTAGCTGCAGGGTTCCCTGCCTGCTTCTATTCTTGAGTCCGTCAAAAGAAAGCCCTGTACTTTTAGCTGGATGCTCAAGTGTAGTTTAAGTGATACCCTGCAGTAACAGCCCCTACATCAAAGTTGATGAATAAATAGTCTGGACAGCTCATTAGTTCTGAGGAAAGCGAAGGTCCACAGCTTAGATGGAGAAATTGCATGAATTAGGCTGTATGCAAAGGTGGCCGTGCCATAATTTTTAATTTCACTGTTTAGAGAATCACCAAGCTAAAGGATTAATTCAATTTGGCAGTCACACAATACTGGTATTAAAGTCCATCTGAGGTAGGTCCTCATTCTTATTAAAATGACTCTGCTAGCATTTAAGTACTTTTAAAATACACATGCAATAGTAATGGATGCATTATTCCACACTACTAGGTTATATGGTGTTTTATACAAGAAATATCCTTCCAGACTTCTCAAAACCAGCTTTCAAATAGAAGACAAAGAGTAAAGCACTTTAAGTTCATTAGGTCTTAATTCTGGACATGCTAGGCAAGTGCAGCTCTCATTGTTTCAGCAAGAGCAGGAGTAGTAGTTCTGAAAACAAAGTCTAAAGTATATCAAAGTAAAGGCCCTTAAAATGGAGATTTCTAAGAATCTGCCCCAGAATGGGTAGTGCAGTCTAAGATACCAAGTGATTCATATCCTATCCTGTGAGTCAGTATAAGACAAATGAATAAGACCCCTATTAATATCTGGAATAAAACCACAGCATTTCATTGTACAATTTCAAATGTAAGATTTTGTAGAAGAAAGCTGATAGCATAGCTAAAACAAAACAAGAGGTTTTCATACGAATCAGAAACAACATTTTGAGTTACTAGGTAACTGGCTAATAACCATAAGTGGAAACAAGTAAACTTTAAAAGAAAAAAAGTCCTAGATTGAAATAAAATGATTAAGTTATAAATAACGGCCTGTCTGACTTGATGATAAAATACCATAATTCATCCATACACAAAATGGCATCACCCATGGGGAAGGAACCAAATAATAAAGGAGACAGAGCAATTCTACTCACATTCGGAGGAGGGCTTTATAAAAAGGCCGTGTGAAAAAGGCATCTAGCAAATACTGATGTATCAGAGCAAGACCAAGAATTCGACCACTAAACCTAAACCTGGAAGAGAAAGAGTTACAATCATTATACTGAAACTTTGTGGTTTGTACATTGCTGTGTCATCAAAACTTACATATATTTCCAAACAGCATTTTTAAATCAGATAGCTATGTCTAAATTGTGGGTTTGTTTTTTTTTTTTCTTGTGTTTCTTTTACATTCTTAGTAAGGCACGGAAAAAATGCAAGCCTGCAGCATATGGAAAATCCCCCAGATACTTAAGTTGCAACTTCTCAAAAATGTCAAAACCCTATTAAACCAATCAACCCCTGACAGACCAGTCACTTTATAAAAGCGTATCTTCCAAAATGGTAGCCACTGTCTATTTTCTTCACGCACCCCCATACATGATTAACTTGTTTTCATGTTAATGGGAGGCCAAAGGTTTTTTCTACCCTTTCCCAGCCTGCTGATTCTTGTTGTCCTTCTTTTCTGCTCCCTCTTCTGACTGGTGATTATGGAGGTCTATAAATATTTTCATGAACAGCAGCTTGAAGCTTTTTTATGTTCCACAGTACTCTGTGGTCCTATGTCACCAGGATCTAAATGATCACCTCCTCTACCCTCTCTCTTCCCCTATTATCTTCATTTTGTCAGGTGGGTAAGGAGGGCTGGGGAGGGTAGGGGAGGAGTTTGAAAGATTTGAGATCAGATGTTAGCAACTTTGAAACAGTAAGGTCTTTGCAAATATTCCCATGAGAAAAAAGATCCATTGTGAAAAATCCTACACACCTCTGGAACTAGATGTAAGTCTAGTGTTCTTTTTAAAAGAAAATAATGCTTCTTAAACTTTCTGTTTATGCATCCACAGCAATATCTTTCTTGAAAGGATTAGGGCCTTATTATACCTGCCTCTACACAGGGTTTACAAGATGAAGATGTGACATGCACAGCCCTCTCCTTCTGCACATAACTGTCACAGCTGCATTTTCTGAATTACCCCTAAGGCTGTACAAGACCAGTGCTGTCACTGGTACCAGCACTCCCAGAGAGGTGGTCAAGCCTCCCTCACGCCCAAGGTCTCTGGGTCCAGCACTGCAGAACCCAGGGGTGAATACAAAAATTTGTCAGAAGCCACATAGCATATAAGGTTTTTTCCTCCCCTTTTTGCCAGAATATTCTGCTTTTCCCATACAGCATATGCCATCTATTATTACAGTATTGGAGTTCAACAGGTAAGTTGCTTCAACTAACTAAACTGGATGCAGACAACCATTTAGTTTTCTATTAATTTTTAAAACTAGTAATGAGATTCCTTTGTGATATTAATTCTTCACAACTGGCTTCCAATAAATGAGAACTCAGTACCTATCTGTCTTACAACAGAACATTTGTCATTCCATTATTATTGCAATCTAACTACCTATACAACAGAACTCTCTGTTAATATTCACAGTACAGCTTTACAGACTTATGGTAATGCCAAGGCTTAATCAATTGAGGGCAATTTAAACTGTCTTATAATTGTGAAAATGGAATTAAGTTAAAATCCTTGATAACTATTTTAGAAGTATGTGTGTATGCACAGACTTTGCTTAAGAGCAGTCTTCTCCCTGACCCCAGTTAAGATACCTCCATAGATTTCCGTCCAATAGATATGTTAGGTTTTTTCCACTGAGGAGACTTCTGTACTCTTTTGGAAGATGCAAACAAATTACATACAGTATCACTTGTTTGAAACATCCCTTTATATACTTAGTTGACAAAACTAAAATGTTTCGGTTTTGGTTTTGTTTTTTCCCATGCACAAGAGGCTAATACTGCTTTCATGAAATGACTACTAATGTACAAGAAACACAGAGTTGTGTTGTGAGACAATCCCATGGTACACTTTCCAAATCATAGTTTTGCTGACCTTGGAAGAAATAAGAACATTATAACCACAAGAGGAAACAAATCAGGAAAGTGTAAAAAAAATGCAATTATTTTGCTGCTGGTTAAAAAGATCAGATTCATGTCTGAGCAGATGTAAGCAGTTGTCTACAAGTGGGAACAACAGAAAACATGCCTGAAAAACAAAAAGAAAAGTCATTCTTACCATTCATGGTGATTGTCTACAAAAGCAGACATGGGACTTATTTGTACTGTATAGGTGTCGTTGGCTGAATATTCAAACAAACCATAATATGGATTGAAGAGCTCTCTAGACACCAGGAAAAAAAACTCTCTTGAGGGTCCACTGTAGTCCAATCTGTAAAGAGAAACTTGACATGACTATAAAGTGTTCATTGTGTGCAAAGAAAAGCTTTTTTGAATCTACATTCCTTAGGTTATATTTTAATTAAAATTTCGTAAGATTTTAACCAGAACCCTTATCCTCTAGATTGCTTAATGCCAAGGTATGTAAAGTCCTCGCGGGGCTATTCTCAAATGGAAGGGCTTGGAGGACTGGAATCAAGTGCTCTATGCAGGCTGCTCTCATCAAAAATTTTGGCTGAAGCTGTAATGGCCTCTTTGCCACAGGAGTATTACCAAATAGTTGGGGAAGGGGAAACATGAAGAGAGCCAACATTAGATCTATCTGCATCTGACAAAGGAAGAATGAAAATGAACAATACTTATATTCTGTCTTTGCTGATTTGCAATAGGATAATTTGAAGGATAATATTTCTGCTTTGTTTCTGCAATATAATCTGAGATTACAGCAGTGATTTACCTTTCTTGGTCTAAATTTTCTTGTATGTCTTCCAAAGTTGAGTGCATTTAAATGTCTTTTAGAGAGTGCACTTCCTTTGGTTGTTTGGGTTTGTTTTATTTTTGCTATTTCAAGACTCTAGTATTAATGAACAAGGAATCTAAATAACCTCTTTTTCCTGAATCATTAATAAACTCGTTGCTGACAAAGCACCAAGACTGAATTTTGAAATTATGCTGCAGGTCACCAGTAAAATGAGTTAAGTATGAAGTTAATGCTCTGGCAGAGTTGGAAAACAGAAAACTAGAGATTTTCTTGTGGGCAAAAGAGATGACAAGAGTAAAATCAAAGAGTTATAAAGATATACCTTCTACAAATTGAAGGTTTTGTACTTGACTTTTAAGACAGACTTGCTTTAGTACTAAGACAACGCAGGGACAGGATTAACACAGAGGTCGTCTTTCACAGAGGACTTCTGCAACTAGTGTTTTGGCTCATGAACTTTTACAGAAGACAAACATAGATTAAAATTGTTTCTGAGGATGAAGCTGTCAGGAAAGTAAAGTTTGGTACCATTGTCAGCTTGAGGACAAAGCTTCTTTCCTCTCATGAATAAAAGCTATTTTCCCTTCAGTCATTTGGAAGAATTTCGCTTCTGTTAAGCTTCAGAAGTGAAGTACCGAAACAGATCTTTACCCTGGCCAGGAGGACAGATTCCATCCTCAGATGCAGGAAAAAACTAACCACCAAAATGGTTTGGTATCACAGACAACTGTTGGACTTCAGTTGTGTCACAAATACCAGGATCAAGTAAAGGATCATTTGGAAGACTCTTGCAAGCTCCTGGGAGAATCAGACTCACTATGAAATTTTAAGATAAAACAGAAACTGTGTGCTTGACTACCAGCCATTTCACACTGATCCTTTTGTGCGCAGAGTTACTGTGAGTCATGTTAAATAAATCAATCATGAGAGTCCTGCACTGCCAGTCAGATTTATCCCACAATTAAAGGCTTGGCACAAGGGTGAGAAAACTTCATACAAGAGGTATGCAACCACACAACAGCTGCAACTGTGGGGCATTTGGGTATTCAGGAGCAGAGTAATATGTTGTTGGCAACATGACTCATGTCTCCTAGGAAGCACCATTAATACCTTTCTTAAGTGTAAAGCAGCTTCTGCTGATAGTTAATAGACCTTAGGGAAAATAACTTTAAAGGAAACGTATACTTCATATCAAAATTTTCTTCATTTATCACCACATGAAGTATGATTGTATCATTAAACTAGCATCACAATTGCATGACTGTAGAAATTAAAGGCTCAAGGAAGTAACTATGCCTGAGTTACTCCACCTACTAATTGATAAACTAATAAGTCAAGAGTTACTATAATCTTTTCATTTGTAAGGATTTCATTGCCCATGACTTTAAGAGTTACACCTCTTTACCAAGAGGAAAAGAAATGCAAGAGCAATCTCCCCCTTAGAAACTTAAAAAAGAAAAAGGAGGAGCAAATAGGAAACAATTAACTTTCAGTATTCCTCCTCCTCATCGTTCTCCTCTCCTCCACCCTGACCTGTCTTTCTACACCTAGCCAAATAGTTTGATGTGATACATATCCTTGCACCATCTCTGATGAAACAATACTGTTTGCACACATCCTTTCTTCATTCAAAACACAGATTTGTAAATAGACAATTGACGTCATTTTAATTTGGCTTTGCTCTTAATTAACTCATTCTTTCCCATTAAGAGAGCCTTGTGTAGAGCTGGATATAATGGGAACAGGATGTGTCACCCCCATTTGCAGGTCACTCTTCATCTCGCTGTACTGAGTGATGAAATGCAAAAGCCTGATGTCTGATGAAAGGACAGTCTATCTGGATCAATCTCTGTCTCAAGTATGATTTTAAAATTTTTCCTTTCATTTTTAAATCTGAGTTGAGCTTACAGCTGTGAAAGTAAAGGCCAGTAAGGCTGTGTAAGACAGGCCTCGTTCCTGCATCCCCACCCTGCTCTGTCAATATAGTGTAATCTCATCCTGCACCAGCCTTGTCATTCCAGTTCTGAGTATTTTCCTCAGACAGCCTGGTGATATTTATATGAACAAGTCCACACTTGGTTCTCAGCTGTCAACATTTTTTATTTTAAGACTTCAGTGAGTCCTTATTAACACTAAACACTTCAGGGTGAACTTTAAACAAACAATAGGATTTAGAGGTTTTCAAAGACAGATGAATTTTATCTAATATTGTATGAGACATTTCTATTACAACTTAGCTATTTTAAAGACTCACACATTGCATGGCATAATGCACATTACAGAATTACAAGAGATGTATACTACAGCTTCCTAAATATCACGGAATAAAATTTTGAATGTATTTACAAATACATTCATGAAATATATCAATAAAAATATTTGTCTCAGGCAGTAGGCTTTAAGATCTGACAAAAGGGTAAAAAGACAGAAGAGGCAAATAGTACATTGCTCCAGTTTCACTTGCAAAGGAAATCTAACCACATCTTGCTTTGCAATGCACATCTCACCTGTAACACGTTAGACTCATTAGTCACAGACTGAGCATTCTCTGAAGTGTCAATAATATTTGTGTTCATCTGACAACTAGCAACAGACTAGTTGCTTTTATTTGTGCTGCATGTGGCCTGGAGAGGCAGCAAGCACCTTCTGTAGCACTAAGGGCTTTCAGCTCCTATTACCTCAGACAGGAGTTGAATTAAAGATTAAGGCTCTAACCTACTCTTGAAGCCCCTCCCCTCCAACAAATGGCAGCTGTCTTTTAACAAACACTGGAGATACAATGTCAGCACTGACAGAAAAGAGATATGAATAACATGAGAAAGTTGTTTGTTTTCTCTTTGCTTTCCCAGCAACATTCTGAAACACGCACCAACTATTGTGAAAATTCACATAAACACATGCATTACTTCTGCAAAGGCAGGATGCATTACATTTCACAACACATAAAAAGCCATCTTGAGCAGCTGTATGTTCTAGGCTTATGTATGTGGCATTTCCTGACTGTAATCCTTCCTCTTTTCACTCCAGACCACAAGAAGTTTGGTGAAACAGCAGCTGCAAGAGTTTTGAGATCACATTTTTCTCGTTCTACTCACCCTTCTTCCCCAACAAACGTGACATAGAGCTTATTTCTCTGCAGGTCTTTTCTTGAGTAGCCCATGATCTGATTAAAGGCATCTTCTAGCAAGTGATCTCTCCTGATGATTAATCTGAAGAGCAAAATAATTTTGAAACAGCAATTCGTATATGAGAACCACAGTTGGCAACTCCTATTTACAGTCCAAGCTAACAGGGTGACTTCATAGAGATACACACTTCTGCTGGATAATTTGATCCAGATCAGGCAGCTTCTGTCTCTTAGTCTCTCCCCCTAAAGGTTCTACTTCTGATTTCAATAAAACATCTCTCGTACAAAAAAGTGTAGTTTCATTTCTTGTACCTTGTTTTTTCCTTAAATAGGAAAGGGTCTGAAGTGGACATTTTCATTACATTTAAACCCTGTTGTAAAGCTGGGCCTCTAAATCAGTCTTACTGTAAGCAAGAATCCAACATTTTATGTAAAAATCAATCTCCTAGAAAGAAAAAAGATAAAACCATGGGAAGTCACTGAATGATAACTCCAGAATCCCATATCCCTACATTATCCCCAGTGTAAGTGTGAAGGGACAAAAAGTCTAGAAGGAACAGCAATTGTTTGTCCGAAACTAGACTGAAGCGTCATATGTGAAAATATAATGTACCCTCTAAGAGAAAATTGTGAAAGTGAGGAAGTGTCATTAAGATCTAAAATAAGAGGTGAAAGAATCCTCCTTACTTAACCATTTTATCTTCTGCCAAAAAAAGTGTTTAATTAGTTTCCTGAAACTTATCTTGCTTTCTATTCAAATACTGCATTATGTGTGCATTTGGTCAGTCAGACCAAAGCCAGGAGCTGCTGCTGCCGGCAGAGAGGCAGCTTACCCCTTCACACAGCCTCTTGCAAAGCCCTTGCTGGCCTTACTGCTTGTGCAGAGATCAGTCAGTGATTGCACTGCGCTATCCCGCAGAGGACACAGAAGCAGAGAGGCCAGGAATTGGCAAGCTACCTGGGCAACAAGAGGACCTAGGCAGTATGCAAGGTCCTGGTTCAAAAAAAGGGGAGCAGGTCAGTGTATGCCTGGGAAGGAAACCCAGAGAAAACTTCTGTTAAAAACTCAAGCTGCTGTTCTGCTTAAAAATCCACAGTGTGATGGCAAATAGATCAGGGAAAAAAGGTGCAAGAAACATAATGGATCTTACAAGTAGCACATGCCATCCTCTTCTACCAGCTATTTGCCCAAGTATTCATGAAGAAAACTTTAATAGATCAAGCTTTAAGTGTTTGTGATTTCATTACATTACATGCAGACAATGTCCAAGCCTATCCTCTTAGGACTGTCTAAACAATATAATTTTAATCCCATTTCAGTTGCAGAAAACTTTTAACAAGTGCACATTAATGAAGTCTGAGCTCTGCACAAATTCCTGCAAAATGTGAGAAGTGAACGTCTGGTGGGAATAAAAATAACAAACAAAAAACCTACCCACGCTATTCTAATAGAAGAAATGGTTTAAAAATAATGCTCTAGTGCCTTATGGCTAATATGAGAGTATCAACCAATGATGGTTTAATAGCTGGCACTAGATTTGGTAATTTACAGATTATCAAAGTATCTTACGAAGGTGATCCTTAACACAACAGTATGTAATCACACAATTACCAAATGAATGAAAGAGGGAAGACCTCACTCCAAGCACTCTAGCATTCAGACTGCTGAAGTAAAAATATTATCATTATTTTAAGACAATCATCAGAATTTAATAACATTTAATTTTATGGCTCCCCTTTCTTACAGAGGACTGTGATACCAATACAGGCAATGACGTACAAAAGATAAGCCTATCTATTTTTTCCAGTGGAAAGATATATTAGAAAATATAAGTGTTTAATAGCAGCAATTGCTATAATGGAAGAATTCCCAAAGTGCTTTTTGCCACTGTATTGGTAATATTTGTATGAAAATACAGTTGGAAGAAACATAGAAAACAAGTATTCAGAACTCGTTGTATCCTCTGCTATGAACCCCATGCTGGCACTAAGTTTTTTATGACAGGCTTTGTATTTCCAGAAGCGCAAGGGTAACCATAACATCTGCATTCCTTCTAGTGGGAAGAAGCCTGTAGATGTGCAAGGCAAAGGCAAGCTGCCTGAGAAACAAATCGGGTTTCACGAGTTTCTTCAACATACTTCAGTTTTCCTGGCCCTTGTCCATATCCTTTAGTCTCCAACTTCCTGTAAAAGTTCCTCAGTTTGGCTTCAAAATCTCTTTTGTAAGGAGCTGGAGCTCGGGCATTGGCACGCTGAGTACCTGCAGGAAGCAATAAGCAAAGAATGAGCTGTGATGATATGAAATTATTTATGTCCCATCCTCTAATGAAAAGACTCCTTAATAGTAAAATGCACGGTATGTGTTTGGTTTAGTCACCTTTATAAATACCAAATATCTTCAAATCTGCTCAGTATCCAAGACTTCTTGATTGCTCATTTCCAACAGTATCGTATTTCTAAAGTAATTCTTAAAAGGGCAAATCCAGGTCAATGCAGAAGATGGACTAAAAACCCAGCACAGTCAACTGGAAAGACTTAACTTTTGTTTGTCATGTACACTTTAAGTATAACCTTTAGAATAGCTCATGTAATAAATGTTCTGCTCTGTTTTGGTTTTAATATTATCACAAAAAACAGGAACTCAGAAACAAAGCACAAACAGACTGTACTCTGCTGTGCCCCTGTTGAATACATCAAGCTGAAGAAGGAAGAATTGGAAATTCCCTAAGTTTAAGTTTTTCCTTGGGGAAGTAAAAGGAAGAAAAATATTGGAAGGATGGACAAACTAGCAAATTTAAGTTTGTGGAACTTTTCAGGTGCGACTGCAGGAACATACAAGAGGGTCATCCAAGAGAATTTATTTTTGAAAAACTGTTTTTGAGGGTCAATTTCTTACAAGCAGAAAGAGGTGAGATCTATTTGCCAAAAGAATGGCATGCCTCCACATCTGCATCCACAAGTCTAGTATATTCAAACTAGGTATTTAGTCTGATCTATTCTGAATACTACAACCATTAGAACTTATACTGCCTCCCTGGATAAATTACTTTAATTGATTTGACTACAAGACAGTGTGCCAAAGAAGCAGTTAATCCTAGCCCTTTTTACATTCCTCTTCTCACCCCTAGTTTTTGGTTTTTTTTTTAACATGCCTGCATGGCTGTTTAGAAATCTGCCACAAAAAGCTCAGAAGGCATTTAAAATTTCTCATGCCCTACAGTATCCATAGATTGTCAAATATTTATCTGCAACCGGTGGTCATCTAACAGGCCCATAATGCACTAGAAATACAAATTAGCAGTTTAGAAGCATGGATATATAGACTTGTGTCTTTTAAGTGACAATCAGTTCTTTACATGAGTTTTCTTTTGTCTCCCTGTAAGAAGCGAGGCCAATACAGAAACATTTATTGCTACTGTGGGTGAAGGCATGAGAACGCAACATTTCAGGTTATGAAAGAAAGAGAACGTGTATTTGTTCAGCCTGTGGGCAGAGACCAGGGGAAAACAGAGCAGCTTGCTTAGCCACAAAGCACCAGAGTCTGATGGCAAAGGCAATGAGCACATCCTGCGGAAGTGGCTGCTGGAAGAAGTCGATTTCTCAGCAGAGATCAGAGCGACAAGTGATATCAGTATTAACACTGAATGCCATTTACAGGTCTTTGAAAGACCTGCCTGACCAGAAAGACACTTGCCACTTGTTCTAGGCTTAGAGTGATGTGTGGGAGGAATAGAACGCGTCAGGGAATCCTCAGAGCTCCAATATGCAGGACACCTCTGGAAAAACAAATCATGGTCGTTGATTAATGTGTATCGTGGTTATCCTTTTTTACTGAGAGCACCAAGGGCTTCTAAAGGAACACTCAGCTATGTTTTATAGAAAACTTAGAGAAACTTGAAACTATAAACAGCCTTTTAGGTTTTGACCTTTTCCCCCTACTTCATTTATTTCGCTTTTTGTCAAAGCAGGTACAAAAACATAGTCACCAAAAAACCACAACAAAAGCATACTTCAATCTTAACCCCTGAAGGAAGTTTTTGCTGAGAGATACTGCAGAACATAACTCTGGTAACACATTAATTCACAGTTCAGAAATCAGCAGTATAATATTCTGTCAGCACATGACAAGTCCTCATTGCAAATCAGATGCATACGCCAAGAAATTCCTGGGCAATTATAGTGATTACTTCCGCCTTGGGAACAAAAGATGTTAATGGAAGAGCTAAAAAATGCCAGTGATGTGATAATCATATTTGATTTTCAAAGAGGTTATATTCTAAAGCAGATATAAAAAATGGCTTCATGACTATTCATCTTCCCTAAAAGAGAAAGTGCAACTGATTGTGACTGATCTGAACAATGGATCCTTAACACACAGCCTTATGCAGTGCAGCAGTCGGTTTAGCTGACAAAAAAACCCACAGAGCCTTCACAGAAATGATGGGCTATTTACAATTTCTCATCAAAAAAGTCATTTATACACCAACACAAACATGCATACTCGCAGACTGACAAGGCGACTCAATGGCCTCTCTGTATTTTTCTATGAAATAGAATAGAGATTACAATTTTAAGGAGAACAGGACCAAAACTACCACTGCTCATCCTTTACTGTGTGCTACGTCTTTGAGGAATAGATTAGAATATCACATGTTAAAATTGAATGCATTTTGAAATTACTTTGTCAGAGTGAAGCCCTGCCCAGCATGCTTCGGTGCATATACTAGTAATGAGGAAATCCTAACTCTGAAAGCCAAAACTGTTTTTACTTATAAAAGACTGCCAAGTTTGCAGTTGGAAATAAGGTGCACACATCCACATTTCATTTTTTTTTTCTTTTAAACAAAGCAAAACAGTTATATCTAAACCATATAAATCATAAAAATACAAATACATGTGAGTATTATATTTTGCTGCTTTGCAGAAGGCCAGAAGTTCATTAAGGTCTTCAGTTAGTTTCTTCAAATAGGTCCCACAGAGGTCCTATGTCCAGCTGCTCGTCAGGTAGCTTTTGATCTGGTTTCTTGAAAAGGCTAAGCTTTTTATGATTGTGGACTGGGAAATTCCCATTAAAACTATAGTACCTTTTTCTGATAAAGATTTCCTTATTGTCTTAATGTCTGGAACTACCCAGAGTTGCTTACATCCCAAACGTTCTCCATTTATTTATACTTTTGTTAACAAATTTGTAGAAATCTCCTTAAGCCACATCCGATTTACTGCAGTGATTTTGTTTTACTCATCTATTATCTTTCTCGAGAAAGCTAAGAATAGTGATATCTCTAAACTTCAAATTGCTGTACTTAGCCTTCAGAGGTCAAATGGAACTCATCATATTTGAAATACTTTAGTTCTGATCCACAAATTAGTTAATATGGGACCAATTTCATTCCATTCTGATGGGTATTTCCAGACAGCTGCAATATGCTATCATTTGAACTCATGTTAGGGGGACAACAATCTGGCTTTACATAACTTTGTCACTCATTGACCCACAGCCCCATTAACACTAGCATTTTAATGTACGGTTATTACAACTCATACTTCTAATTCTTTAGGCGTCAGGATCCTGGCATGAGCAGTCACTTAGTTGTTTCACTTCAGTGAAAAACAAGTTTCCATGTTTTACAAGTCAGAACAAAATCACAACCTCTATAGTTGTAACACACCTACCTTTTCTACCAGCAAAACATCTTGTGAGCCCAAGGCAAAGGTTCAAGTTTGACAGTCAAATACAATCACACTCGTTGACTTCACTCAAAAATAGGACTAGATCATTGTTGTTACTAGAACAACAGAACTTGGATCTTCAGAAAGTTGGAAAGGCATTACATACAGCACACTGTGAACTCCTAAATTACAGGACTGGCTCTACTGCAATATCTGACAGATACTATCACAATTAAAGTACTGCAGTGACAAGCTCACTGACCACTCAGAAGGCGCTTCAGCTTATGTAACTTCACACATCTAAAAGTTGGAGGTCACAGAGAGGAAGAGGTTATACTTTCCAAACAGCAGGTTCTTGGCTTTAGGCTGCCGTGAATTCCATTTTGGAAAGGAAACAAAAAAATATAGTCAAACCATTTTTCTGTTTCTGTTCTCTGACATGGGGGAAGGCAACAGGAGTGTGCTATTGACTCTATTGATCTGGAACTGGACCTTACCATGTATGAGAAACAGTCTCATATAGTCACTTGCAGAAGCTGCACCTGAGCAACTCACCTGGAGAGTTCTGAGGCGAAGACACCGGTGAGCCTCTTGGGGACTGGCAATAACTAGGATGAAGTAAGGCATGTGGTGGCACATATGACATTATCTCCTCCTCAAACAAGCTGTGAAAAAGGAGCAAATAAGGAATAACGTGTTTATTGAATTAATGGCATTTTTCACTTTCTATAAAAAAAAACTTTAGTCACTAGCCTGCTTTCTTTCCAGTATGCACACTTAAGAGTTCTACAGAACATTTTATTGCCATTCCTTCAATCAGACCTTGAAAGTTACTAGAAAACAGTAATTACTACTTTTGTGGGACATTGCTATACATAGCATGGTATTTGTTTTCATGGTTAAAATATAATTAATCATCTTCAAAATTTGTATGTTTGGACTGGGTAGGGGGGACAGGAGGGTGGGGTATGAGATGTATGTGGTTTTTTGTTGGGTTTGTTTTCTTTTTTTTTTAAACTTGTGTTCTTATGACAAAGGGGTCAACAACCTTAGTCACACTTTCCTGGAAAAAAATCTGCAATAATGCACAAAGACTAGGAAGAGAGACAAACATTCTAATCGTCCAGGATTAAGAATCACATCTGAACTTGTTGAGTGTATTGAACAGAAAGCTTGTTGGCGTAACAAGTCACTTACTTATTTTATCTACAAGGATAACACTGTTGCTGAAATGGGATTCATATCTAGTCTATTCAGGTTGAGTTATTTCATGCTTCATCTGTTATTGCTACACAACTTGCAAGGGAAAAACAACAGACATTTTGCAGCCTAATCACTGCCTATGAGCACATAGCCTGTACCTATATTAAAATTTCTGTCTTTTCACAAAATTGACACAAGTAAAGCCAAAAAGAGACAGAATACCTAATATCAGAATGGATCTGATGTCAAAGCCTATGCTGAATGTCAAAAACTGCACAGATGAGAATAAACTGTTGAGATCACATATAAAATTTATTTTCAAAAATCGAGTTACAGAAAGAATCACAAGCCAATCTTTTACTGTAGAGTTCAACCAATGAAATTAATGTTCAAATAAAAGATTTTTCTTACTACATTTTTTCACTGAACAGATAATAGAAAAAATTTTTGTGTGAGGTTTTTTTTGGAATGCGTCTTTTCTGGCAGTTCTTGTTTAAATTCATGACCACGCATTCTTTCCCTCCAAGTTACATTTTGATGCTGCAAATGTGATGAAATGTAAACCACTACTTCAATCTTGGATTAAATGAGGAGTTAAGATGATGATTCATGTTGCATACCAAACAACATGTTTGGAAAAAGAAACTGAAAAGTGTTTTCTCCTTAACACCTGAACCATAATATAATGCCATTCTTAGATGTGATGCACTGTATCTCTGTCAGTGCCTAAACACATAGGGGTTTGTTTCTTTTAAGCTAGCCACAACTTTAAATTTGCTGAAGCATGTTAAAAAAGATTACAGTGTTCTCAAGCAATAAAAATTATTAGAAAAAGTAATTCCACCCAATTATTTACTACATCTCAGAGTGCTCTACAGGACAATTGTATCTTCCCCCTCCACCACCCCAGCTAAAGAAACAGAGGCATGGAAATGGGTACAGTCTTTTCCAAGGTCATCCAGCCACCCAAGCTAGATACAGAACCCAGGTGTTCGGAGCCCCAGGATGATTGAGTCATGATTAGAGTGCATTTTATTTCAGGGTTTCACAGAGAAGGGTTGTGATGACACCCTGCTGGAAGATACTGTTAAAAGTAAAAATCCACTGAGACTAAGTAATGGTAAGAAAAGAAATTTCATCATCTCAGTACACCACTATTTTAACTTAGCCCACCTTTGATTTTACACCATTATTTACTCACCATAAGCTCACAATAACTCAGTCCTGTCTTGATGTTTAACACTGACATTTTAAGAAACTAATGGATGCATAGATAATATTTTATCACTAACATGTTCTCAGGACAATATTAGCTTATTAATAAAATGGGAAGAAAATCCTCAAGCAACACTTTTCAGTTAGATAATTTTTGGACAAAAAAATAGATTAAGAGAAATAAAATCTGAAGAATACAATAAAGTTATTCTGTGGAGGCATGGGCTACTATTTTTCTCTTAAAAATTAATTATACTTTTCTACAAAAGAAAGACTGCAATCGAAATTTTGAATTTATTTCCACTATAAGAAGTATTTGCAATCTTTGCTGTTAACAGAACACTAGAGGAAACAAACCCCAGTCAAACAGCAATGATAAAATCATCCATGCAGCTTTATTTAAGCTGAAGCTGGACTTTTCTATGTAAAACCTGTGCCATCCCTATGCTTTATATATCAAAAGAAAAAGAATCTTAAAAGTTTTATTAAGAAACAATATTTGCATTTTTAAAAAGCTTCTGCATGGCTTTAAAATGGGGGGTGGGGGGTGGTGTTATAGCTGCAATTAATTCAGAGATTTAGGGACCAGAAAGGATTATCATTATGCAACCTGATCTCAAAATACTACTACTAATGCCAATCCTATTTCACTGGATTTGATTTTAAATGTACTTGTGAATTTCTTGATGCACTTTTACAATGGATGAAATTACAATATGAAGATACAGGGGCTTAATTCTAGCAAAAAAAAAATGTGCATGATTTTTTTAGTTAATTGCTTAAATGAAAAATATTAAAGCAGCAGCTTCCCACTTCTTGAACTCTGTAACAGTATTTCATTTACTAATGTGGACAATGCTTGACAACATAGTGAAGAGGCAGCGAGTAATAAATAAAAATACATCTCAAGTATGAACGTTCACAAATACAGACTTCTCAAACTATAGAACTAAGGAGATGCATTCTTGAAGCAGCAGAATGCACATTCTTGCAAAGATGTCTAAACTGCCACCTACTCAAGCATCAGAGCTGGATGCAACAGGACAATGAAAGGTGATCTGGGCAAACCCATATAAATTACAAGCACAGTGATCTCGCATTTGCCTTTCCTCAGACAGAATAGCACACTCCATCACACCTATGAAAAAATGTGACCTCCAACTACCATCTAGAAACTGATCATGATAAAAATAAAAAACCTGATCCCTGAGTTGTAGCTCTTCCAGCTGCAAGTCCAAGTACTGAAAGGGAAATGGTTAGGTCACTAAATCAGCACACAGTACTCACTGAAAGGCTCTTCAGCAGCTGCCACAGCATATTCCATATGTGCATCAAAAGCAGCAGTGCCTACCTGAGTAACATGACAAGGTCTGCATCACTGGATAAACGCACCAGCCCAGGTGTTCCCTCTGTCCGGATGAACTGGATCTTCTCCCTGTGTAAGCAAAAAACAACATTTCCAAAATATTCTTTGCAAATAAGGCACCAGTGTATACCGCAGTAACAAGAAAAAGTACAGTGTATATGATAAAAACCTCTTGGTTATGCTTCTGTATTTGAGAAACTATTTTTTTCCCTGCTACACCATGTCCATGTGCGCAGGAAAAAATTACAACCCAAAAGCTAATTTGTCCCCAGTCCTTCAAGTTCACCCTAGCTGTGTCCCTGAGGCCAAAGTAGGAGGCTGGGCCCTGTGGGAAGACATTACTATTCTGAAAATGAACTGTTTAAAGAGGTATTGTCTTTTTTTTTTTAACCTTTGTACAAATGCAAGCCATACATTGCAATGTACACTTCTGATTTTAAAAGCAGGTTTTCATGCCACAGTGTATTTAAGAGATCTTCCAGTAAAATCCTTGTACTATTTATCCCCCTCTGTCCCACTCAAGCACACACCCTTCCTCCCAGACCCAGCGTGGTCACTATTGTAGAGTCTATGCATCCTAAACTCTTAAGTACAGTTACACATAGGATTTTAGGATCTGTACCAGATGTAATTCCTCAGCTAATTCCCATTCATTTTCTCTTTAGAGTTTCTCCCTGCATTCTAAAATGGAAGAACATTGTTTTAATTTTCTCCATATCAGTTCATGGTATATGATGGTACAGGAGAGAAATTCTAACTTGGCCTTACCCTTTATGAGGAAAAGAAAACAAAGAACAAGCCCATGTAGTAAAAACTGTCCCAAGTCCAAAGGAAAAAATCACCAAACAAACAGAAAAGTAAAGAATTCTATGTAAGAACAGCAGTACTGGCTCAGCTCAGAGGTTCATCTACCACACTATTACCATCAGTAACAAGAAGATGATCAAAAATGATCTGTGCAACCCACGCTCTAACAGGCTGCAAGACAAATTTCTGAAACACATCATTTCATGGACAGCATTTGCAATAATTTCTTGCCTCCTGTCTCCCGATTTTTCTGGAAGATCTCTTAATCATGGTGCATAAAGACCTTCTCAAACAGCAAACCTAACATATATTCCCTGATAAACTGCAGTACACTTAAAGCATGTATAAGGGTGAAAAAGAGCTTGCCAGGGTGGCAATTGTGGCTGTAGCACGTGTGCATAATTCACTGTTTCTCTATGAAGAGGGGTCCTGAGAGTCAAGCATCTGCTTTGTCGACGCTGTGGTTGCAGCTAGTCAAGACTTGAGTTCAGCCTGGAAGCCCCACAGCTCCATTAACTAGTGCAGCACTGAGCCAAAGCCAACCTGCACTCATGGCCCTAGATTGCTCACGGCAGGGATGTCTGGACACTTCTAGAACCTACTCCAATTTACATCAGTGCCCAAATGGCAAGGTCTGAGGAAATAAATGGTGGATTACAAAATACGTCTTAGCATTTAGTTAGCAGCAACACCAGGAACCAGAAGGACATTTTCTGGGCTAACATATGCAGCCCTCCATATGAATGCAATCCATGACTTCTTAGGGTTACCAAAGACAGTTGTGATTCAATAGTATTTTGTTACATATATGTCTTTTATTTGCTGTTAAGATATAAATTCTGTTCCATATATAATATGCTTTTGCCTGAAGCCTTTTACATTATTCAGTTTTTTACATTCTCAGTTTTATCTGTGTTGGCTTTCAGTGAGATTTGATCCTGGCTACATGCTTAATAATAGTATGATAAATACAATGCTCTCACTCCAACGTAAAACCTTTGAACAACAATTTTGTACCTGTAATATATTTTCATTGTATATTTTAATAGACCCTCAATTTCTTATATCTTTATTCTGTTTGGAAATCGGAGATTATTTTAGACAGAAAATGTAAGAAATCTTTTCAAATTATCTCTGTCCTCTTCCACTGACCAAATAATGATTTTTCTCCTCTCCTATGTACTAGTTATAATAACAATAATAATATTAAATATCATCATCATTCTACTTCAATTGCACTAAGGTCCTCAAAGAAGTACATTACTGACAGTTGTACTGATCACTATATTGAAAACAGGACACAAAGAATTCACAGTGTGTGATTTTACTTATGTCAATTCATCAAGTGTTACAGCGATGTCACTGGAGTTGCTTAGCCTCACAACATGCTAAATAGACATGGATTCCAATAACTTGCTAAATCAGGGTCTTAAAAGGCTAACTAGGTGAAATGAAACCGGGTTCTTTATAAAAATATAAGAAGTGTTAGCTGAAGCATCAGCTCTGGAAGAATATAAGAGAGGTATAATAGAAGATATATTAACTCCATAGACTAAGGCTAGAATGGAATGATTTGTCTTAATAGAATGGCTTCTCTGACCAATCGTACTTGATGTAAAATAAAATTATGTTCATTAAAACCCTTAATCATTCTGCTAAAGCAAGTAAGTCAGACATAGATCTTCAGTCTATTTATGGAGTAAATATAGAGAAGCATACCGTCTCAAGTAAATGAGGAGTTACAGAAACCAATATCTTTTATACTTTGATCTTTCACTTTTAATTTCAAAACCATTTTTTCTTGAGAATGGCTCAGCTTGTGGCAAATTATTATTCCATAACCACGAAGCAAGGTTCTACAATAAGCAGAATGTGATAATACAAACAGGTCTTTTGAACAGTCTGAACTCTAAATTATAAAAAAAAAAAAACCCCAAAAAAACCAAACACATAAAGAAAATGTCAGTCTGACTGCTATCAGAGTAAAGGAAGCCAAGCACCCTAGGGAAAGGAAAAAGGGATAATAAAGTACTAATAATGAGAAATTGTATGCTATTTCCCAACAGTTTAGTTTGCTCGTATTTCAAACCAAGTCTGGTGGAACAAACTTGCCTTTGGTGATAGGGGTGCCACATAGCAAGTGTTTTGAGAGGCTGAGAAATGCAGGTTTTTATTTTCTCCATATTTTCTAGAGAACATGTGTTCTGCAAGTATGTTATTTCAGGTTTGCCATACAGGATTTGTTCAGAGAGTAAAACAAACTTTTAACATAGATGGGTGGATAGGTACCGAGAACACAGAAGGCTGCACTAGCAGCTCTCTGCGCAGGACAGACTGCAACCATCCAATCATTATTTTTTAAATTTAATGTCCAAGGAAAAATAGATAGTAATTTGAGCCCTAGTCACTAATATCGAAGTTGTTAGTTATTTCATCTTTTACTCCCAAGTACATGAACTGAACTGTCTTTGTGTGGGATACACTTGAAGAGGGATCTCGCCAACTTTCTGAATTTCACTTTTTATTGTTCCTAGTCTAACCATACAAGGGAGTTATAAACACCATATAGCAAAAAAAGATCATCCTTCATCAGATCTCATTGGACTAAGCAAAAACCCGTAGATACCCATTTTTAAAATTTTGGAGAAACACTAAAAATTCTGATTCATACAAGATTACCTCCAAGGTCATTAGGTCAGGACAGCCTTTCTGTAAATGTGCATTGAGAAGATAAGAACAAAACCAAATGCCATTCTGTCTCACAGTCCCAGCTGTACACACAAATGGATGGGCACATTTGCTGTGCCATCCAGCTGTCCTGGTACTCTTTGAAGACATCAGCAAATCTTTTATGCCAGTTGTTCCTATCATTTTATCGTAGGTAACTTGTTTGGTAATAACACATAGCTCTGTTCTCATAAACCTTATTACCGGGAGTAACATAGAAATACAATAAACAACTATTTCTTAACAGTTTTAGGAATATGTTTGAACAGGTAAAAATTCTACAATCTGCTATGCTCCACTGCTGCTCATAATGAAAGAAACTCATTCTAAACTAGCATTTTGTACTGAAATGAGACTAGCATACTTCATTAATTTTATTACCTGAGTGAATGATTCCTGGTAAGATCTGGTTGACGCTCTTGTAGAATTTCAAAGATATTGGGCTGCCGCAAAAATGCAACAATCTTGTCATTGTAAGCTGAAAACATCAACAAAAATATCATGCTGAAACAAGGGGGTGCTAAAAGACAGGACCGCATTCCTTCTGAGTCACAGTAATGGTAGCAGACTTCATCTTCACGGTTTTAAAGTTTAACAGTACTGTGTTAATGCTTTTTGGTGTTATGCTACTGATTCTAATATCATTTAGGAAACACATTTCTTCATTACAAAGCAACTCTGACTGTGACACGGCCTTCCCACTGTTAACAGCTCTAATTTTGTTAGCAGTTTCTATTCTATTTTATCACTCACCCTCCTAGCTAAGGTTGAACTAGAATATTCATTGCCAGGGTAAAATTGCAGGGACCATGCTTTTCACTGCACTGAAATCCATTCTCAAATATTAAGCAGTCATTGGAAGCACCCATATCAAATCCTCGCTAATTGCTGAGCCTGCAGTGTATGCACGTCGTGTCCATGGCAAGGGGAGGGATTTAAATTAGCAGAGATTTTCAAGTAAACATGCCACAGTACAAAGAGCCTGTTATAGTCAATCGGATTAATTTATCTTGATTTAGCACAATGTGACAGCTGTTAGATTCAATAAGCTAAATTCTGTTCTTGAAGGCACAGAAGTCAGTAACTTTGTGTGTATGTAACTGAGAACAGAAGTTAAGCTAATGACTAATTCCAAGTTGATTAACACTTTCTGGAACCCTGCCAAAATAGGTGCTCAGAAGTTGTACAAAAAACACTGGGAACACAAGTAGTCCACAACTCGGCTCACTGGCTTCAACACTTCCTGTCACCATGTAGAGTAAGTGAGCTAGGAAGGTAGAAGTTTTACATCAGTTATTTGGTTCTGCACAGACACTTTAGCTATTATTATTCCTGCAGGTTCCAATTGAACATCTGATGGACAGAACTAATCATAACAAACGATAACTTCCACCCACCCCAACTAAATGAAAAACCCAGCAGTGCACTCTGAAATGACACACTCAGGCACAGAGAACTCTTCTGTAAAGAGGCCGTATGTTGACATACCCACTGGAACCATGTCCTGGTACTGAGCTCTGCTGACTGTATTAAATGTGCTAGATGGTCTTGGCAAAACTGGTGGTCCTGAATGACGGGAGTCCTCTCCAACCTGAAAATGTGCAAGTAACAACAATGAGGGGCTCTATGCCAGCACATGTACTTGGGTACATAAAAGTGAGAACTCAGATGGCTTAAAAATAAGCATGTACATAAATGCTTTGTTTGATCACTATCCCCATAACCACTGCAGTAGGAGTCAGCTGCCTGTTGTTATTAGTTAAACATTATTCTTAATTAGTTATTAGTAAAACATTATTTAGTACATTGTGTCTACCAATATGAAGAATCAAAACTGACTGAAAGTTTACTGCTATTTCTTCAGAGGGTTTTTTGTACTTCACAGACTTCTTTATCCATATCAAAGGTTCTGAAAAATCAAATTCTGCTCCTTCATCAGCACCTTGATTACCTCTGTGCATGAGTGGAGTTTCCCTAAATCTGAACTGGAAACAAGTCTGTAGCTGAAGTGGGAGGATAACGAAGCAATCCACTTCATTCAGGCAAGGCAAACAAGTCCAAAGCTGGTAAAAATATCTTTCATATAATTATTCAGTGAAATGGTTCTGATTTTTGTGTGTACACCTTCTAGTTTTAAAAGAAGTTGCACATGAACTTTTTTTAGGGTAGAACCCCAATGTAAAAGTGTTCCTGGTAACATTAGTAATGTCAGTGCAACTTCTGCAGTTTTCTGTGTGCTGAGGTTTTAGTAATTTCTAGAATGTCAGAATTTTGTATTTTATCTATATAAAACATTTTATTCAACCTATTTTTCTTTATACTGAACCTTTATGTTTACTTCTCCTCTGCCTACATGTAATAGTTGGCATTTGGACTACACTTCCAAGCTTCAAAGATCTCTAAAAACATCTAACTGCAAAAGAGCAAATAATTATAAAGGTTGTTTTTAAATCCAGTCTCTGAAATCACAAAGAAGCAAAAGTCCCGAGATATCTTCCAAGATCTTTGTGGTCTCTGACAATACCCCCTCAGAAAAATGAAAAATTATTTTCTGTAGGCACTGTGGTGGAAAAGGAATGTCATTATTATTAGCTTCAGCTTCCTGCTGCAGTTCAGCTTTAGCATCTCCTTGTAAAAACTGGGTTAGTGGCTTCAAAACATAAATGTTCACGGCGAGGCAAATCCGAAAAAAGTATTTTGAGAATTTTTTCATTAAGTTGTCATGTTTTGCAATGATGTACGGTTCCTTGATGCAATGTTTAAAAACAGGAAAAATAGCTGCAAATATGCAATACTTAAGTCATAAGTGCAGAAGAAAAAGTGGTGTTCAGATTCATACATACGCATATAAATGAACATCACTGCATCATTAATCGTAGAATGGGAATAATGTATGGAATTGCAATGTTTGAGATTCCTATCTGGAATTATACTCCATTTTAAGTTAAAATTGTAACAAGATCAATGAGATACTTCTAAAATTACATATAGAAACGTGGTTTAAGGAATTTCATGTGTCTAGATGGAAATTTTGCCAGGTAATCAGCACTGTGCATATGTAATACATATGATGACTTCCTCTAGGATAAACTACACTTATTTTGCGGTATTGACAACTTCAGCAGCAAGGCTGATGTGAAACTCTCTAAGTGCAGAACTTCTGCTCACTGCTTAAGGAAAGATAATTTTAGTGAGTATTTGGTAAGTTAAGAAAAAAAACTTATTTCTGCTCTGTTCTATATCAGTCACAACAGAAATACTTGCTTTACCCTATCAAACATCTAAGTAGCTATATATGAACCCCCTTCTAGCTTCCTTGCCTGCTGTAAGACATCACTGTCTACATCACATCACCAAATTGACTGAAAATGCCATACAATTTGTAATACATACATTTTGTAAAATATACCTTAAACATTGGGGGTAGGGAGTGGAAAGTATTGCGGGTGACTAAACCATGTTCACACAAGATATGGCAAGAAAGGCAGCCAGTGGTATTGCACTCACTTGCTGCAGCTCAGCGGAAGCCCTGTTAGAGAAGTGACAGAAGATTCATGCCTGCCCCGAGACAGACCTCTGACAGAACTTCATCTACCACAAGACTGAGCTATAAAAGAAGGACAAATCAGAGCATTTCTCTTGCCATTCTAAACTTTCTAAAGTATCTTTAATTCCTGGCATGGAAAAGACAATGTATAGCCAACAGTCCATCAGTATGGAAGTCAAATAAAGCACAATAGAAGTGTGAGTCACTGTACATACCCTTGCTCACAAGTAAAAAGAAGTTACAACAACAATATGGAGACTGCCGGTAAAAATGGTCCACAGGGACTTAACAACAAAACAGTGTTTTCTATATATTTCTGTTTAGAAAATAGAGATGAAATACATTTGCAAGTGCATATAGCAATCTGATAAGCCTATACATGATAAGACTTTTTTATACCTTTTCAGAAAGCTGCGCATCTAGATGTTTATATACACATGCACTTTGTTTGGTTTTTTTTACCCCTCTAGTTTGCAGAGTTATATCAACATATTTTGTCAGACACTGTGCTAGACAACAATACATATTTTGGCAGTGAACGACAGGATACTGGTAATCTGTAATCAGATGCTCTCCTGTGGTTAAATGGGGTTACTGCGAATTAAAAGTAAGAGAAACTCTCGCCTGATATTTTTCCTCTGAATTCATACATTTCAAAAGCAGCAATGGCTAGCACATTATAAATATTTTCGGCTGAGTACCATACACTAAAAGAAGAATCATGCTCCTCACAATGTAGAACTGTGAATGAAATGATGTGAAAGAGGATGATCCTAAAATCCCGGTGGGTCCCAAAGAGAATGGGCAGATCCAACTTACCTCACCAGCGCTGTGGCTGCGTTGTCTAGTCAAGTGCTGCCGATGGACTAACGCACTAGTGGGCCTGCTGCTCTGCAAGGGAAGCCGGGGGTCAATGAATGTGGTAGTGCGGGAATTGTGGTCAACAAAGAAAGCCTAGAGAAGGAAAAGGAAGAAAGTATTTATAACAAATACTTTTTTTTTTAATATGTTCAAGGTTAATGTCTAGTCAGGATCCAGGTTTCATTCACTGATGTGAGACTTTGGAAAAACCTTCTTCACATTACTGTGGCTTGCATTTCCCTTAGGCAGAAAAGACATAACAGTTTTCCATCTCACTGAAGGGATGAATTCTTTAATGCCTTACTTCATTCATGTCAATAAAGCCCTTTGAAATTCTCATCTGACAAGCACCAGAAGTAGGAAGCTTTATTATGATTGTCAAGAAGAGAAGACTTAAATGTTTAATAAAATTAATCCTGGTGTATTCTCCTTTTTATTTCCTTATAAGCATCTAAAAATATGTCATTACGTGGCAAAGCCATTCCCTATTTACAATCTAATTATGAACACATTTGGGTGTATATATGTCATGTATGATTGCATCCTGTAATGAACTACAATTACAGGCCAAGAGGCATTTTTGCCATCCTCTTGATACAACTATTCTAAATTTGCTAACCTTTTAAATAAAAAAACCCAACCAAACAAAACCAAACAAACAAAGAAACAAAAAAAAAAAAAAAAAGAAACCCCTCAAAAAGAAAGGTGAGTCAGGGACACAAAGATGATGGCAATGAAAGCATTTAAACCAGTGAGAACTGCCACATATTGGCCCATCAGCCATTTGCTAAAAGGAAGGTCACAGGAGCACGTGCCCTAGAAAATGAAACCCTCCTATATTTCTGTCCAACTTGAACCAAAAAGGTTTCTAAGCCCTGAAATTTAAACTTTTCCCAGTGGCAGTGTTGCACTTGGAAACCAACACTTTTCTATTTCAACACGCTTTGTTTTTTTCCAATCACAATCCTGGAAACATGCAGAAGTGGCAAAAAAAGATCCTCGTTTTAAGCAGAAGAGTTACAGGAAAGTGACATCTGGTTTGAGGAATCAAAGAATCTGGACCAGCAGAGAGGTGGTCAGGGACTGCGGGAGCCATTTCTGTGTTTGGATACCAGTGAGGTACTTCAACCACAGTTTCATAAACAATTTAGCCCTGTGGTGTCAGCAAAAGAAACATTCTCATCTTCCCCCATCCTGACCACTTGTTTCATCCCTTGTGCGCCTTTCCTTCCTTGTGCTGGCACAAGTGTTTGTGTAGCCACACAGTGAACCCAGCTGGGGAACTGGTGGAGGCTAAAATTACTTTTTTGTTCCTCTAACCTTGGTCAACCCACCAGGGACAAGAGGAGAGCAGAACCGTCTCTTTTGGCAGCAATGCTAGCTTACAGTATTCATGAAATCATTGTTTGAGACTGAGAGGTACAGCCAGACCAGAGAAAATGCAATTCTTCTGACTGCTATGCAGGTAGGTAGACAAACCAGTGTGTCAGCAAGCCTTCTGCAGCCCCAACAGGGATCGCCTGTACCTGTAACCTGTGCCTACAAGCAAGGAATCACATTACCTGACAGTAAGGAAGAACTTTATTTTGATCATCTGACATAGTTACAGATATACAATTGAAACTGACTGTTATACAGTTCAAAAACTATGAAGTGAATTCAATAAATGCAATTTTAATTAAACGTTTGAGTCTAATGCGGGACTTGTTCACCTTGACAAGTAATGGTGTCACCTGCAGCGCAAGTATACAGATTAGAGAATATGAAACCAAGAAAGCCACTCTGAAATTTCAGTTTTGGGCCTGGAAAATGACTGGAAAAGACTGCTGGAACATATCCAGGCTTTCTGAAAATTTTGCTCCTCAAATGATATGTATATTTCACTTATTAGCAAGCAGTTGGTATAGAGTTTTTTCATGTCCCTCTACCGTTTTATCTAGTCTGGTCTATGTGTATTTCTAAGATGTAAAATGTAAGTCAACATTATACTGTCCAATCACTTAGAAGAAAAAAAGTACTGACCCAGTATAGGAGAAAGCACTACAAAGAGTTGCGCTGCACAGTTCTTTGAGTTAATGCAGCAATCTAATAATGCATGTAGTGTTCTTTAGCATTACATTTTAATATTGAAACTGAGTTATTTATTTAAGACAATCGTCTTATTAAATATGAATGCTTGCAAGTCAGCTAGTAGCAGCCTACTTTAAAGCATAAATTACTACTTCAAAGCTTTGGTGAAGACAATCATTGGAGCTTCAAGGCTTTGGGCTAATCTGGAGATTGGCACACAGCTCAAAAACACAGTGCTTCACAGTCTCCATTCAAAGAAGTTCCTCTCATAACTCCCGTCTAGCTATAATCCATAAATCTATGATGCTTGAATAGACTGATATTAGATGGGTAGTGCCAAAACTACATTTTGTCCATTAAACATGGATAGTTGTCCAAGTTACCTTTCCAATTGAAATCTAAGCAGCTTCCTAAAATATCTTTTCTTCATATTGAAAAGATTAGTAATCAATTACAATGGATTCTTTCACTGTAGAAGAAAAAAAAAAGGCAAAAAAAAATGCACTACAATAACTTACTATGCACTTGCACATCTTGCAGAGATCTAATTAAGTATATACATTTGGATCTGGCTTTAAAATATGAACATATGCTTATGCATACTACACAAATGCACCAGGGTGCTAATCTGTATCTACTTGTGTGTATTCTACATTGCTGCATACAAAGCCATTGGCCTGAGTTCAGCTCAGGGACTAAGCCAGACTGTATGATGCTTCCTGTTACCACTTTTTCCAATGGTCTTCTGCCTCCCTGTGGTTAGTGACTGACAAAGGTCCATCTGTAATGCCAATCAGAAACTATATCCTAGTTTTTATGGAGAACTGCATGACAAATCAATTTTATCTTCTGTAGGGGACACACGGAAGAGTCAAAGAGGAGTGGGCAACTGGGCTTTGCTGTGCAGCCCTAAAGGAAGTTCAAAGGAAGGCAGTTCCCAGCTAACTCTGGAAGACAGCCTGCAATAAGGATGACCAACCAGGACCACACTGACACTAGGGAGTAACTCTACTACTCAGCACTGCGTAATGGTTAGAATGGTCATTGTATCCTGTAAGCACAAGCACCAAGCTGCTTACTATGATATACTTGGAAAAATAAAGGCAAACTTTGTCTCAGCAGGGAAAAGTAGACAGGGAAAGGAAATATAACTATATATTGTGTCACGGCTAATTTCTACTTGCTTCTCTTTAGCTTATGCTTTAATAAAGTAAGACCAGTTTCAGTTTTCATCAAGCACTGGTGTCATCACCTACTGTTCATCATCTCCTGAGCACCAAATAGGCTCTTCTACTGTCCACAAGTGCCATTTGGGACAAAGGCAGAGCCTATTTCAAAGTGAAGATATCCCAGTAAGCATATATTTAGTGCTTCTTGTTGCTTAAGGTTGTGGTAAGCATCATGGTTACCAAATACACAGAAAATCCAAAGTTCTAATTCTGTCTATGGAGTGCCTATTAAAGTAAATTGAAAATTGCTGTACTCTTCAGGAGAAAACTGGCCTCTGAAAAACTGAACGGAAAAAGAATTACTTAAAACAGAAAAGAGAGAGGCAAAGAACAAGGTTAGTGTAATTGCACATTCCTAATTGTGTTTCTAATGAAAAAACAGAGAGCTTTCCACAGCTAATAAACCCGAGAAAGAAACAACCCTCCAGCACTTTTTCTACCCTGTAGTTTAGAATCTGCCTGTAATCTTTTCAAGCATCAAGATCATTATTTATATGGACACTCACAGCTAATCACACCAAGACTGATAAACATAAGAACCAAGAAGCTTAACATGCCTATAGTCCTAACTAGGACTTTTCACATAAATTTATCATTTCCTCACATGCCAATCACAGTCTATTTTTAACCCTCCTATTTTTACAAAGAAAAATCATATTCTAGATAGTGAGGATACACTATTTTACATTAAAATTACATTACTACTATTTAAATGTCTGTAATTTTAAGATATTTTGATAGAAATTGAAAAGTGATACCATTTTTGAAAAGCAGTAGTACTTGCAACTATTCAAGATCCCTATTACTAAAGCTTACTACACAAAATTTCTTTCCTGATAACTAAAACATAAACAATAGAGTCATCACCCCTAGAGCTATTCCAGTCTTAAGTGAATCCCATTTTATCTCAGAAACTGATGAACACTATATCTACTCAGCAATTGGGTAGAGGAGTCACCTAGGAAAATGGTTAGCTACTAAAGAAAAAAGTGCAAATAACACAAACTAATGAATCCCACTCAAGATTTGATGTTGAAGAAGGGGGGGAGGGGGGCGGGGAAAGCCCTAAGGAAAAGCTTGACAGTTAAACAAGAAAAAAACCCCAACTACTACAAACGTTTCAACAACAACTAAATAAAATTCAGTAAATAAATTAGATGTAAAGTTACTTTATTACAGTTACCTTGCCCTGATGGTCGTGTTTCATTTCCCAACCTCTCGGCAGCTCCAGCTGTTTGTTAGCAAACATGTTGAGGAAGCCCACCAAGTCACGATTATGCTGGTAGCGCTCAAAATGGTGGGTGTCCCGCCGGACTTTGGTGATCATGTGCTTCAAACACGTGTTATTTGTAAACATGCGGTAGGCACTCTGAAAAACCAATAACAAAAGGAAGTATTTTTAAAATATAAAATTCCTTCTCACTACAAAAGACAACATTTCCACTACAAAAAAAGAAAAAAAAAAAATCTGATTGTCTATAAAATCTTAAAAATTATCCCCAACCAAGCCACACCAGTATGAAAAATAAGGTCCTCTTTCCAAGGTTTTGGGGCAAGTGTTTGATGCTTCTCATTTTGCTTGAGGTATACAAATTTTTGTAACTGATTCACTGCAGCAAAGCATGAAATATATTACAGATGCCATTTACCACAAGTGTCCCCGGAACTGTGAAGAATCCTGTAATTGCTTTAAAAGTAGATACCATATAAATTTTCTAATTTCTGGAATAATGAGTCAAATGCAGCCACAGAATACAGCAATAAAGCTGGTAAGGTTTTGTGCAGGACAGAGAGATACATAAGCTTGTAGAACTTGTCACAAATCTACCTAAATATTGTTTCCACCTATTGATTTTTCAAAAATACTCTACCATTACATGTCTATGGTAATTTGTGTAATAAAATTATGTCAAAGTTTAGGCTAAGCTGGCCACTACACAAACAATAGGTGTCTTCCATTAACCCCTCTCCCTTCGCAGAAGCGGAACGGAGAGCGAATAAAGGAGAGAGACTTCTGGGTAGAAAAAAAACCTTAAAAGAGCTTTAATTAACTTCAGAGAACGCATTCAGTTAGAAGAGACTTAACTGAAAAGTAAAATTACTGAAAAGGAAAATTGGTTTTGTTCTATCTCAAACTAGGACAAAGTAAAATAAGAGAGTGAAAGAAAAGGATTGAGGAATAGGGACAACTTTAAATAAAAGCAGTAAATAAACAGTTAACATCCTTCATTCCAAAAAATCCCAGCCAACCACAAACCCGGTCTTTCTCTTGGGATTAGCAATAGACAGAAGCTGAGACATAGGCTCTGTTATTGCACTGTACTGTTGCCTAGAATCACTCTGTGCCCCTACACCTCCACTCTCTGACCAGAGGTCTTATTTAAAGCCTTTTTCCTACACTTCCTATATTCAAGGTAAAGCTACGGAAGCTAAGCAGAATTATTCAGATACAGGCAAGCATAAGTATACATTAAAACCAAAGCTAACACTTTAAAATTTAAAAAACACTGAATTATTAACTGGTGTGCTTGAAGACAGTAAAGTATTTGTTCCATTACTTCTGTTCACACTATACATCCCATTACACAAAGGAAAAGAAACATTGAAAACATTTCTCTATAATAAGCAGCACATAAGAAAAGGAAAACAGAAAAGGAAAATACATATTGAGCTGCGTTTTTATTCAGAGGGACCTCTAAAATATTTTGATATGTCTGGGGTAAAGAAGTCATCCCATAAGCAGCAAAGTGATCTTTAAAAATAAGCACCATTTTCATTTTCAGAATTGCCTCTCCCCTTCTGCAAAATCCACTAAGAAATCAATTGCTTCAATAAACAAGTGAGTTTTGTATCATAAGACAGATGAAGACTTGAGAGAAAAATAAAAACTGTAGAACCTATAATGTCAACTAAGACAACTCTGAGAGCCCACTAATTGCCAGGAACAAAGCTGAGTGTTTGAATTTATCCAGACTCCCTACATGCTACCAATATTTTAGCATCAAACACCAGGCAATATCTTTGTACACAGACAACTATATTTGTAAGAACGTGTTTATGAAAGTCTTTCAGCTGTAGACGCTATACTCACAGGGTTAGAATGCAGCACTGTAAAGAACTCTGGGCTGATAAGGAATTTCACAGGGGGAGACTGGAGCAATAAAGTAAGTCTGGATCTGGAGGTAGAGTGAGGCAGCACATTCTCTCTTCGAAAATCTAACAGCAAAGTGAATGAAAAGACTTCCAGTAATAATCATTACCAAACCACCACCGCAAACAACTATATCAATTTTAATTACACAAGCAAGCAAAGCACTAGATACACAATTATTTCAGATTTATTAAATATTCTCCACATAAATGTACCTGAATTTCTTCTAACACAGCACTGAAGTTCCTGAAAATATCATAATTCTAGTTTAGTAACTTTTACTTGTTAGTTTTGATGAACAACCATTTTACAAAAAAAAAAACCCACCCCATGACCAATTATTTTGGTTACCAAACATGCCTGTGTATAAGATACAAGAAGGTCTCTGTAGTGAGCCTATATTGCTACACTGTAACTGTATGCAGGTAAGTTATTTTTTAAGTGCTAATGGATATAAAAGTCACCCTACACTTAAAAATGTTTCATTCCTCCTTTAAAAAATGAAAATAAAACCCCCTCACTGTCATTAACCTGATACAGTATTTAAGCAGCTTATGTAAGTAAAGAACAGGTTGCCAAGGAAGTACCTTTCAAGTTTCCACTTTCAGTAAACATTTGGGTCTTCTCCTAGCAACTGTAGAAGTACACTGATTTTTCAACAGTACCAGGAACTGAAAATATATTGTGAGTGGTATTTGCTACAAAGTTAAAACTGTTCCCCCCAATTATCTTTGAGAATCAACAGAACATTTGGATTCATATTTTAATATAAATGAAACATTGCAAATTCAGATTGGGTCTGCAGTGATTTTACTCTAAACCGTATGCCAGCTGCTACATTTTACTGTTTCCTTCTTTGACATATTGCAGTACTCACGTATTTCCCCATGAAATCATAGAATCATAGTTGAACGTTAATCACATAGAACACACCTACCACGGACATAAAAGAACAATAACCCACAGGCAGAGAAAGGATAAGAGAAGCAGTGAATGAGACTCTAAACTGACGAAAAAGTTTAAAAAGTTTTTAAAAAGGAGGAAAAGGAGAAAGGCAGAGTAAAATTCTAAACATGGATGGGTAAGCATTACTGAAAAAAGGGGATGGGGAATTCTAAGCATTAGAGGAAATCATAAAACAGAAGGAAAAGTAAATGTACAAGAGGATTTTTAGAGATGCTTCTTAAACAATAGTCCCAGAGCCCTCCCACCTGAGGCATGTCTATGGAGTACTGGCAGTACAGCATAAAGACCCCTGAATAAATGCCTGAATGCTTGGGCTGGGAGTGTCTGCCAGGCACGCACTGCGGTTGCACGTCAACCCTGGTACAAAACTTGGGTGTACTTCTCACACCCTGGAAGATGCTGTGACATGCTTCAGATAGGTCTACTGACATATTCTGGGTAATCTGGAAACCAGTATGTATCACCAGGTAGGTTTTTCTTGCAGTTTAGAGTCTTATAATTTGATTTATGGAATGTTTATTCAGCTGAACTTGCTGATTAGGGTTTAGCCTGAATTTGCTTTAAACTCATTTGTTTACAGCACAACAATCAAGCTGCACATGCCCAAAGATAAAAAAGGAAAAGGCCAAGGCAGCAATAAAGAAAAAAGAAGCTTGACTTGAAACTCAAGAAAAGGTAGTATTGCTTGGGTATTAGATTAATTTAGGAAAGAGTATTATAATAGAGTATCAACAGCATCTACAGACAAAGCTAAAGCACATAGTAACACACAACTAAAGCAAGGGGCTGGATGGGTAACAAACTAAACTTATAAATGTATTAGTAAATTAGTAGTAGGAATATGACCAAGGAGATAGCTGCTTAGTGAGAAGAAAAACTAGCAATGACGTTAGGAGATCATTAAAAAAAGATTTTTGCTTCCGTCTTCATTCAGAAAGTTTATGCCAACCAGACAACCAAAAGAACTAAAAACTTTCTTCTTCGGTTAGAAAAGGTTAAGAGCAGGCTAAAGACTGTGGTGCAAATCAGAGCTTTTCAAATCCTTCAGGCTCGATGAACACTTAAACATGCTTAGGAAACTAAGTGGAACAATCTCTGAAACATTGGTGGTTATTTCAGAGGTCTGACAAAGTTTTCAGAAGAAAAGGGATAAATATTATATATGTTTTTAAGAAAGGTAAAAAAAAAGGATGAAGGAAACTATAGATGTGTTGACATATTTTCTATTCTCAGACACATGAATTTAAAGCAGTGATGAGACAGCAAGGAAAATAAATAACCAGGATTTCTGAAGAATGAATCGTAGCAAACTAATGAAGTTGTTTTCTACTACTTTAGTGGTGTAATGGCCACATATTTTGGTGTTAATAAGGCCTTTAATACTGTTTACTCTCACAATCATTTTGGTTGAGAAAATTACCTGAAGCAGATGAAACCACCTGGAGAGGGGTATGCAGCAGTTTGCAAAGATGAACTGAAGAGTAGTTACGATTTACATCAAACACTAAGCAATATTGCACTGAGATCGGTCTGGCTCTGGTCCTACTCATTATTTCTATTAATGACTGGATAGGGAGGACAGAACTTGCTCCAACTAGGAGATGCTCCTTGGACAGCAGGATGGACAAGATTCAAAACCATAGCGACACATTAGAAAAGCGCAAAGACCTGTGTGTAGGTAGGGATATTCCACTGCACAAGCACCAGATGAAAAACGGACATCTATGCCAATGATCTGCACACAAGGGTCTGGACCTGATTTTAGCAGATGAAAGACTGAACACTGGTCATTAGTGTCAAACTATCCGAAAAAGAAAAAAAAAAAGAAAAAGAGGGAAGTAATAATTATCCAGGAATGAGGAATGTACAAGGAGTGTTGCATGTAAGACTTGCGACATTTCCACAGTCTCTTCAGTGCAGCAGAGTCATAACTTCATTTATTTTTGAAATATTCCTTGGGAGCTGCAGACCAACTAAGACAATCCTGACTAGACTAACAAAATAACTGGAGACCTAAAAACACAAGCCATGAGGAAAGACAGAAAAGACTACGCAGTAATGATTTAAGAATATGTTGAGAAATTATGTGAGCAGATTGTCTACAAAAGCTACAGAATGTCCATTAACTGGAGAACATGTTTACAGAACACGAGATAGCAGTTGCCAAGTATGTTTCAGGTAAAGCTCATCCAAACTTTCTTCAGCATGGAGATGAAGTCAATGACTGCCCAAAGTCCTTTCTAGTCCTATATTCTACCATTTCAAAATGCAGTAGCAGATCAAAAATATTTGTAACCCAGACCACACCATTTTATACTTTTTCACTGCAGATGTCCTGCCTACACTTTTACCCAGTCAGGTACTGACAGAAAAACGCTCTGAATCTCACATTCAGCTCTTCAGCATATTGAAGAGGCTGAGCTGTAAACTTCAAAAACTAGACAGCAATGAAAAAAAGCAGTTTCATTTTCACCCAGACTTTCATGGGCAGAAGTTAGGTTCTGCCTTATGTCACTCTCATTAAATCAGCTATGAAATGAGTGGTCCCTTTAGTAAGGGGGAGGGGGTGAGGGATATTTTTATTTTTTTTTTAACCTGCATTAGAATGGTGAAAGTCAGTTTCCTCTCCAGCTCCATCCACAGCATTTGTATGCTCTTCAGGCCTGTCGTTAGTCATTGTTCTTCGGATGCTCTGGTACCTAGGGTTAGGAAACTGGACTTTATATATAGTATATGGTAACTATGATTCAATTCTGGCTCCAAGGGAGCTTGCCCATCTTTGCTGCCATGAAGGCTCATATACATTGACCTCTAATTTCTGCATTAATAGCCTTTTGGATTTCTGGAAACCATTTTCAGTTTGTTTTTTTTTTTCAGCCATATAGCTTATGAACAGAGGTGGAATACAAAAGTCCTAGAAGCTCACATGCAAATTAAAAGGGACAGCCACATAAAAATAAACAGACATGGCCAGCTGCAGTACCAACTGTGAACCTGTCTTCATACTCAGTCTTACAATGATTAATGCAGTTTTGCAAACACAAAATCCACAGACAACAAGGGTAATTCTTACCGGCGATTCAGCTGTTCCATTTGCTGTATGGAATTTGACCTCTGGAGAATCTGTGGGGCTGGGGGTGCTGTGGGTCGCTGCCATGTTGTCGTCCTGTTCACATGGTCCACATAAAAAATCCGTCCATGGCTATCAATTCGAGCCTCCCAGTCTAAGCAGCAATAAAACACTGTGAACTACGGAGGGGTTAGGATTTATTTAGTTCTTCATTTTAGCTCTGCCACTTTTGCAACTGAATCTGCGGTTCCAAGTTTCTATTTCTCAGGAGGACTTCAGCACAGAACTTTCGTACTGAGGGATTAAGAGACACAGCTTTTCTCTATTATATCCCACAAACAAAATTCCCTGCTGTAGTTAAATTTCTGTGGAATTCATATCTAATAATTTATATTCCTTCCTGTATTCTATTTCCCACTAACCAGTAATTGTAATTGTCCCAGGGAAAAAAAAAAAAAAAAGAAATCATTCTCTTGGACTGAAATAATTCAAGATCCTATCTCTAGGGGTTA
The DNA here is from genome assembly GCA_013400055.1 of Nycticryphes semicollaris. Taxonomy (NCBI): domain Eukaryota; kingdom Metazoa; phylum Chordata; class Aves; order Charadriiformes; family Rostratulidae; genus Nycticryphes; species Nycticryphes semicollaris. The sequence goes on along the minus strand of VXBJ01001130.1, from coordinate 1,377,180 downwards.
TTTCCAGTGGAAAAGACCAATGGATAAGTACCAAAAACCTTGCAAAGCTTGACACCCATCACACACATCCCTAATACTCTTTCTGGGTTTACCTGTACTTATGTTAAAGTAAAGCAGACCTGCCTGAGAAGATAGACAGACAATTCTAACAATCAAACTCCTTCATATACAAAATGCATGTTCCAGAATTGCTGATTCTGCAAATATAGCAAATTCAACTTCTTGTGCAAGTGGTAATTATAATGCTGTCCACTGATTTTACAACACAAGCTACAGACAATGTTAGAAGTTTAGACCACGGAGACAAACCAGTTGAGCAGAGATGAAGGCACTGGGATCTTTCCCCAACCTTCACAATGCCCAGCAGAAACCAGGTGAATCACAACACCTAGGTCTTAGTTCAAAAGCTTTTTGGGGGAGAAACACTGCCTGATAACTGGTTATAAAATGAGCAAGATACCAGAACACTGACCATGGCTGAGGACCACATAACAAGAAAAAAAAATTAAGATATTCTATGTACAGAAACAGGCATGCCTGATTCTTGGGGCACTAGCAACTGCAGAGAACATGCAACCCATTTAGCATGTCAGTTGAAAAACAGTCTTTGAGAGCTCAGAAGGTTTCTAAAAGAGACTCTATATTGCAAGTCTAGGTGCAGTAAAATTTTAGAAACCGCTGGCAAGCAATCAATCCTATATGAACACTGCTCCACACGGAAAGAGGGCATAAAAACATCTTGACAGCACAGAACTAAATTCTACTCTAAAATATTTAATACTGACAGTCTTAAAACCTCAGGCTTTGTCACTGTCAACTCTTGGAGGCAGCCAAGTGGCTCGCTGAATTACACTGTAGGGCCTGCGCTGACCCAGGAAGAGGGAGGAGAGGCAGGTTTTGAGACAAACTCACTGTGTCATCTGCACACAACAGCTGTGAGTTTTAGCTGGCTACAATGCACATCACTCTTCTATCTTTATGAGGCACAATCAAAACAGCCTCTTAGTGTTTAAAGCATTTCTAGCATGAACAACAGCTATGTAGGAAAGTAAGCTCAGAGGAAGAAAAGAAAAAAAAAAATGGCAGCACAATAAGATAGGAATAAAGAGAACTATTTAAGGGAAAATTTCAATTCCAGGAGAAAAAATTCAAAATTTTATAATATACTGTAAGTTTAAAATACAAGTTTAAAAATAAAGAAAATTACATCAATGCAAAGCTTATAGTGTAATCACTGTATTTGCTATTCAAAATATAACATTTGAAAGTTATTTTAAAAACTCATTTATATCTCAAAAAAGCAAACTGAAGTACTTCAACATTCTCTGAAAAATGTTTCCATTTTTTAAAAAGAAAGAAATTATTCAAGCAGACGTTGTTGTGCAAAAGGTCTATTTAAAAAAATATAGTATTTTCTGATGAAATAAAAATACTCAAAATTTTATACCAGAGTTGGTAAACAAAGAAAATCCCATGTAAGTATTCCAGGATGTACAAAACTGATTATAGGGTAGAAGAAAATACAAACCACTTTAAATTTGTGAATTCATTATTCTGATTAAATGTCAAACCACTGTATAATAGTTGGGATTTTTCTTGTGGTGATTATAGGTCCAATTCTGACATACGAACACACAAATTTAAACACTTTTGCAAAGGGTTCTAAAGTAAACCACCTGCACCAGTGTTGCTATGGACAAGGATATCTTCCATTACTCAAACTGTTGTTAGTCAAATGTGTTACAAATACTTTAGCTTGCTGAATTGCAGAACTGTAATTCATCAAGCTTGTGTGGTCAAGCTTATTTAATTTTTCCCTAGGAATGTAGAAATTGGTGCATAATATTGCATATTATTGGTAGAAATACTAGATATATATTTCAATTCTTCTTGTTGTTCCTTAACTTAACCTACATACAACTGAAAGAAATGGACATATTTTTCTTTCTCAGTTTCAGATTCTGGTGAAATAACAAACAGAATATAACCCAAATAGAATACAACTCAAATTACTGTTTATAACTTAAAATCGTAGTCTAAATGTTTTCTCTAGTGTTTCCACTCTTAAAATATTAAAGCTGTTACATATCCAGAAGTAGAACTTTGTAGAGAAAAACTGGATCTAGGTGACAATTAATATTTTATTCACATTAATAAATGAATGATCTACATAAAGATTGCATTGGACTTTGATTGTAAAGGGGCCATGTGTATATGCATGTCCACACATAACTGTGTAAAAACCCAGCAAATGTCATGAATGTTAGAATATCACACAGCCCAACCTTTTTCATTTATATTCCAATAGTTTTTCCAAGTAGTTACTGTAGTATATAGTTTGCTTCTGAAATACAGGAAGCAATCTATGCGTAAACCATGGTACTATAAAAAGCTATCTCTGTACATTTCTCATTTATTACACTGATCTAAGTATTTCCTGTAATGTTCTTTGTCTTTTTCAGTATGAAAAGTGTTACAAATGCAACTGAAATATGTGTCCCCCAGGCACAATTTCGTAAAAATAGTTCTGGCTTATTGAGGTGGCAGTTAATTAACTTTAGGATCTGCATGCAGGACTAGTTTGTTATATGCGCTGATTATAACAGAAGCAGCAGGGAGCAATATCTTCTCATCACTCAAGCCTTCCAATATACAGTTATTCTGTGTTCTGCTATCGGACTCCTTCCAGTTACCCTCTCCAATTACAAAGCAAACACAGTCCCATTCCGTACTAAGAAATAAGGATCTATTCATTTTATACTAAATATCTGAATTCCCGACTCCTTTAAAGTAATACAGCTTTGCCACAGACCTCAGTGAGTCCCAATTGAACTGGGTTGGCTTTTGTGTGTGTGTGTGAGTTTTAAAGTAACGTTTGCATATTAGCATTTTTGTCCTTTCTTTAAATATCTAATACCGAATAGATTTTCACTGCCCCAAGTTTAAGCAAGTGAATCAGTCCAACAATTGGGAGCAACGTATTTTTCATATGCACTACAGAAATTACAATTTATCTGTCAATTTAGGCTCATCTAACTGTTGCTTAACACCCAGGATTATTTTAATTCAAAAAGTCTTCATGCTGCCTCAAAAAAAGCAAGGAAAACACAGCAATCTTTCACACAATCTGTTGAGAATAAAGGTGTTATATCTTTCTTTGTAAATCATCACCACCCAAGAAGCATTCAGAGATTTCCAAGTGCTTGACATCTTTCCCTCCAAGTGACTCATAGCACATCATCTCACCTCTCCACCCATGTGCACTGCATACTGAAAAGGCAGCACCATGCCTTCCTGCTTCTCCACAAATGTCACTTAGCAAGTCTGTATACACCAGGTATAGTTATCATAACACATCCTCATAGTTTGCAGACTGAGCACAAAGCCTTTTACAAAACGGCCCTAGACTTAATCATCATCCTTCCTCACTTGGAACTTCTCAGCTGCTCATTCTCAGTTCTCACATTTAAAAACGAAATGCAATGAGATCTTAGTAATGAGATCAAGGCAGGCTATCCCCCAATTAAAGTATGAAGAACCTCACTTGGTGGTAGAGCCTCATCCACTCTCTGGTACCGGCTAACATCCTGACGTACCGAAGGCAGTGACCTCAAGGGCTGATGGCCATTGGCTTGAGAACCTGGAATCAAAATGCCAACAAATTATTTTTTCAGTACGTGGAAGCCCTAGAGATGCCTCTAAAGTGAACAAGACATGCTAAAGCTTCTGCAAGACTATGATATTTTAGGATAATATTTAGGATATCTAATATTCATCTATTTTTGGGTGGTAAAATAAGTTACGTCTACAGTTCTGGGTAAGTGATTTCTCTGGGATGCACTACAGTCATGGTCCTGAAAATGCTCTTCTTGGGACATGATGCATCCACCTGTGACCAGCAGAATCCAGGGCACACAAACAACAGCCTGTGCCTGAGCCATATCCCAGCAAGGGACAAGGACAAAACTTCACCTAGCCACCACAGAAACCTGCTGTAAGACTGGGAGGTGAAACTGTCCTTTGACCTCCCTTGCTGCAGCCACAGTGATCTGCAAAAACACAGTGCAACCTGGTACATAGTAAAAAGAAAGTCCCAAATGCCTAGAAAACTATGTCAAAAAAAGCATATTGACAGCGTTTGAAATAAATACCAAAATTATTCTTTCCAAATCAACGAGCTGTTTATGAAGCGAAGAAATTCATAGATCCCAACACTTTTTAAATGCTCTGAAAGAGATGCATTCAGAAATCCAGTTTGACTGCACCCACTTGACTAGATCCAATTCAATTCCTGAAGAAATTAAATAGATAATCCAATGTGAAATATGCTTGAAACAATCCATTAGGGACACATTTCTACTTTCAGTGATTTTAGTGAGACAAAATTCTCAACTGCTAAAACAATTTTACAAGTGGTAAGAGTTTTATAGTGAGTAACACATTCCTCTTCTCCCATGATTCCAGCTGTGCTATGATTTGTCTACACAGATAAGGCACTAGGAAAGGGAAGATAAACAGCCTGAAGTGTGACTAAAAGAATACTTTTTTTTCTTTCTTTTGATTATCCTTATTTTTTAATGTTAATGTATGTATATTTTCTTCCCCCTACAAACACACCAAAGAAAAGACCCAAATATAAATGCTAGTTTGCATTTCATAGTTCTGGGATTATTTCTCCCTATTAACATTTTGATTAGCAAGCAGGGTAATATTGTGGAATCCTTTCCTCCTCTTCATTCTTCTTCTCACTAGTCTCTCAAGAATTAAAAAATATCCAGTTAAATCCAAAACCCCAATGAAGAAGGGAACAAATCTCAAAGGAACCACAAAAAATCTTGAAAGATAATGAAATTGAGAAATTAAGGTCTTTATTTTCAGATGTTAACTTTTAAATAATTTTTACTGGCTGCAGAAAGGTCACTTCAGAAAGTGCCTCCTGCAGTTGTTACCTCCAGTAGCTCCTTCAACCTGTGCTGTGGCACCCTCACAAGCTGCTTGGGCTCCTTCTGTTTCTTCATCCTGAGACTGGCTATTGGCAGCCGCTGCCTGCAGGGTGCTTCTTCTTTGCCAGATTTCTTCTGCCTCCTCTTGGTCTTGTAATTCCCCTGCCTCAGTCTCCTGTAATTCCTCCTGAGGTAACTGTACCGCAGGTAAAGAACCAGAAGTACTTGCAGCACCCTGCGTTTCAGCACCTGGCTCAATTCTAGTTGCATCAGTGGCAGAAGTTCCCTCTTCCTCCTCTTGAGACGAAAAGGCTGGAGTTTCAGGAAACCTGGAACTTTCCAAAGAACATCGCATTTCAACGGAGGAACGTCGCACAGTCGCACTTTCATTGCAAGAGCTGTCTGCCCCTTCCATGTCACTCTCCCCTTCTGGTCGGGTACTAGCCTCACTGACGCTTTCTGTGCGAGCAGGGTCACTCTGCTCAGTTTCTGATGACATCTGGGAAGGTTCAGACCCTTGATCAATGGATTCTGTTTCACTAACACCCCTTCTGCTACCAGCAGCAGCATCGGCAGCTCCAGCATCAGCACTACTAGGAGGCTGCTCTACCTCCTGAGCAGCACACGATTCACTGTCAGCCTGGTCGTCTGGTGCTTCGCTTTGAGAACCTTGCAAGCTTTCACCTCCTGCTAACTGTGAGGGTGGAAGCTCTGGGAGAGTCTCTTGCTGGTCATCAGTTGATGGCAAAGGAGTCTCAGAGGCTGAAATGTTTTCGTTCTCTGTGGGCCCTTGCATTACCTGATCTGATGAGTAACTTAATCCATTTCTTTCAACATTTCTTGTAGCACCATTAAGCATTACTAAACCACCATCGTCTTCCAAGGAAGATGGAAAACCCAGGTCTTGATGTAGCTCATGCTCCTCTTCATCTGAGTCAATGTGAAGCATAGCATTAAGTCTTGTGTCAGTAGGGAAGCTACTCCTCAGTTTTGGGGAGGCTCCACGTGGGCGCTCACCACAGGCAGACGTTCCAGGTCTGGGATGATTATTATGTTCTATTGCATCCAGATAGTCATTTAGTGAGTCCTGACGACCTCTGATAGGTGATGATCTTGAAGCACCAGAAGTCAAGTCATCCTGATCTGTTTCCAAAGTTGTACTAGTCCTTAAAGGGTGTCTTAAGATTGCTTCTCCAGAAGACTCCTCAAGGACTGTACCATTGGAACACATTGTGGATGTATCATGATGTCCTGTTGGCATGTCCTCATCATCAGAGGGACTCCCCAAGTCTCCATTTACAGAGTTCACTCCTAGCAAAGTGCCAACTGTTTCTGGTGAAGCATCTGCAGAGACACAAAGACCGAGTGTGAAACGCAACACAGCAACAGTCAGTTCATTCTACTTCCTCTGCATCACAGAAGTTATATAAACACACACATCTCCAAGATGTTTATTTCAGTTAGATAACTAAGGGAAGAAAATACAACTAAAACAATAGCAGCATCTACAGCATTTTAACGGCAGTTACAGAATTTTCTCTGTATAAGTCTATACTAATGTGTAGGATACAGAAAATTTAAGGGGGAGTAAGTACGACTTTAAGAGACTCCCATTTTGCTTTTAAAAGACCACTGCCAAGCATCTTGCCAAACTGTCAGTAAAACTAGCCTCACAATCAGGGAACCAGTTTTCTACAGCATATTTCTCATATCCAAAATTAGGATTTATGCAAAGCAAGTCACTGACACTCTTAGCAGCATGCAAACCAGTATCTGAGATCACATGAGGAATCACAAATTGTGTACAAGTATTAAATTCTACACACAACGTTTATTCTGAGTTAATTTATAGGACTTTCCACTGTAAAGAACGGTGATCTACTTGAGTTCAAGAATATTAATTAATATCTACTTTTTACTTAAGGAAAGATCAAGGATACACATAGAAGGAAAATGAAAATAATATCATACAAATTGTTTAGTTTTGTATGCTTATGGGTAGAACATCTACACTTAGATAACGTAAGTCTGTGATGGACTTGGGGACACCGTATCTGGCCACGTGAGATTCCTGCCCTGTTGTTGAAGAAGATCAAAGTGCCAGGGAAAGAGCTATGCCTGCTCAAACCCTTGAAATACCAGCTAGAGCAGGGAATCAGCTCGCTCCCTGAGAGAATCAGCTCCACTCTCCGGCCAACATGGACTCTGGCTAACAAGGACGGTCTTGCAAATAAGGACTCAGCCGATCCATGGTGCCTGAGTCCCCAGCTTGCCTGCCTCTGCCCAAGTGCTGCTTCAGAGATTCCCTGATCCAGGAGGTATTGAGATTAAATTTGTGCTTTGTTTTAATCCATGGTTTGTGGTTCTTCCTGCATCCTGCCTGTGTCAGCTCACGCAGTCATAAACAGGAAGATAGACACATAAGATGTGATAAATGTTTAACTGTAACAACCAAGTCCTGCTGGTTGCCTTCTGAACAAGAAAAAAGGGAAATAAAAGAACTGCCTAATTGAAGCATACTTTCTCATGAACACAACAGATATTCTTGGTTCTAAGCAGGACAGTGGTCCTGTAAAAGGGGACAGGACAGAGCGATCTGCATGCATAATATCAGGGGAGGAGAGCACAGGTGGAATCTTCCTTGCAACTGCCTCTTCATCACAGGTGTTACAGAGTGAAGAGAACAAATTAATTTGATTACCCCATCTGTCCCATAAAATAAGAGTCATAAACAGATTAAAAATCTATCTAACAAAACAGGAAACAATATGATAAGTGCTGGTGCTTTGGAATTTTCATCTCTAAAGCAGTACCTGCCATGCCTAAATTTTGAAACCCAACAGGAAAAAATATACAGCAGAGGTACTGTACACAAATGAGAAAGTTCATAATCACAGAAAATCCTACAAATAGAAATACATATAAACTCTCTTCATACAACTACCCGGGGATCCAAATCCTTGATAAATTCTCACCTTCATGAACAGAAGACGCGATTTCCACTTTGAATTGGAGATATCCACTTACATGATCAGCTGGGAGCCTTCTGCCAAGATTATAGCTGAGAATCTGGTCTCTGCAAAAATAAAGATATTGGGGTTTTTTTAATAATTTTAACTTGTTTTATTTTTCCAGTATTTTCTATCAGAGGCTTTTATCAGTTAAGAGTGTGATAGCACATAATTTCTTTCAGAATCTTGAAATCAGCCACATGCTCTGGCTTGCACAGAAAAGCACAAATACCAAGTGTAAAGAGTAAAATATCTTTAGTTAACTGATAAAACAGCCTCACAAGCTTACTTTTGATCATTTCCAAATATAGATTGTACCCCAGCAATTCTTGTACTTCCCTAAATCTCTTACTAAGTCCTAAAAAAATCAAATTGCAAAGGATCCCCTTTCCCCTAGCCTCATCTTTCCCCAAACCCAACATATGTTTTACAATTAACAAAACCTTTCATTTTTTAAAACCTTCTGCCCCCTTGTGGTTTTTATTATATACAAAATTCCCAAATAGCTGGAGGAAATGCTTCACATTTTCTCATTCAATAAAGCATTTCTGCATTCCTATTTAGAAAAGCTATTAATGCTTGGACTAAGCTTCAAATAAGTTTTTAACGGTTATTGAATTCAGTGGGACTCAGGTTTGATTAAGCACTTGCATCAGCTTGAGACATAAGAATACATAGCCTAGGATCTGAACTTATTAGGCACAGCCAAAATTCACAGCCCCAGGTCACCCCTGCCTCCCCCCAGGCACCCTGTCCTCCCCCTGAGGGGAAGTGGGATGGCTGAAAGGAGAGGTGGGGGCTGCTGAAGACCTCCATAAGAAATTATTGCTATTCATGCAAATAAATTTATACCTCTCCCTTACCGGGAGCAATATGAGTGACAGACTGCAATGAATGCAAGGTCATCACTGAAATAAACTGCAGCAGTTTGCATCCAAACTTCTAGCAAAAAAACAGTTCTGAATGGACAACATAAGGCAAAACATCCTCCCCACATTGCTTTATGGGCTGCAGTACGCTGAATTATTATAGCTGTCTCCAGGATCTGTCACAGATTCCTTGCTCTGTGCTCCACTTAAAACTCTCAGCTAGACTTGGGGTGTCCTGAGAAGATTGCCATTTGAGGTTTCCATAGTTTTTACATAAGGTTTACATTACTCTAGGCCATCTGAGACTAGAGAAAGCCAAGACATGACTAATGTCTGTTCTGTATTCAGTTTAATCAATAGTAGCTGATTCTCCTGCTCATTTATCACATTTTCCATGAAATTTAAAGCCAGTTGGCCATTTTGTTAAGTAAGCTTGTGAGCTATGCCGACAGCTAAAAGCTGGGAAGAATTTCAGTGCAGTCTGTCTAAAAATGGCTGGTTATGGACTTTACCCTTAAATTCATTAATACTGATCACTAATACGGGGAAGGACAAGTTAAGTATATGGTGTACTATTAAGTTCTTGGACTTTGTTCGTGTAATATTTCAAGTTCTCAGGTTAACCCAGGATAGGATTTCAATTGTCCTTGACATCACCAAAATGAACAAGAAGAAAGTGAAGATGTTTTACTTGTTTGATCAAAAACAAAATAAAAAAGAATTAGCAGTTGATTGTACATTTGGGGCATTCCTACTTCATATCTCTATGAAGCACTCCTTTCCTTTACAAAGCTTCTGGTGAACTGTTGTCTTTACAATGCCTACTAAAAAGGAACTCTGACAACTGACTGGCATGCAAAAACGGTAATGTTTTGCATTGGACAAATTTATATGGACAAATAAATACAGATGAAGAGACAAAAAATAGCTGCAAGACTGATTTAATGTCAGTTCTAACCACAGTATGGCAAAAGCAAACTGAGTACTTATCTATATTCTTGCTAAATATTTATTATACAGCCCTTCCTTTCAAAATTTTTTTTGATATATCAAATATACAGAACTGAAGTATGGAGAAGTAAACATGAAATGTCTTCCAGAATACTGCTTGTAAAAAAAATAAACAAGAACTGATAAACACAGCAAATGGGTGATTTGCAGACTTCACAGCACTACAAATCCCAGAGCAGAAAAACACTTGGGGATTTAGCATGGAACTGAACACCCTGGACTAGGTTTTGAAACCAGTCTGCATCACAGTGCTACATCTGAGTGCCTATCAGTGTGCAAATTTATTAGAAAAAGCTGCTTGATCAACCTAGCACAATTTGTTGAAACTCAAAGATGAAGCATTTCTTAGAAAACTTAGATTTGTATATACACCTTAACTGCTCTTGGATACCACTGTAAAACAAATGGGCAGAATTTTGTTGGTTTAGGTTTTTGGTTTTTTAAATAAATTCTGCATCAGAAGACATCATCAAAATTTTAAGCTACTCTTACAATTTTATTCTTACTTTATTTACCAATGTAACCACCACCTTGGAAACTTAAAGCTCAAAACTGTTTTCAAATTGAATTTAATTTTTTCTATATATGCAACTTCTTACTTTGATGGCAATATCTGTGAAAAGGGAGGCCAGTCGTTTATATCCTGATTTTTGTGCAAAAGCACGATAATACTGCCACGCGCCTACACTTTCAGGGGAGAATATATGCATTTTATTTCACCTTCATTCCTCACAGGCTTCATTCAGTGGCTTTTTAAAGCTAAATGGAGACTTAACAACTTTAGCAGACTCTGAGTTAGGTCCTATATCAAGCATATTTGGATAATTCAGTTCCTCCCATTGTCATTCAAGGAATTATTTTTTCTAATTTGTCAAAAATAGCATATAAATGTAAAACGTTGTTAACAAAATTACATACTCTACAATTACTTCTCTGTCTTAAATATAAAAGTATACTTTTGCACATACTGCTGCACCTCTTGCAGACCTCCAGACATTTGCTTAACACCTGTAATGTATCACAGTACCCAAGTACCAAGTCTCAGGCTCTTCTCAGAACACACAGCTGTATGAAGGCCTCACCGTTTCATCCACTTGACTATACCACGGTCCCCTCCAGTAACTATCATGGAGTATAAAACATCTTAAAAGTTTCTAAGCGACTTGCATCTTTATACCATAACAATTAGCGATCAAATAATCAACAGAATGTTTTTAAATGGCACAACAGGTGAATTTTGAGTCCCATCAGTGCACTACTGATAGCAAAAGGCAATTTTACTTGCATAGCATCACCAGCACTCTGAAAAATAACGAGTCACAGCCTTATAGTTCTGGCCAATTAGCTGAACAGATATTAAATATCTGATTATTAAACTGACAATTAAAGATAATTGAACTGTAAAAGAAGTGAGCCAAATCTGCTTCTTCTAAAAAATTTGCACACAGTTGTGTAGTATTTTGATAATGCCTTGCTTCTTGACTAGCTGGCCATTTTTTGCAAACATAGCATTTTTTGTGTACAGAAATTACACTGAAAACAAGTTATAGACATAAACAAATATGGGTACGTGCATGCAGAATAGGATTAGAAAGACTGACCTCTAGACAGGCAATAAGACTATTACAATTCCTAGTAAATTTCTTACTGCAGATGCAGTGTAGTAAGTCAGAAAGGCTGCTCTGCATCAGTATCCTAGATGCTGACTCTCCCTTATCCAGAGAAGTTAGCATTAAGGATGTGTTAATTTACCCAATTGCATGTCTCTCCAATAGCCTCTGAACTGGTATGGTTAACTTCCCAAGAAAACGCTTGATGATTGGTCGACTCTTGGCAAATTTGTCTTTAACCTCAATTTCCAGGACATCTGTTAGAAGTGCAACAAAAGAATATTTCTGGAAGGAAAAGAACATATTTGACACCAGATCAATACACCTTTATTCAGAAAGCACGTACAGAACTATTAGTATCACGCACTGAACTCTGAAAGCAATGACTGATGACAGCAGTTTCCATATTGCAAAATAATGTCAACCTCATTTATTAAGCACTGTATTTTTACATATATAACTAGCCTCTCAGGAAAACTATATCCTTTGATTGTTCCTTGAAAAAAATAGCTCAGCAAGAAACTGCACTGGATAAATGCACTTTCATGATCTGCGTCAGAAAGGAGAATGCAACATATCCTAGAGCTTGCTTCCATTTGCATAGCAGAAAACAAGAAGAGAAGGAATCCTTGCTGTACACCATTACATCATAGAAGAGCAGCCAGTTCAATGCAGGAGAAAGGAGGAAAATGCCTCACTCTAGGCTGCCCTTAGTGACCTTCCCTTCCAGCGCCACACTTTGTATTAATTTTCTGTACGCATGACAGGAAGTCAAAAGGACAATCTGTATACAGTATTTTCAGAAGCACTGTAACTAAAGGAGGATAGTTTTCTATATTTTTGCCCCAAAGTTCACCAATCTTCTTAGCAAACTGAAACAGAATGTTTTTCTGTGCTTGGGGCTTTTAAACAGTGCTAATTTATAAAAAAACCCTTAATGTCTAGCAAGATCATTTTTCCACCTTTCCCTACAAGGAAACATTTTCACAGTTACTCTCTTTAGTCTAGCATCAATTTTCATGCATTTTATGAATACTTTACCTTTGAGATATTGTCTGCTCTGTCAAGTTTGCCTGAAGATGGCCAAAAATTCAGAAGTAGTGCAGGGTAAATATATGAGCAGGCATGTTGGCAGACACACACACATTATCACAGCATGACAATAAATTCCCTTAGAAAAACAAGCTTAGGAACTAAAGATTTTTATTTTTGCTCTGGATTTTAAGATATTTCAGATAAACAAACAAAAAAGTATGGTATATCCTATTCAGGAAAACCAAGGTCATCTGGTCATAACTTTCACTATCTGACATCTTTAAGACCTCTGAGAAAATTGCAACCTGAATGCCTAATACACATCTGGCTAGACAGCTAAAGATGTTTCGAACAACGAACAGAAGAAGGAATAACTCTTCAGTTCAGCTGTAGACTTCAGTTAAATATTAATATTAAAAAAGAGCAATTAAATTGGGTCAGGAGTAAAAACACTTTCCCATGCTGGGCAACTGTCAAAGCTGGGTTCCTGTGATAAACAGAACTTAAGAAATTGTCACTTTCAGTTTGCTATAAAATTGCAAATTATTTTGCAGAAAAAAAGTAGATGTAAAACAGAATCAATTCTGCACTGCAAGGACAGCATATGTAATGGGATCATAAACTGCTGTCGTCAGAGCATTGCTACAGGGAAGATATAGCAGTTAAAGCAAGCTGATATAATGCGTGCACCAGCGAACATTATCACTTTTCTAATAAGCTTCAAAACCAAGGAGAACTGGAAGAGAAAAAAGGGGAAAAATAAAAGTAGATTTTCTTTCTACCCAGTGGACAGAATTGTGGACAGAAGGAAAGATGAATAATCAATTTAGAGATTAGAACCCTGATTTTTGTCTTTTTAAGATTTTAAGACTTCCACATATCTACAGTACCACAGAGCAGTACTAACACTAGCCCTGTTCTGTTCTGCTTTACTGCTTGTTTGGTTTGATTATGATTTGTGGGGACACTTTCCAAAGCCCACTCAATTTTCCAATCTTCCTAAAGAATACATTAACATTCATCAGGAGGTATACAGGCATCTGCTCATTAGAAAACAAGTGCAGATCAGGAGTGCTGCTCACCAGTCCTGAAAGGGTTACGGACTTCACTCAGTCTTTTCACCTTGTTTCGCATACAAATGTGGGAAGGCACAACTTGTGTCTTCTGTGGTCAAAGACAGTTGTGAGACTGAGTTCCTCCTCTGAGACCTGCACAGCTTACTGAATATAAAGACATCTGGAAAACTGGCTTGGGCCAAACTGCCTTTTTTCTCCCCCTTTGCTGAGTGGTGCTGTCACTCCTCCCTAGGTTTTCCTTCTTACAGCAGTGCATATAGAGGCTACACCAAAGAGCATCCTCTCTGCCTGACAAAACTGAAAGCTTGCCACCTTCTATGCACAATGGGAATATCGTTTCCAAATGAACAGTTGTTGCAATCGCTAAGCACAAATGCTCACTTACTGCATCTTTTCCTAAAGGGTCTTCTCACAACATATAATCCATTTTAATTAATTTATTTTTGCAATCTCAAACAGAGCTGTTGAGCAAGTTTAACTCTTGTTAGCATAGAAGGGAATGAAAAACTCATAGCACCACAGTTTAAATATGCAGATGATAGCTGTTTCTATCCACCAACAGGGTTCCTAAAATTACTACAATTTCTGTCGGCTTAAACAACTAGCTACAAAATAAGCTCACAGCCTTTGGAGAGTAAGGACTAATGCATAAAGAGCAAATGCAAACCTGGTACACCACATCAGCTGGCAGACACCTCTCAAAAGTGATACATTACCTCTCTGTGCCAGACAGGATTAGTTGTGTTGCTGATGATAGTCGACCTTCTTTCCTGGCCATGATGAGCAAATGTAGGAAATGTACTTTTCTTGCCTGGCTGAATGGACATCTTTAGATAAGGATCAGGGTTGAAGAACATGCCTTTTTTAAGTCCAACTGCTCTAATATCTATAAAAGAAAACAAGAAGGAAGGAAAAAGGAATTGAGTAAACTAAAGCTAGTTCACAAAGTAGTGCATTCCTAAAATACTACCCAGGAAATCAATTCACCATAAAATACTAAATAAAGCAACTTAAATTTACTCATACGTTAACTGGATCCAGTGTACAGAAGACAGTTAAAGCAGGAAGTCAATGTTTTCCCAAGAGAACATAGGGAAGAAAGGTATCAACATCCCCATTTACATTTTAGCCTCTAGTCATTTGTGAAACAAAAGGCATGAACTTGTAACTCACCTACTAACGCATTTCTCAGAATGTAAGGTATTTCCACTCTTAAAAAGAAAAACCAAAAACCACCAAAAAAAAAAAAATCACACAGTACTTGTTCTGTTTCTGGGTAAGAGGCTAAGATAAAAAACTCTATGAGAGGCAATGTAGTGAACTCGCACTTTGCCAAAGTTGAGACTTGATAAGCACAACTTTCAGTATTCATTATTGACATTGCTCTGGAGTATGATGCACACTTTCTCTCAACTTAGAAAAAGATAATCTGTCATACATAAAAGGAGGCAAAGTTTTCTGAAAATGTTTCTTTCTTCCTTGGTAAACCTCAGTACTGCAGCCCCTGCAACTTGCAACAATAATTTCCTCAAGTGCATATTCTCATGCCTAAGGGCTTTAATCATAGTGCAGGCCTCAACAAGAAAAAAAGAAAGAGGTATTTTGTTTACATAATATTAGATTTTTAGACTTAACTGCAAAATATTTCTCTGTTTAGGTTTGCCAAAGATTTTAACATCTTTCTCCATTAGGTACTCCATGCAGACTTCATGACTCTAATGAGGCACTGGAGCTGGTTGCCCAGGGAAGTTGTGAATGTCCCATCCCTGGAAGTGTTTAAGGCCAGGCTGGATGGGGCTCTGAGCAACCTGGTCTAGTGGGAAGTCTCCTAGCCCATGGCAGGGGACCGGAACTCGATGATCTTTAAGGTCCCTTCCAACTCCCTCCATTCTATGATTCTATGATAATGCAACTGGCACATACATACTTAGATGAACAGTTTATACATGCAGGCAAAATTCACTGCACTAAAATGAAATGCCACACCTGTGGATTCAGTAAAAAAAATAATTAAATCCTACCCGTCATTCAAATTAAGCTAGACATTAGAAACGCCATGAAATAAAGGATAATTGCCTTTAAAAGTAACAGCTTTGCATGTGCAAAACAAAAAATGTTCCAGGAAATATCTTACAGAGCTATCAGCCAATACACCTTTCAAAATTAAATTAAGGGACTCCTCAGGCTGAGTCACAACCTTCTATTAAGCACAACAGGTTTCTGAGAATTCAGAAAACAACTATTTTTATAGTACTCTGCGTAAGTCTATATAACCTATCAGCTCTATCCTAGATAACTGCAGAAAGCCCATTTCAAAAGGCAGAGGTTTTTTTCTGCTTTACCCCTACAATCTCTAAATCTTTTGTCAGCTCTTCAAGATTCAGAAGCAAATTTTTTCTGTCTTTGCTCAAGCTGAATATGCTTCAGTCTCACACAACACTTCCCATGGAATAAAGTGCTAATCAAAACAAGTGAAGCTGGTAGACTGTACCCCTGCAGCTATTTTGCTGTAGTGACAGCTTAGCTCTGTTGTTACAAGTAAAGATTTTTTTCCTTTCTAAACCACCATTTGCAGCCACTGCTTTTTTACTACTTCAAGTGATGTAAACCAGATTGCATTTTATTTAGAGGCTAAGTTTTCCACTCTTCAATCTGAGAGGAACTGCCCCTTGTGCAAAAGGGAAATTTCTCCAGATTTTTCATGCTTGGATCCATCAAATCCATTTCTTTCACTTCTGGAGATTCATGAATCTGACTTGCTTTCAACAAGCAGAAGCTCCAAAGAAATGACATCTTTCAAGCCACTAGAGTGTGCTCCTACAGAGGCTAATAAAGAAAGTGTTCTATCTTTGATGTTATTTAAAACAGTAAAATTAATTCTTTTAGCAATAATTTGTAAGACAGAATAGTGCTGGTTTTTACCTGATAGAGTAAAGCTGACTAATTTCCTAGAGTGCTGGGCTCCAGAAGCACCTTCATCCGTGCCTTCTACTCCCATCTAAAAAGGAGAAAAAACATGAAATATGCCACAGAAGTTTTCATCTGCTTTGTATATGCTTGAGGATGATTATGCAATCATAAAGTAGTATGAAGGAGCAGAATCTGACCAACTATTGCTTAATACCACTGACAGACAAAGCTACAGCATTAGTTTCTAGGAATATATCTATTATTTATGCCACACAGTGCTAACACACCAGTACTTGCACTCTTCCAAACAGAACATGTATAGGCTAATACACATGCAGATGCTATTAACCAGAGAAAAAGAGACTACATTTTCTTACAGGTTTCCCTTTTGTAAAATAAAATCAATAGTATGGATCGGTAATACATACCAAAGCACTGAGCTGGTCAGTGACAGCATAACTTGTCACTTTCCACAAATAGATAATTTACTGTGCAATAAAAAAAGCAAAGACATCAAAGAGAGGCTAACAGAAGCCTTTAGATCTATGAACAAAAGCTGCTTTTACACAGAAAAGTGCATCAGATATCTAAATATGAATGTGGTCTAAAAGCTTATGCTTCACAGATTTTTATGGTATGGTTTTTACTGAAATCCCTCCTTATGAAAGTACTACTTCAAAATACAAAGTTTCTCATGTATTAATGACTTATTAGTGCTTAGCTCTTTCAACCAGCAGAAGAATTTGTCTTTCAGGACAGCTGAATAATCTATCATGAAGATATCAATGGAGCTATCTTAAAGTCGAACTGTTCTCCAGGTAGGCGCTGCACTCACTCCCAGTCAGAAGAGGTGACACAGCTTGACAAAAAAGCCAAATACAGCGCTGGAGATTAATACTAGCAATAGAGCATCTGATTCTAGAAGTCATCTCGTCTATTGAACAATAAAAAAAATAAGCTGAATAAAAACTCCCACACCAATGTGTGTAGAGGAAGTATGTAAAGCAGTACTGAGCAGCTGAACCGTTGTTTGAAGTTAACAGATTGATAAATCATTTCTGGTGCCACAGTAGCCACAAGGAACCCTCTTTGCATTCCTTTTTACAATGCCTTAAGTTACTTAGTATCATCAGTGTTCAAATACTTCCCACAACCATCAGCAAGCACACTGGAGTTTCATTGGAATTAGCAAACACACAGGATACCCATTGCAAAACTCTAATACTTTGTATGTAACAAGCAGCCAAAGTGAAGAAGAAATAGTGATGACGATGCCTGTCATCCCCCATGGGCTTCAGCAGTCTTGTGAGGGAACACACCGTGCCAGCAAGCGCTGCCACTCAAGAACCAGCCCGGCCCCTTCCCTCACTCCTGGCTTCACAATCTACCCCCGTTCCCAGGGTAAGACACTTCTCACCACAGTGCTCAAAACTATCACTTTCCCACTCAGCATAACATCATTACCCCAGTGACTTTATAAGGAGGCATAAGCAGACACAGCTAATAGTCAACTTAGGAGGGTACCAAAGCAACGGGTTCATTCCAGCCAGATCAGTGTCCCTTCATGTACAGACAGATTGCCTGGAAGCGGCGAAGAGGGCATCCCCCTGGGATGGTGACGCTGCCCAGGCAAGGCCAGAGGAACTCTATTTATTTCAGTGTACTCTTTTGGGGCTTATTCTAACATGCAATATTTTCTTCTTAAAAACATTTGTTATTCATCCACAAAAAGGCCTTCCTTATTCTATACCTATTTTTCTGCTACATCACTGACTCTAAGTAATATGGTTTACACTCCCAATCATTACTTCATTATATAGGAAATAAGATTTGCCCACAATTCAGCTATAATATAGTGAATTATAACAGCGTTCCCTAACAGTTCCGTGGTTTTGCTATACACCCTTTTCCTGGTGCATTACAACCTGAACAGCAATGTCAATTTTTCCACACCAAGTACAAAATTTTGTCCCAGCATACATGCTTTGATTTTTTGCACTACAAAGGCTATCTCATCTGGTGTAACTCAGCATTTTCCAGTTATAGATCAGCCCTTGCATTTCCACTGGTTGAAATGAACACAATGGAATGTTAGTTGCTCATCTAAAAATAAGATGGACTGAAATGCCTGGTGTGATATGCCACCAATATAAGGGGACCCTGTGCTATCTTTCAAAGGAAAGAAATTTAAATAGTGACAGCCAGTTAAGCACTCAGGATTGACCAATGACTCTGAAAGACAGGTCTTCAGGCAGCTCTAAAGCTAATAAATGCATATCAAAACACAGAAGTTCAGATGTCCTTTTGAGTACTGAATTTCAAAAACATTGGTGGCTACTATGACAAGGTCAAGAAACACACAAGTTCAGTTTCTCCATCTGGTATAATCCTTCTGTTTCTCAGTAACAATATAGTGCAGCACATAGCCTATTTTAAGCGTTACTTTGAGATGCATTATTTTCCTTTATTCCAAGTCAGGATACCTTACTGTCTGTAGTTAATACATTGATATCAAAGGCAGTGGTTGTCAAGCTCATTAACTGTAAGACATTTTCTTCTGTAAAATATCAAGAGTTCAAATGCCTGCCATGAAATGGTATTATTCGTAGTCAAATCTGACAAAGACCTGACAATTAAACGATACTAATACTCAGGTCTGTAATTCTAAGAAAAAGAAAAAACATTTGGTATATAAAGTCTAGTATGGCACATACAATACCATGTAGCCATTACACACACTTGTATATAATATACAACACTGAAAAAGCACAGGAGCAGAATAAAAGCTCTTCAGTCTGAGTAACTTGTGCTCAACAGTATCTTCAGCATTGCAGTTGTCAAGATAACACCCTGACAGATGTGATCTTAAATATCTGTCAGCTAATATCAATGAATAAACACACTGTGAAACTTCATGCCAACTGAAGAACTAGCCTATTAGATAAATTACTTCCATCAAAAGCACCTGGATACAAGTTTGGAACGCTCTTCTCCAATACATATTTAAACAACTAAAAAAAAACTCCTCTGAAACCAGTAATATTTCAAAAGAAGAAGTCTTTGAAAGCATAGTAAGGCAGCAATAATTCTCAATAGTTGGAGAATTATCTAGATTTCACTGGTATACAATCAAAAAAATTATTAATGTTTTCAAGAGCAGACTTTTGCGCAGTCTTGTTTTTTTTTCTAATTGCGATCTCAGCAACAATTTCGTCTTTAATATTAAGACATAAGACAACTTTTAATAAGGACTGAGGATTAATAAGTTTGAGTTAGATAAATGATGTGAAAAATTTCTGCTATGAAGTTAAATTACAGCAAACTAAGCTGCAAAATTGGAAGCGAGCAAAATCAAGTCCTTCACATAATAGATTTCAACTAAGCTCAGTGATTTTAATGTCATCTTACAATGAAAAAACAAAAAAGAAAAAAAAAAGCATTTCCCAATTTTAATGGTTTCTTTCAGGCAATATAGTTTTTTTGCAAAAACTGTGGTTAATGATAAAACTAGAAGATATATCAATGATTTGTCTGACAGTTAATACTATCATCTTACAAAAAAACCAATGAACTAATAGGCTGAACTTACCATCACAGCAGGGTTTTTCACAGTGATACATGGAGTAGTAGCTCGGAGGGCTCCACTAACACCATGGTAATATTTAAAACAGATCTTAATTTCAGCTAGAAAACAAAACAAAAATTGCATTAAGCTCTTCATGGCTGACCCCAGGCAAAAGAGAGACAATGAAAGGAACATATGCATACAGGGAGTCAGAGTTCACTTCTGTTCATGGAGTCTGAGTTTGGGCAGTTCCCCAGTAGATCTTTGTTGTAAAAGCACACAATAACTGTAACTGAAAGACATTTTCTCTCCTTCTGTAGAAAACTGGAAACCTGACTCAAAACATCTGAATAGAGTTTTTAGGCAAAGAGTTGGTAAACGTTTCCTTTTGCTTGTAACTATATTTGTATTCAAATGATCAGTTTTTTTCCAGCTCTTAAAGTGAGATAGCCACGGTTACTACTGAGTACAAAATGTCTAAGTATTCATAAACCACAATTCACACAATTCAAGCCACCTCTGTATGTTTTGTCTGGGTCCAGAGGGATGGAAATGAGATTGGTGCAGATCTCTGAAGACATGATCATTTCAACATAATAGAGGTGATACAAATTATTATCTTTTAGCAGATTTTTAAGCGGCAAACCAAAAAATAATTACACATATGTTTTACTCTTAAATTATTTAATCATATAAAAATAGGACCTCTCTCTACAGCCTTATACACAGAGGTGGTACTAAAGGTCTTATAGCTTGTTAATGCATTAAATAGTCAAAGCAACTGCTCTTTTTGCTTCTCAAATATATTTTGATGAATGCAATAGCATAAATTATGCTATTATGATGATTTAAACAGCCGCATCTTTTTTAGGCAGTTTGAACGGTTTGGGTTGTTTTTTTATTTCAGATGGAAGTAGTTTCTCTCAACTAAACTGCTTATTCCTACAGGAACTGTGATAGAAGGTAGAACAGCACAGGTGAACATGTGCTTAGTGCCCCAAGCCCTCGAGCAGAAGCAGCAGCCAGGCAACATGCCTTGCATTTCTTTTTCTAAACTTAGGCAAGGGGCACAGAGAACAGAAAGACTACATGCACCCCACCATTCTCTCGCAGTCAAAAACAGGACTGCAGAGAATCAGGGTGGAGACTCAGGATATATTTTCCTGGATTATAATACAACTCGATTTGCTGTAAGGTAACTGTGCTTTTAGCTTTGAGTTGATTCTTACAAGATCGAGGAGAATCACTAATCTATTCCAATCATTATTGTGCTCTTTGCTGCCCCTTCTTTCCTTCACAAAATGAATCTTGACTTATGGACTCCAGAAGTATACACAGTATCCCAGCATATTCCTCAACAAAGCTGAGTGGGGGTGGGAGCTACGCTGGAGTGATCATTCCTGTGGTCCTACAAGATGCTCCTCTGCTTATATATCCAAGAAATGCATTACAGCTCCTCACCACAGGTTAACAAAGCAAATTGATGTTGAGGTGCAGGACACATGGCCTACATGCCTTTCATTCTGATTTCAGCAATATCAAAATCAATTTTATTTAGCTGTGCCTAGCTCGCTAAATCATCCTATATGATCTTTAATTGCTTTTATCCACTCCACTCACATCATCCACAGACGGAATCAGTGGGAAGCCTGGATTTCAAACCACTGATGAAAATGTTTAAAAGCACTGCATCTTTTATTAACTCCTCTAGGGTCTCACTAATAAGATTGTACTTTTTGTGTAACCTGTCAAACCTTTTACTATTGTTTTGTATGCTAATCCAAAAATACTCTTGATCCTGGTAAAAAAAGAGAATTAAATAGACACAATTTGAGGATGCATAAATGTGTTCCAACGTAAAAGTGTCAAGCTTCCTTCAGGTAGGTGTCATGCAACTTCTTCCAGAGTCTGACCCATGTTTCTGGTCCCACTGAATAAAGTTTTGTTTGCTAAACTGCATTTACTGCAAACAAAAGAGTATTATATTTAAACAAATCCTGACCTCCACTGTCATTCCCCTGCATTCCTCCAGCTCAGAAAAACAGCTATAATTATGGCTGCCCTTGATCCTGTGGGATTTTCCCTGTCTGGAACAATCTCTCTGTTTTCCTTCTCCATTGGGATAACTCTTCTGTGTGAGGTTGATAAGGATTTACTTCTGGGTACAGAAATGGCCACAGGCAGGCAGAAATTACAACAGTCAGTTCAGACAGACCAGAGGACATGCACAAAAGTTTTGGCAGTTCAGTTCCTCTGATTTCATTGAACAGTATGTCAGTACACAAAACTGCAATGATTTGTATAAGGTCTTGAGACATACAGGATGATTCCTTGAGGGCTGAGGTATTTAATTAAATAAAATACCCACTTATCCCTACTCAGAAGGATCAGAAATCCACCCTACAAGCCTGCTCAGCCAAAAAGGATTATTTATTTTTAAGTTTGCTGCAGTTACAGGTCAATGTTTATTTACTATCTTCCTCCCAGAACAAAGAGGAGGCACCTCAGAACTACCCTTCAAAGGAAAGTGACTGGCTGACAGTGCCTCCAGGGACTTATGAGGTGGAGGAGCTGCTGGTCCCACTTCCTCCTCCTCACAGTTCAGCTCACACACATAGTCAAAACATGATCTGTTTACCACAAGCTTCACAGCAAATTTCAAAATGCAGGACTTCTAACACATATAAAGGATTATCAGACCTAAAAATTATGGGTCAGGACCCGAGGGTTCTTCCTAAACTGAGCAATTCTTTTGACCTACCAACAATACTTAAATCCAAATAGACACACAAGCACTTCTGGCTCACAAATTTGGACTTTCAGCACTTGTAAAAGTTAGCGGGATTCATACCAAGTGCTGGACTCTTCATATTGTACAATACATATATTAAGTAACCAGGACTCAAGTCTTGAGCATCATTTAATCACACTATCAGTGTATTAAGACTACATGAGAGAACGGTAAGAAAACAAACTATTACACCAAGACTTCTACTTTCCAGCTCCATTTCTCAACTCTGCTGTAACCCAAACTATTTTTCTGAGTTTTCAGAGCTACTGTTTATTCAGTCTGCTGTCACTGGCTACCTTTTCTCAGTTCGTCACTTCTGAAAAGAACCTAGCAATAGAAAGGTTATCAGCTGCTGCTTCTATTCACAGTCAGTCAATGAAGTGACAGTGGACAGAAGTGCATTATATGTTCTCACTACACTAACATGTACATTCCTCAAAAGGCTGAAATGCAAACTAAGAGCTCTGGATCCTCAGATTTCTTTCTCCCAACGACTTCTACAAGCATATTGTACTTTTCAATGTCTGTATGTGGCTGGTGATAGAAGGACACATTTGATTTAAGAAATGGATCTGATGATCCCTTGTCATATAAACTAAACTTAAAAAAATAAATCATAAAAACTTCAGGACTGATTGCTAGAAATAATTAGAAAAAGCAGAGCACTTAAAAACACAACATGGAGACTTTTTCTCCCACTTCCCAGGAGAAGCATCATTGATTTGGTTGGGGCTTATATACAGCACCACACACAGGAACGACAGACTTGCTGTTACCATTGTGTTGATGGGATTAACACCTGAGAAGCTGTGCTTGAAATTCAGCAGGGAATTGTAAAATAGGTTACGTATCACAAGCATGCAGACGTTGCCAAAGTGAATATGGGGTTGCAAGACCTGATATTGCATATAGCAAGAATACAATCCCTTCATGGTACCAGACAGCTAAGCAATTTTTTTTGTGACTAATAATGCTAGGAACTGCAGTTAGTACTTAACAGTAAAAGAAATCTCAAAGGAAGCCTGTCGGTTCAAAACAGCCAAGGATCTAACGTTTTGACATTTCTTGTACTGTTACGAGGGGAAAAAAAAATAAATTGATTAGAGCATTTTTTTCTTGATGACTGATGGAATCCTGAGCTCCAGATATATTGAAAATAGCTATCTGTGGCTGTTCCTGATCTCAGCCTACTATCTATAAATAAGGCCCCATAATTATACAATCCTCTTCAGAAACAGTCAGTTAAATTACTTGCAAACAGGACTTAAATATTTAGAGAGTTGAGTTCAATACTGTATCAATACACAAGCTTCCTCTGAACATTTCCATGCTACAAACTGCAAAATAGCATCCATCACCTACAGAGTTTTCCCAGTCTCTTTCATTCCTCCTACCACCTGGCTTTCATGTGTGTGCATCAGGGAAAAAACTTGCACTTCTCTATGAGCTAATTAGCTTGCTTTGTATGTGATCTCTAATGAAAAAGTTAGCAGCAGTAAATCCAGCAAGGGAAGGACATCTGTACGTGACCACAGGACTATTTTCTGTCTCATTAAAGAAAAATATGACATTTCAGAACAAAAAGTATTTTCACTGGGGGGGTGGAGGAGTGGGGAATTACTGTACCTAGCTCTGTCTCCCTGATAGGACACATCCCCCATTATCACTGACATGCCTCATGCCTCCAGAGATCATACACACCACAAGAAATTCCTTCTTCATTTAAAAATGAGACAAAAATGGAATGCAGGTAACTATGATTCTTTAAAAGATACCACACAGTCATATAAAAAGTTATATATATATTTTAATTAATCTGAATACTCTGTAAAACCATAATCCCCTTCTTGAAAAGCCAATAGCTGTTACCATTTTATGACCATAGTTTCACAGCTTGGGTCTGTTACATAAAAATGTTGGAATTAACAAAGGTTTCTGGGACTCCAACATTGCCATTTGAATTTCAAAAGAACTTCTGCATGAAATTATAGCACTGTACTTCCCTCAATGGACCAAACACTCTTGCCTATTTAACAATAAAGAGATCGCCTTACACCAAATAATAGCTTGCTTTTAAAAGATCTTTTTATATCATAAACCAGCTAGATTTTAATACTAATTCCCTGAAGTCCCCAACTTAACTACCTTTTTACTGCCTTTTTAACTTGGACCATCAAAAAACTACTTTAGGATGGGAAGATACTCAGAATACAAATGTGTTCACTATAAGAACAACCTGCTCCGGATACACTCTAATCAAATGAAATACCTATGTTAGAGGTGGAATCACCCCACACTCCACTGAGAAGGGATGGGCAGAAACATCTCCAAAAGGCAAGTCAGGACCTAGTTGAGTGGAGGTGAACAGTGCTCCTGGCTAGCTGCATGGAAATTGCACAGCATCTAATACTTCCTGGACACGGCAGCTAGATGCCAGACGTTATTTGGGTTGAATCCATGACTCTCTGCAGACATAAGTTTATACCCTCCAACATTCAAAGAGGAAAAAGCTGACATCAAACTCATCTGAATAATATGAAAGTGTGGTCCACAATACTTAGTTAAGAAAAATTTGTCACTAGAACAAACTAAGTTGCTCACATTCAGGCTTTACAAAGCTATAAAGAGAGACGCAATACAGGGAAAAGGCACTGAATCAAACCCTAATTTTTCTCGGCTGAACCCAAACACCTCACGGGCAACTGCAGGAATTTAGAAGTGCTCTGCACATCCTGCCAGTTGAATTTCTTTTCCTTAGCGTGAGAGTTCAGTGAACACAACCTTTTTGCTTGGGCATTTAGCATTCTATTCTCTGCATCACTTTAACCATGTACCTTTTTGATTACTTCCTGCTGGGAATAGCACAACGTAGCAAACAGCAGCAGAACACAAGTGCCAAAGCTGGCGTGCCTCCAGGTACTTGCTGGCTGTCTCAGCAGGTACATCATAGAATTTATTTTACAGAAAGAATGATAAAAAAAGAAATCCTAGAAAGTGACTTAAACAGACTTACAGAAAGCTTTTTAGACAAACTAAGATCAATCATAGAAAATATTTGTCCCAGTGTTCTCTCTTCATCTAACTTGCTTCAAAGGAATCTGCTTGGGAATATATTTTTTCAGATAGCAGAGCCTACCTGACCCTGCCAGCCCTACTCATTCCTATTTACAGTCACAAGCATTGCCTATTATATTCCACTTTGGCAAAGCATTTAATTATAATCTAACCTTTCAAACAAAACACTGGGATATTATGTACATAAGGAAGTCAACAAGGCTTGCCACAAGTGTAAAAAATACACAACCTGATCCTGTTTCAGTTATTTGTGATACTCAAAAATAGCTGTTAAGAGACAACAGATATAAATAGCAGAATAATAGAAGTATTTCTAACTCAGTAAATATGTTTATAAATAGGGTAGGGACAATAACCATGAGTCCCCATGCAGGCCACTAAAAGGGCATTCATTGCAGGGCACTTTACAGGCAAGTGTTCCAGGCTCAGAACAATTCCACATGAGAAAACAATTAGCTTTATAGAATTTAATTTAAATGGTCAAAAAATACAAAGACGGGACACAAGTAATGAATTATTACTTGGAGCTGGGCTTGTTCAGCCTGAAGAAGAGAAGGCTCCGGGGAGACCTTATAGCAGCCTTCCAGTAGCTGAAGGGAGCCTACAGGAGAACTGGAGAGGGACTCTTTATCAGGAAGTGTAGTGACAGGGAAAGGGGTAATGGCTTTGAACTGAAAGAGGAGAGATTGAGATTAGATACTAAAAAGAAATGCTTTACTGTGAGGGTGGTGAGGCACTGCAACAGGTTGCCCAGGGAAGTTGTGAATGCCCCATCCCTGGAAGTGTTTAAGGCCAGGCTGGATGGGGCTTTGAGCAACCTGGTCTGGTGGGAGATGTCCCTGCCCATGGCGGGGCAGGTGGGGTTGGAACTCGATGATATTTAAGGTCCATTCCAACTCTAAACATTGTAGATTTCTACCATTCTATGTTTATAGAATGTTCATTAACATTGACCATTTTGGTCAAATCACTAAAAATACTAAACTGTGTTCACAGCTCTAGTAACAACAACTCTCCACTACAGCAGCCCTTAAAAGTTAAAAGCACATCAGGTTCAATTATTAAACTGCTATTTTTTTCCCTTCAGTACATATTAGCTTTTTTAACAAAAAGAAAAAAAAAGGGGGAGCTGGGAGTCTGCTCTGCTAGTTACAAAGTATGGCAGTTTAGATCTCAATACACAATTTTTCCAAAGGTGTAATTTCGTAGGAATAGGGACTGAATATAGAGAACTCTACACAAAATCTCACTTGTAGAATGATACCAGTGTAGCGTAACCATATATATTGCCATGTTTTCTGAATATATTTCATAGTCTACTCACGCCACAAACCTGAGATTTTAAGTACAAAACAGAGAGTATCTGTGCATGCAGTCACTGCATCCAAGTATTGCAGTGTGGCACCAGAAGTAGTTTAACCACAAACATCCCAAGGGTGATTTGGAAATGATGGATGTGACAAGACTGGCAATCTTTGGATGAATCCCAACAGCTGCCACTATAGATTAATGTTCAAGACAAAGCCATAGCATCGGTAAAGAAAGATATATGCAAATCAATATATTTCTATTTTACTCACAGTGATGACTATGACATCATAAATAACGACAAAGACATTCCACTACAAGTAGGTGAAGGTGTTTCTTGTGGATACTGTAATTAATAATCATGGGACCAAGGCTATAACTTATAAATACAAGTCCAATACAGTCTCAAAAGAGGCTCTCGGCTCTCAGCCTCTACTAATAAACCAGGCAGGACCATGGTCAGGACTGACATGCAACCACACAACCACCCCTGACACCGGGGGAATGGGTGGCTGCATGGACACAAGCCACGCTGTGTCACTTGCTCCCAGCAGCAGAAATAGCCCCTGGCCTGTTTACCTACTAGAATGTGCATGTATTTTAACTTCTGGGGGCTTTGCATATAGAAGCACATAAGCACCAGTTACCTGTTGCATGACAGTGACTGTACTACAGTAAATCTCCTTCCCATGGCACTTCCAACATGACCTGTCCTTCCCCATATTACAAAAACTTACTTTGAAACTGCAGTTTTTAAATAAGCAGCAGCTTTTATCAACTAGTCTTCATAAAAACTCAAGCTCCCTTTCATGTGATTTTTCTGTCCCCAGCCTTTCCATAGATCATTTCATTCCATCTTTCTGCTAGCTCTGTTCTCCATAAGGAAAGCCATCATCTCTGTTCCACCATGATGCCCCAAAGAGAGCCCCTGCCATGCCAAGCTCACTGACTGCTACAACCAGAAAAACACTCCACCATCTAAAAATCACTCCTGGGGAAATTACCGCCTCTCTTGCACCAGACACTAAAGGTCCTGACATACTGAAGGAGCAAACAGTCTGATGCCATGCTACATGCCAGATGACCATACCAAATGCTAAAGCATTAAGCTGTGTTGCACCTTCACACTATTGCCACCTGTTCAGAATACTGCTCCTTGAACTTGTTGTTTCCTTTTACAGAAGGATGAAAACTGTTTGTAGAGCTGCAGCCACCTTTAGGAGTCCTTCTGTAGTTTACACAGCAAACAACTTGAGGGAGGGGTCTGGTGAGTCATTGTTTTCCTTCCCCCACATTTTAGCAAGTCTCAGAGCAGGATGTTTTAAAGCCACCTCTACTATGTAAGGAAACAGCATCTTGGGCATATTGATGCTCAAATTCACCTTCTTGAATCTCTCAAATGGCTGAGTTCCCTTTCGTGCTTACATGGCATTTATGCTTCTTCCCGAGGGAAAAGAAAGAGGAACACCTGCCTTCGTACTGGCTGGCTCTGCAGTTCAGAGGCACTCATTTTGTCTTGATGTGACAGTTTAATGACACCAGCTGTCTGTGATGGTGAGCTGGACTTCATACGTTGCAAAGTATTTTCTTTCTCTGTTGCATACTCTTTCCCTCCCCTCCCCTCAGAGGCTGCTTGTATTTCTGGAATACATTAAGTTCATTTCTCACTATTTCACTGATGATTCCTTTGATTCCCCATCTTAGGGTAGAGTCCACAGAGTTTTTGGTGTTGATTTTTGTCTAAAGCAAATGAGAGTTTTCTTTGATCATCCTGGATTTGCTAATTTTGGATAGTTGGGGTGAAATTAACATCCAGTTTTAGTAGGAAGATGGTGAGAGTGTCCCTGCCCTTCTTTCTGCTGGTTACTTGATCTGAATAGAGCAGATGGCAAACTATGCCTTTATATGTTTCTTGCTCAGGCAATTGGAGATGCTGAATCCACAGGGACAGAGAAATGGAATGAATGGAAAATTGCGTTACAGGACTGCAGATACACAGTAATGCAAAATTCAGAAAAATGCTTATCCAAGGCCTGCCTTCAAAATAAGGACAAATTCCACGGACCTCAGTGAAGCTATCAGTAAGTTTACAATCATGCTCATGGAAAAATATCTTCCCAAATTAAGGCATAAGATGCTTTTCTTAAAAGATACAAATCTGAGAATCACAAAATGAATTTGAGGCCCAATCCAACAGACTCCCACTGATTAACATTAATGCAATTGAAATGGAAATACTTCTGCATGAGATTCATTTGCATATGGTTTGTTAGAGATGCTATCATCCTCTGCACTTTGCCCTACAGAGATGATAGATTACTGGTGAAAAGATATGCGATGTCCCTAAACACTGCCACTGTTAGGGAAAAAACACAAAGTCTTTCAGATAATGTGTACACTGACAGTTCTTGACTCATTCAACATCAGTAACCTCCATTCCTTTTCTTGCCAAAAAGTCAGACAACTTCAGGCCAGCTTTGACTGGAAATCCTAAAGGACTATGGTAATATTTAGAGTATTAAATCTGTTAACAAGCACCATCCCTCCTTATTGCCAGAGCTGGTTCAATGCTTCTCAGGCTCGCAGCAAATATCCCCCTCCTCTCCTTGTGTATAGGTACAGCAAGAGCCTGCCAATCATACAAGTACAGCAGTACATAAGTGGTAGCACTTAACACTGTCTGTGCTCTGAAAATGAAAGAGCTCTGAGCCAGAAAAATCTGTAGTGATATAAGACCAGCCCTAACTCAGTTATATACCTAGCTTACCATCAACCTGCTGGAGATTTTCCACACATGAGAGCATGAACAATACCTAGAGGACTGGGCCCACAGCAGTGTCATCAAGTTCAAGAGGGACATTTGCAAGTCTATGCAGCAGGGGTGGAATGACCTTGTGCATCACTACAGCTTCGGAACAGATTGGCAAAGCTGCAGTCCTGCTCAAAAGGAACCAGGCTCAAGATGGACACCAAGTTGAAAACAAGCCAGAACATGCTCTTCCCACCAATACAAGCAGCCACCTCACAAGCTACATTATAAGGTGTGCAGCCAGCAGACAGATGGAAGTTACTGTCCCCCTCTACCTCATACTGGTGAGGAATACTGTGCCTAGTTTTGGGTCCCTAGGTTCAAGAGCACAGAGAGGGAAGAGGCAGAGGACTACAAAGATGGTTTAGACAGAGAAAAAATGACCTATGAGAAGAGGATGAAGGACCTGGCCTTGTTTAGACTGCTGAAGAGGAGGTTAAGGCAAGACAAGTATTAAAATGCTCTCATAGTATTGGAAAAAGTTGAGTTTATAAGAGGGGCAATGGCTCCAAACTTAAGCTTTGGCCATTCATATTGGATGCCAGAGAAATCCTTTTGGCTGGAACAATACCATAGCGCTGGAAAAGGTTACCTACAGCATCTGTGACATCTCTGTCCTTGAAGGTTTTCAATACTGTGCTTTACAAACTACAGCTGACCAGGTCAAGAGTTGATCCCAGTTAGAGCAGGAGGTTGGATAAAATCAGCATTCCTGTACTGTGATTAGTCTCCAGCTGAGTTCAGACTGATCCATTTACACATTCTGTCCATGCTGCTTCCCCAGACTTTGTTCCCACTTATTGGAGCTGCTGCGGCAGCAAAAATTCTGGGACACTGCTACTGAATCTGGAATTGTTCTCCACCTGCTTCTTGCATTCCTACAGAATCATGGTCAAGTTGCTAATGGTCTGCTGTATGTCATTACTGTGGGAGTAAATATGACAAACTCCTAATATCATGACCTGTATCTGCTATATTCTGCCTCTTAGCAAAGGTATTTCTAAACACAAGAAATGGAGAACTGTAGAGTTCTTTCTAAAATTGGGAAAATAATGGCACATTAAAGCATCAAAAACACCTTAACTTGGTGGGGATGTTAACCTCTCCCTCTCGCTCCCTTGCTATGACAGTGGCATTATATGCAGTGCTACACTGAGAATACAAATTATATCACCACTGTAGCAGAAGAAAGATGCTAACAGGGGAACTAAGTTTGTCTCAGTGGCTGACACAGGCTGGGCAGTGCCACTGTCTGCAGAGCACAGCGAGAACCCGACAAAACAGCTCTTCCCACACTCAGCCTGGTGCTGCACCACAGAGGCAGGGACACGGTGGTTGTACCTGAACTGTGCAGCCATCTACCTGCTGCACTCGCCTGAGCTGTGGTTTAGTGAGCTCAAGAAGAAAAAAAAAAAAAAAAAAAAAGGGAACAACTGCCTGTAGTTGCATCCAGAGTTTCTTTGCAACTTATAAGCTACAAGAAAAAGCCTTGCTGACAAAAAACAGTCATATATCAATGGTGCCTTCTAGTTTAAAAAGTGGAATTCAACATTCATTTAAGTGTTTCTGTGCAATTTTTGCCTTCTCACTAGAAACACAAATGTCACTTTGACATATTTATCTGCCATACGATGTGCTATAACAATACATGCTCATAAACATTCCTTTTTACAGTTCTCAGTTGCTGCATAATTGCTTGTATCCTGTTCATTGTATGACAGCAGAACTGCTCATTAGTAAAGCCAACCACAAGAAAAGAATGTATATGCTGCAGTCTTTCTATCAGTTGGTTGCAAACTGCAGCTAGTTGCAAAGTGCAAAGTCAAATGCAGCTGATTTTAAGCCAAAACTACTAGTTCTTGAAGCATTAGCCTAAGTTACTCACACTGCCTAAAAATGTTGTTTCAAGGCCCTCATCTGCATACATTACATGGAGCAACACATAACCAGCTAAAATACACAAACATCTTTGAAGTCAAACTGCCCATATTGTCAACAATACTAATAGAGTATATGTACAAGAAAGATAAGGCACTGAACCCTTCTAACATAACTTTTTTATCTGCTTTAATATGCCACTGCCTTTTGCACCAAAGTTAATTATCTTGATCCTTATCTTCTGTTCAATCATTTTTTCCCGTAGCGAACTCCTAACACTGAATTTATTTAATCCTAGTGAAGCTTTTATGTTGTTATTACAGAAATGTGCTGCATAACTCATAGAGTAACTTGGCAAGATTCAATGGTAAGTTCTAGAAATAAGAAGATTTAATAATTATTTATAGTACAGGGTATACAACACCTCTTGAAATACATGTATTGCTGTTGTATCAGTTAATTAGAATAAAAATTTCTGCCAAGACCTACAGTTAGCAACACTGCACTGTACAGTGAAATAATAGAGTGAGAACATTTAGGTTTAGTTTATGAAGGAAGATTCAATGCTGTGAGGCTAAACAGGTGTTAAGGCAGCTCAGAGCTCTTTTGGGACCGATTGCCACTTCGATGCTTGGCATATCAGAGTTTCCAGCAAGCTCAAATACAACATCCTAGGATTAGAACATCAATTTCTCTAGGGAATCATATGCTTTACACAGTAAGATAGCTCCTTTTCACCAAAAAGAAAAAAAAAAAAACCAAAGGAAAAATAATAACGCTTTTTTTTAAAAAGCCCGCAGCAGAGTGGCTTAACTTCCTACAAATCTTAGTTATCTAAGTGAGTGGCATAGCTCTTACATTTGAAGCTTGGCTACCAATACTTCTTACAGAGTTGAACTGAAGGCTTTTTGTTCCAGTCACATAGGGACTCTCAATACCTAAAAATTGCTTAGTGGATTTCCCAGTGCAAGAAAACCTCAGCTGACAAAACCTGATGCAACTGGACAGGAGGCTGCCACTTCCTAGAGACAGATCTGACCTTCATACTAACAAACATTAGGAAGTACTAGCTTACTACGTTGTACTTTATGCACATTTACTGTTAATCTTTGGACAGCTGAAATTTCAAACTTCTTGGGAAGGGACTTCATCTTTCAATGCATACATACTACACGACATTGCACAAGGCAATTTCTTCCTCCCTCCTAAGAACATCCCTAGAATGGAAATGTACACCTAAGTTCAACTCCAATGTCCAAATGCACTGGAAAATGCTGCCCTGTAGAGCACTATGATCAATTCCTTTGGTTTATCAGAGGGATTGATGAAATGGATACTAAATGCCATCCTGTTGACTTGCCTTCACATAAGAGCATGCTCGCCTTTGGATAAGCATTGAATAAATAGGTACTCACATTCCATAAAATAGGGGCCAGGTTCAATTCGCCATACAATTTGTCCTTTTTGTGTGCCAGTCACTCCCCGATTCTTGGAATCCCAAAAATTGGCTGGAGAGTTCTCATCTGCAAAAGGAAAGGAAAAAAGAAATTGTCAAGTAGTATTTATAATAGTAGTTTTCTCAGTTTTCTGTTTGAAGGGGCATGGATACAAAAAATGACTTGTGTTTAAAAAAATAAAAATAAAAAAATAAAAAACCTAACTGGCAAAAGAAAAATGACTTCTGTAGTCAGATAAATTTATGCAGAATGAGCAGACATACATACAGCCAAAGCAAACATATGGTTTCCCGTAAGAGGTGACCTGCCAAGGTAAAGTATTAATTCCAAAACTTTCCCAACTTAACAGAGATGCTGTTGGGAGTTTATAGCTGATTGTAACTTCATCACAGAGTAACCATAACATTTTATTTTAAAAATCCGCTCTGTGACGTGAAAATCTAGCATTCATTCCCTAGCTAGGAAGTATGGAAGTATCATAGCTTACTTCAGGTTTTAGCATATTCCTACGTTTTAGCAACTGGAGAAAATACTTTTATACATACACAAAAAATCTGACACTTTCAGCTTCCTATGCATAAGACAACTATTTACGATCAGTGAAGTAGAGCTAGAGGCTCAAAGGGTAGAGATACAAATGAGAGATTCAGCAAAATACATTCAAAAGAGGACAACAGAGATGCAAAGAGCTTTGCAATATCGGTATTTTCCCCCTCCCAAACTAAGCTGTTTGTCCTAACAGTAACAAATGCAGGTCTTAGGGTTTGGTTTTTTTATTTACCAGCCTGTATTCAGGCTTCCAGAATGCTGTATGAATGAAAGAAAACCAGAGTGTTAGGCTGTTTGAAAGGACACAGAAGGTTAGTTATGATGGGCCAGAGGAAGCTGAAATAAATGCAATTTCATTTCTTTTGTACAGAAAGTTCCTTGAAAGTATGCATCATTACATTTTACAAGTGCATTTAGGCAGCTGTTTCTTAATTAGACAATTATACCTGCAACCTCAGACACAACATCCTAATTCTTTTTAGTCATACTTGATATCCATTAGGCTTAAAATTAAAAAATAATAATCCTGCTTTATTACATACATTTGAGTGCATCCTGCAATCTTAAGAAGACCTCACTAAGAACTTAGTCTACCGTGGCTTTGTTCATAAAGCTCCTATCCATTCAAGCGTGTTTTCTTTGTACTTTGGTAGGAACTGCCACATAAATAAGATTACAAAATTGTCACCTACATTTTAGAAATCTGTATGCTATTTATCAAAGAATAAAAAACAGTGTATCACGGTATCTCTCTGAACCTGTTAGTGCAGTCCATACATTCACATCCTACCAAACTGACATACAAAGAATTAGCAAATACATGCTGGACTTCTGTGATTGCTCAAGAGTAAGTTACGTGCCCTGGCAACAACCTGGAAGAGCTCTGGAGAGTCAAGAGGCAGCCAGGGAAAGCTGCTGACATTTTTATGCCTCCAGGCAAGAGTGACGCTGAGAATTTTTAGAAAGCTGTGGTCTGAACACCTCGACATCACAACAAGTCCAGAATAGTTTCACAATTATCTCAATGACAATGAGAAGGGACAGGAGGGTTCTCTTAATGCCTGTGATCCTTGAGCACTTAATACCCTCAGGCTTAACTTTTCCTGTGGAATCAACATGATCATCCACAAACTGCATACACCATGAAGTCAGGCACGAAGGCAGTAAAAACTTAAAACATGCACACTTATTCTTCAATACAGCAAAAAACTTCCAGAGTAAACAAAGCTGTATCTCACCCACTTAATGTTGTTTTTTTTTTCAAAGCTATACAAAGAGGAACTCTGAAAGCACAGCCTGTTAATCATCCCATGGGCCTCCAAAAACAAAAAAAAAAAATCCTTCTATATGGCTTGCAATGACACTTTAACAGAAACAATACACTGTTGGTTTATTTGTTTATTTATTTTTTATTCTGCCTTCCTAACCTAAGGCCCCACTATTATTTTCCACAGACAGTATCCTGGGAAGCCATGAGATAAACTAGTGCCCACTTGGATCCACCATTTGGTTATCCAAACCATCACTACCAAAAGAGAGCAAATTCTTCAAAAATTCCACACTTATCTGAAACAGGTCATTTTAAATTATTCAGTGTTCTCTTTATGTCTCCATAAATATAGATATATTGTATGACAAAAAACCACTCCCCAAACATGCTCTAGTTCTTCTGAATTTCTGAATTTAACCAATTGGAGAAGAGTCTGTTGATCGTTCTAAGCAGAAGGGCAGCTATTTGATATATTATCACCATAAACATGAAATTTTTTATTCTTGTCTTGTTCAACAAATCAAGGAACTCTGAAGCAATGAAATACGCCTTTAACGGTGAGATTTCCAACACTAAAACACAAGCAATTGTTCTTTTTTTTTTTTAAATCAGTAACTAAGTGCAGTCAATGGTAATTTTTACAGGGAAATTGGTGAGCTTCAGAAAACGTCTTACATAAACTGAGTCTCAAATTCTGAGCCGACAGTTATAAGCAAAACATTTTCTTACACCTTATTTAATAAAATTCACCATTTAAGAAAGTGCCTGGATTTTCAACCTTTTCATGAACGAAGTCTCCTTTGCAACAATGAAGACTACACCACCGATGCTCTGCCCACAGGCATGTTGCCACTGCAACAGAAGGTGGTGGAGACAGAGGGATGAAAAAATGCTGACAGACCACTGCCTGTCAGCAATCGATGCAAATTACAGAATTTATTTTGGACAGCTTTGATTTTCTTCTGAAACAGCTTTTTTTTCCCCCCCTACTTTTACGATGTTATTCACATAGCAGAAAAAAACCAAAACATTCCTAATGCATATGGATGAGTAACTTCAAACCTCAGTTCATGGATTTCAGCAACAGAAATTGCAAAAAAAAAATAAAATCAAACGGTATGAAAACATTAAAGTACATTATGCTGTGGAAATTTCTTTATCAACACTGCAATAAAAACACTTAAACAGTGATAGCCTCAGTAATATTCAGCCATGCAAAAAAAGACAAAAGCATTTGAGAGCACAGAAAGCAGTGTCAGTACCTCATCAGTCCTCTTCCCCAAAACACATATATGCACATACATGTGTATACATGTGTATATACACACACACACTATATATATTTTTTCCTTAAGGAACTTCAATTCTAAGAAGTTCTAGTCCCCTTTTAGCAGATAATTGTTACTGTTTGTGAAACTGGCGTCTGTTCCAGAATCTGGGCCAAAGAGTAGATATAAATATCCTTTCCCAGAACATAAAATATGCAACAAAATACTGTCTTACTGCATTTGGAATCTTGTCCAGTGAGCCTACACTTCTGAAAGAAGTAATACAATGCAAGATGCACAGTGTCTTTCTATGTTCAGTAATTCTTACACACAAAATAATACAGAAAGTAACTAAAGTGAGTAGTAATAAATATATCACTATGTGGAACTTCACAGACTTATGCTCCTTGAAATCACTGCAAAGCAAACGTGTTCTTAATAATAATGCTTTCTTTAACTGATAAGCAATCAGCCAAACCTGGTATTGAGAACTGAACTCATTTTTTCTGTTTTTAGGCTTCACCGTCATTACAACACCCTTTAAGATAAGTTAGATACCAACAGCATCTACAATGCACACAGGTTGTGCTCTCCATGTCACCATTGTAGTTCTCCACTCGTGTCCACAGCTCTGCTCTGATACGACAGCAAACAGGCTGTGGCCCCCTCTGGCATTTGTCAATTTAGTACAGGTATCTCATGTGAAAAGCCATACAGAAGCACTGGACAAATGGATGAATGGCACAATCAAAGAAGAAGGTATTATTTTTACAGAATTATCTTTCACAATAAAATTATGCCCATAAAAGTGTAAGAGTCATAAAAAGCTCCAGTTTGCCCATGCGTTTTCTGTAGTGGAGCCCAGAGCTAGACACAGCACTCAGATGCATCTCACCTGTGCTCTGTAGAGGGGAAGGACCACCTCCCTTAAGCTGCTGCCTTCCTAATAAGCCTAGGATGCCAGTGAGTGGCCAGGGCACATCGCTGGCTCTTGTTCAATTTGTTGTCCACCAGGACTTCCAGGTTGTCTTCTGCAAAGCTGATTTCCAGGCAGTCAGCCCTTCAGTCTGTCCTGGTGTTAGGGGTTATTCATAGAATCACAGAATTATAGAAATTATAGAATCGTTAGAGTTGGAAGAGACCTTAAAGATCATGAAGTTCCAACAGCCCTGCCATGGGCTGGGGCACATCACACTAGACCAGGTTGTTCAAAGTCCCATCCAGCATGGCCTCCCCAGGGGCAGGACTTGTCATTTCTCTTTGAACTTTGTGACATTCCTGTTTGCAATTTTCTCCAGCCTGTCTGGATGGCAGCACAACCTTCTGGTTTATCAGCTGGTACTGATTTTGCATGAGGATGTTACAGGAGAGTGTTGAAAGTCCTGCTAAGCCAGTATCTGACATCAGGGGTCAGGAGGCTTCTGTGAAGTTCACATTTTGGTCTTTCTGTCTTACCACTTTGACTATTCCTGTCTTAGGAGAACGGATAAAGTACCTGAAATTTATCACCTTAGAAAGTCATCTTGAACAGCTTAAATCAACAAATAAATAAATAAATAAATAAGAAAACAAGAGCTGTTACTGAGTAATATCTGAAACAAGCCTTATAGTCCCAGTGAGCAGACTGGCCATATGCAAACCAATCCTCACATTCTGGTGCCAGTTTCTGTGTTGAGTAGCGTTAGGTTATGTGATAAAAAGCTCGTCTCCATGAAAACAAAGGATTTTTATTCTTCAAATACCAAAACATTACAGAAGTCACAAACTCCTAGTGTGGAATTATCACAGATTGCTTACTGCATAGGAAAAAAATTAAAAGTTCCCTATAGCAATCTAAGAGCTTCAAACTTTTGCATACTGATCACTTTTCCGCAACACATTTATAAAGATGCTTACATGCAGAGCTCACAAAGAAGGTGATGCTTAACAGATTCTGAATGTCACTGAATGGTTTTAGTTATACACAATGTTACAATTTTCATCTTTCACTACCATATATAGGCATTCTAATTCACAGCTCTCGAAAAATCCATGCAGCTTAGCTCAGAAAAGATCAATCATGTTGGTAACACCATTGTATCTCTGCATAATTCTGTTATCCTCATCTGGGATTTACATCCAAATCTCCATTTTTTCATCCCATTCTGGAAGATGTTTTATGCAAAATCTTTTGAAGTGCTTGTATTGCTTATTCTTAATTCAAATTTTTAAATTAAGTTCAGATTGTCAAAACACTGACTTCCTTAGCATTTTAGGTTAATTTTAATAAATTCTTGGGCACTGAGGCTACTGTGTGTGATGCATCCAAGTGTTAAGAGGGACATTTATACTCAGCCCAAGGAAGCTTATAAAACATTGATCTAAATGTTATTTCTCTTGTCAGGTGTTCTCTTCCAGTCCGTATCAGAGAAGCTGGAAGGCTGGTAGATAGCAAGGCTACATAAAGTTTTGTCTCAAGAGGAGATTCTTCAATCTGCCATCATTTTCTTTCATATGCACACTACTGAGAGTTATCATCCTTTATTTTACTCTCTCATTTCACTCAGTCTTTAAGTAACAGGTTTGTAGTTAACCTGCATCAGAGGGTACTTCTGAACTTAACTTTGAGCCAACCATCAGGAGATCTCTAGAATGGCATTTCCAATGTAAAACATAAATCTGGTTTACATGCATTTTACTGCATGGCTTCCAAAACCTCAGTTCCAGTGCCAGTAAGTGCACTCTGATTTTCGGTGTGAGCAGCATCTTGCAAGCAGTAAAACAGACCACCACCAAAATGTTAAATTAGTAAGAACATTCCAAAGAGTACTTACTGTGAATTCTGAGCAACTGCCTGAGAAAGCTTGTAACACTAAGTTTTCGCTTGGTAACCTCTAATAATTTTAATTGTAGAAATACTGGGAAAAAAAAAAATCTGTGGCGATTACGACATTAAAGTAGTAGCACAATGTTTACTGAACTAACAAAGTAAATCTATTTTTCCCTTATATCCAAAATATGCTTAAAAGCAATTGAAAACTGCATCAGGACACATATAAAGAAGACAAATTTTATCATCTTTGGCCTCACTCTTTTTCTGGAAAGCCAGTGAGTAAATTAAGAATTTAATGGCAAAGCTTCTATTGCAAACAATTATTATAAGAAGTCACATTATTAAACCCATTTAAAATACACTACATATCAGTTAGTACAAACAAATATTAACCCACGATGTACAGCTTATGTTCTGTGATTTTTAGAAATCCCCATCTCAGTATGTGAACAGTTCACAGGCTTTCTGGTGGAATCCAAACATTTCTCACGGAAGACAGCACTAGTGAATGCAGTACATTGCTGAAATTAAAGATCAACACTTGGTTTCTCCTTCTAGCCTTACCTGGCCATTCCAGAGGATGCCTGCGGATCCTAAACTGCATTTCTCCATCTGAGCCCAATTAACAAACTGATGAATAAAACAAAATCAACATTTTACAGGACAGATCCTGAAAATAACATCCCCGTTCCCAATTGCAAACAGTATCTTCTACAAACATTGCCTTCTGGACCCCGCCTGTGCAGCTCAAGTTTGGAGGCTTTTAGCTCTGCATTAGCACTGTTGCATAATCTCAGCTCCACGAGGTGCATCTGTCCTCTCCCTTCCTCTTGTCATTTGAAGGAAAGGGTTTTGGAAGAAAGTTCTCAAACTCCCCAGCAGATTCTAGCAGTTACATACAATCGTCTGCCTCTTCTCCTTTAATCAAGGGTTTATCTAGGTTCAAACAGCCCATGTTAAAATATATAAAGTATTACGTCCTTCAAGCTCAGCTATTTGCGGCCGCTCCCCTCTGAAGGGTACAGGATGCCGAAGCCCCATCCTCCCTCCACTTCCTTCCTTGCCTTGTCCAAGGGAGGATTCCAAGGCACAGCCACAGCCCCACAGCGTGGGGCAGGCTGATGTAAACAGGAGGATCGTTAAATCCTAGAAATGACGGCAAGGCAGCCACAGCAACCAGCACATCATGATCTCACTGGAAGTGCTGGCTTTTGTTTACCCAGTATTTTGCTCTGCCGCATGACTTCCCCACAAATCCAGTTAGAGTAGATGACACTGCTCTGTGACATTTGGCTGGGATGAAGCTGCTTTTCACCTGGGATAACTCTGTACTGGGCACTCCTGAGACAGAGGAAGAACGAGTGGCAGAGAGCTGCTATTAAAAGCTTTCCCTCCTTTTTCAGGTTGGTAAATACCACCCTCAGCGCAGGGGCTCAGACAAGGCTCCATTTTCCAGAAGCTCTGACTACTCACAACCCTCCTGGTGGATGCTGCAGCTGACCTGCTCCTTCAACTTACAGTGAGGATCCAAACCATGCCAAAGCAACCGTAATACCACAAAGTGCTTAAGGGTATCTTTCCAATCTGGTCCACAATCTGTAGATCAAGTCCTTTGCAGCACACATTTCGTGAAACCATACCTGTGTGGAGCACTAGGTTCAAGATCTCAGAGCAAAATGGAGCAAAATGGAGCGGGGGGGAACGCTCTTACAGAAATATTTATTCATACTTAGCTTGAAAACTTTCCAAATAAATAAGTAAATGTTTCCAGTCACAGAAATTAAGATGGACCTTTTGCTAATGAAGAACTGAAAGCTACTGTATTACTTTATGTTTGCATAAGCACCTCCAGGAATTGTATATTCAAAGGGCAGGAGGAGAAAGAACACCAGAACTAAATTACTGTAAGAGAAATTTAGAACACTGCTGTGTACCAAATGGCTGGAAAGTGTTCTCCCTTGAACACCACCAGAGCAATCCTCCAAAACACAGAGTACAACAAAATTCTTGGACAGTCTTAAAAGCTGCCTAAACAGTTACTAGATCCTACTAAATGCTATCACAGATCTCCTTCCTCTTCATAACACTTTGGAAAACTCGGACAGTAATTAAAATATAAGACACAAATCTTCAGCTGAGAAAACTAAGGGCAGAAAAGTAAGAGGTGGATAATGCTACAACAGATGCTCTCACAGACTCATATAGGAGAGAAGCAGCTGCAGGGTAACACTCTGAGCTCCAACCTAGACACAACAGCCTTCTAGTGATGCAGTCCTGTTATAAAGGATCATCATCATCAATATTCAGATATTCAGGTCAAAAAGCAGAGAGGTGTTTGTTCCGCACTGCACAGTGGCAATGTGTTGCCTCACACAACCAAAATTAAGGTTCACATACCTCCACTTACTGCCCCCACACTGTGGGCCAGGAAGAAAGACTCCATTTGCGTTCCCTCAGATGCCCTCCACAACCCCCTATGTACTACATATATTATGGTGCTGATGTTTATCGCATTCTATTACTTTACACAGCAAGAGCCATTATTCATTTTTCTACCTGTCACCTTCCAAACACAAAACAATGAAATATTTTGCTACTGAAGCTTAAATTAATGGACTGCCAAGATCCTTACTCTCATTTTCATACACAGCCTTTATCCTCACAGTGGCCATAAGGTAGCCTATTTCCTTCTTTTTCAAGAATTTTACTACTACTATTTTTTTTTTCCTTCTATATGTACAATAACACTTCAATGTGGGGGATCAGAGCATCTCCATGTGCCCTCATACTATGTGCTATTTCAAGACACAGTAACAGCTCGAAGGATTAGTTAACTAGAATGCAGGACAAAGAAATTGCAAAAAATACAAGCAATTTTTTTCATCCACATGAGACAATACAATGGCAGGAATAAAGTGGAATTCCACTTCTCTGTATTCAAAGTAAAGACATCACTGAAATTCAAAGCATTCAAAGACAAAAATAAATCCTTTCACCCATCTCACTGGCAAAAATTCAAAAGCATAACAATAGGAAGGAAATGACCTAAAGCTTAACCTCTTTCCTGAAAATCTTATTAATCCTCCTCCATAAAATGATGTGCATTCCGTTCCCATCTACACTTCAAGTTTCATGTATGTGCCAGCCCTACGGCACAAGCTGTCCGTGCGGTGTGGATTACCCACCAGCTGACCAGGCTCACCCAGAAGCAATATCCTACATCACATGTACACAACACTTGGGTGTTTCTGCAACACACCACAAAGATGGGATACTCCAAGAACAACATGTTGTTAGACAGAAAATTAAGCTAGAGAACAACACTAAATAAACTCTGACAGCTGGTACAGCATGCCCTTAGCCATAAAGGCTGCTAGACACTCGATCATATTGTGGAAAAGTCTCTACATCTTTGCAAAATGCTAATAAATCACCTACCACTTAGTTCCCTGAAGTCCAGCTGGCTGTATGTGGGGGATTCTTCTACATTCTCCTGAAGAAGCATTACACAGTTGAGGCAAGAACTGCACCACCTCTCATGTCAAATCACGATCATCTGGGCTGCTGATGGTTTGGAGAAAGTGACATGTGCAGGAGGTGGAGACAGCCTGTTCCTCAGGGGGAAGGCTAAAAGCAGGCGCCACCAGACAGGGAAGAGTTTGGCAATTCAGATTTAGGCCATCAATGGCTACTGAAGTTGGACTACACCTATAACCTAATGTACTAGACTAACATCGTGGGGTACCATATTATAAAAATTAGAGAAAGGAGAATAGCAAAGATGCAAGCAATGTACAGAGGAAAAGGAGAACCTGTCTCACTCCTGTAGCATCATCTTTGACACTTTCAGCAACCTTTGGGGTTTTTTTTAGATTTTTCTTTTTTTAAGCACTTTGCTGTGTCTCGCACCTCATTATAACTCCCATACCAATCCATTTTCATGACAATATTTCCTTCACAATTCATCCCTCACTGTGATACCCAGCTCCCCACTGTATCTCCAAACACATTGTAGCCTAAAGGTGTATCTCCTGCTTTTAAAAAGTAGCAAGTCCAAGAAAAACAAAAAACCTACCAGTGTGTACAAGTACCCTAAAGGCCTGTTATTCTGGGACAGGACTGTTTTACAAATCTAGAAACTTAAGCTGTTTTTCCTAATTACCTGTACAAGGTCATTTTTGGGGTAAATAGTGCCAGAGCTAAATTAATAATATAAAAAAAAAAAAAATTGCAAAGCTGTATGTAAGCTTTTCTGTGCCAGGTTTAATCTGCCAGCCTAAGTTTACCATGGAATGTTTTTCATCATTTTCCTTCTCATCCAGAACCTTATATGGTGCCAGATAAGCACTTGTTTGCTGGCAGTGCAGGAGCTGCTGAGCTTGCTCGAGCCACACGCAGAAGAAGGATTGTAGCTTCCCAGGAATAAAGGGCATGCACTTTTATCTGCCACCGGGTTCCCATCACAAGTCCCTGCCAGAAAAACTAGAAAATACAACAAAGTATTCCTGCTGTGGAAGACATGATATCAGCAAAGCTGTGCATTTGTCAACACAGCCTATCCTGCCCCCGGATAAATTCAGTTAGTAAATAAACATTACCAACAAAAGCACAATTTTGCTAGCACAGCTGCACTTAGAGAGAGGGCCTTCTCTGGTGTGGCTGTCTCGGTACAGATCATATATAATCTCACAGACAGCAAAAAAGTGAAGGGTCATTTATTTCATGGCCTCCATGCTGTTGGTTTTTTTTTACAGACCAGCACTATCTGGTCACATATGCAGAAATGTATCAGAGAAAGTTGGAGGGGGGTCGCTGTGCTGTGTGGGCTTTTTGCTTGTTTGGTTTGGTTTGGCGTTTTTTCATGGTCAAGTATTTCTGAAGTGGAAACAGTGGAAATCACTTCAGAAAGGACCAGATGATTATGGCAGCCCTGTCAAATCTACCACTGGGATCAGCAAACCTATCCCTCTCCCTCCTTTATAGCCCAAAATGCACTTGGAAAAATTCCTCTTCAGCAATAAAGAAATTATTACAATTCAGTTTGCTGCTGCTCTCTGAGAATGATACGTATTTTCTGAAAATTGGAATGTTCAGGCTAGTTCAAGTTTGGACAGCACTGTAATATATCGGAAATCAGACTGAATGATGCAATGATCTCTTCTGGGTTTAATTTTGGTAAAATTTTTGCTCATTTGAGAACCATTACAAGATCATAAGCTAACCTTAAGTACACTTTATTCCACATGCAATTCTCCTGTAACTGAATTACCCTTCAAATAGAGGTTTTTCTTGTGGAACTGTCAGCAAACACAATTGCCATAACTGAGAGGCCTTAAAATAGAGTCAAGATGACTGTGTGCTATTTTTACTTTTTTTTTTTCTTTGCAAATCTAAAAATAAAACACCATTTTGAATCGTTATGAAATGTACATCTGCCCTTTAAACATCATACGCATCACTGAAACACACACCTATAAAAAGCACAACAGGCTAGAAGAGATCTTTAAAACATAAACATCTTATTTTAAATCTGTATTTTGAAACAAGATGCAAGTGTCTTTTGTTCTATTTATATTTACGAAATTTTAAAATCAGATACCATCAAACAAGTTCTTGGCAACTATCCACCAAACCTGACTGAAACATTGCGCTTGAGAACTTACCATTTTTCCAGATTACATTTTGCATTATGCCTCATGTTGGCTTTCCATGAAGCAGAGTAAATTTATTAC
Source organism: Nycticryphes semicollaris (assembly GCA_013400055.1). NCBI lineage: Eukaryota > Metazoa > Chordata > Aves > Charadriiformes > Rostratulidae > Nycticryphes > Nycticryphes semicollaris. The sequence continues at coordinate 1,332,201 of VXBJ01001130.1, read as the reverse complement.
CAGAATATTTGCTATTACTGATCTGTAGGCTTGCACGGAACATTTTCTAGTTTCCTTCCTTATTTTTTGGCCACCCTTCTGCTCCCTTTTCGTTTTACCTCCAGCTACTCATACAATAGAAGAAACTACCCCACTTCATAAGGCATTTACTGTAGTACTAGTACATTACTGTCAGAAACCTTATCAGTGGTAAGATGGGTACCCTAAGTAGTATCTAAGGCAAGTGTCAAACCTGTTACTATGTCCATCATGAACTACAAAACTTACTGCCCTAATTAACCGGAGCCTTTCCAGGCCTAATTGTCAGCAGCCATTCTACTTCCTATGTCCAACAACTTAATAATATGTGAGCACTTTAAATTTTGCAAACACTTTTTTGTGGGTTTTTTTTCATCCTTTGGCCCTAAAACAGAGAGGATGATACATTGTAAGTAACTATAATTTTTAAATAAAGTTTTCAGGTTAATAAATTTATAAAGTCAAAAACTTCAACTGACAGATGACCCTCAAAACTGCTGGAAAGCCAGAACTAGTTATTGATCACGGTAATGAGCAATAATTTTAAAAGCCCATTCTAATGTACTCAAGTGAAACAAATTCCTCAATTCCTCCAATTATCTTCTAGAAAAACTCACCTCAATTTACTGGTGCATATTCCACTAGATACGCTTTTTTTTTTATCCCGTTCATATTCTAACAGACATATTACTGTCAGAATTATTCACAATTTACCAAGTGTTAGAAAATATTCATACAGCACAAAGAATGACCTCAATCACTTCAGATCAGGCACTGTCACCTACTGTATGTTCAATGCCTTGACCAACAAGACTTTCCAGGCACTGCAGAAACACAGATAAACACCAACCAACCAGAAGCAGCTACACCTGAAAAGTAACTTCACAATCTTCACTCATCAAAACAGAGGAATCCATCAGCACGAGACCTCTGTCATTCAGTGAGAGCTTGCACTTCTAATCCTTGATTAATGTCACAACTTTCAGTGACAGATCCGCAGGCCCAAATTCACTAGGCATAACTCGGAAAAGACCTTCATTTGTATATATGCAAATTGCAAACAAACAAAAAGGCTACGTTCAGTAATTAATATTTTTTTTCTTAGAACAAATAATAAGCAACTCAGAAGAATGAGCAAGGGATAACAAGGTTTGTATTTCTTCTTGAATCGCTGCAAATGCATGAAGTATCCTAATGAGCTGAAATCTCATTTGCATGGAGTTCTCAGGTGCGTAACAGGAAGGAGGTGGTCCCTTGCAAGATGGTACGTTCTGCTGATGGCCACGGAGGAGAATGACTACAACCACAAAACCGACTTACAAGAAGTGACTTTTTCTGCAGGTGAAAGTTTCAGCCAGAATTACTCATGGTTTTCCATAAGAACTTTATTTTACAAAGATTAATTCATCATTAGCGAGGGTTTAAAGCTTAGAGCACAAAATATTCTGAGCTGCAGAGCCAGCATCACCCCAAGAGCTGACCCAGCCTTTGCATGTGATGATCCATCAGTGACATTTATGGCCAGCTATTTGGGTGGTTTTATTTGCTTTTGATAGCAAGTCCCACCTTGCGTTTCCCAAAGGTTCCTGGAATGAACCAGCAAGGAGCAAAGACACACTCCCCAGGGGTTATGAGGTTCATTTAACTTCTCAATCATTCCTGTATTTTTAGCCCTTGTTTTACTTGGTGTTTATTTAGCCTGTGTGTGTGTGTGTGTGAAAGCTTTATTTATTACTAGGGATAAACGGCTAAAACAAGAAGCCCTAGATGCAGCACACCCACAGAACAGATAAAGTGACCAGTAACATGAGTTCTCCTACATACAGCAATTGATGTAAAAAAATCAGCAAATGGTTCCAATGGTTCCAGAACCCTGGAACTATTGTGATGGCAGAAATATCTCTGGATTTCCAGCAATGTGGCATCCTTCAACATTGGGTGAAGTCAACTAATTCATCAGTGAAAGACTTCCTCTCTCCTCAGCTTTTGATGGCATTTGATTATTGCTTGCACTTTCTGATATTGTTTGATCAATATTCTTCTTAATCTGTTCCAGTCTTTTGACAGTCACAATATCAGCTGGCATTTCATTCTCTGTTCATTCCCATGTCTAATACAGAAACATTTCTTAAAATGTTTTTTGTCTTGCCAGTTCCAAGTGATTTCTCACTGCCTTTTAGAAATCCTTCTAGTTTCTAAAAGTCATCAATAAAATATGTCTCTGCAACACACATCTCTTAAGGAACCTGTGGGATTCAACATTCCCTTAGCAGCTGTTATTTTTTAAGTTTATCTGTTTAAGCAGGGATGCAAACTAGTCTATTGTCATCTGACAGGAATAGGTTTCTTAGGGAATTTATTAGAAAGAGAGCTTGCTGCTTCGACATACAGAAAAATATTTATATTTAAACAATACACTTTTGTCATACTTCAACTTTTCAGTAATCTAAACCAAATGTAAAACCTACTAACAAAAAGAGGAAACAGCCCAAGAATACAGGTTCTAACCCAAGGCAGAAACAAGCTTCACTTTTATGACTCTATTAAGGACTTAGCCCATTAGCTGTGATACTGTGGATATGTCTGCATAAGCAATCTCTCCATTCCTTTCTACAAACCACATAACCTCTAGCTTAAGCAAACAGTAACATCCTCCTATTTTATTTATATACTTATATGTTTGCTAAGGCATCCAAATGGCTGATAAGTAATACTGTGGAAAACCTACAGACAGAAAGGAATAATAGGTCAGCAGAAAAAGAACACACCTATGCAAACCCTGCAGTAAGGAAGGCTATTAAAGCAATATGCTGAATCACTATCCTTCGCTACCTTTGTCACCATTACCACCTATTTTCCCAGTCAGCTACACTTCCCACCACCTCCCCCTCAGTGCCTCATGGCGGCAAGATCTAACGGTAGATTCCTCATTCTAGTAGATCTTCGACTGCTGAAAAGCTCTTCCAAGCTCTTTACAGTGTCTTCACTTGAAATCACCTTATTCCAAAAAACTTTGTTCTGAACTGGCATGAAAGTAGACCTAGACATTATAATAAGTTCAAAATTATTAATGAGGCCATTGCTATTATTTGACTTCAAATGTGCCGAGAAGCTTTACCGTTGTGAAAACTATTTCGTACTCCTAGCTCTGACCAGTTTTCTCCTTTTACTTACCTCCTGCTTTTGAAGTTAGAATTCTCTTCAGATTTGATATGGTTATTAAAAAGTAGCAGAATGAATACATTATACAGGATCATGTCAGTTCATTAGGAAGCCCAGCAAAGCTGTAAGAAGTGAAACATAATCTCTATAGGCATTTACTATTAATGTAGCACCTGAAATAAAATGTTTTAAGTATTTACAAAGACATATATTATTCCCTTATTGTTCCCTGACAACAGTATGAGCATTCAAGAAGCAGGCAAGCAATACCAGAAAAAAAAAACCAAAATAATAACCCCCCCCTCCCCAAAAAAAAAGTATACAAAAATACTTTCTTAAACAACAACAACAAAAAATCCTGCTGTGATCTGTTATATTACACCTAACTATGCACAATTCCATGCAGTGAGCTCTGATCCTGAGAACCTGAATGCAATTTGTGAACTGAGTCCCTGGGGCACAATTTTCAGCTGAGCTGTGGTTTCTGCATTTTTGTGTAATTTTATATTGTGTGTCATTGATTACTTGCAAACACAGACTATCCCGTTTTGGGATCTGGCACTAGCATGCTGAAATACAGAATATAACAGCATAATTAAGGAAACACTGTAGACACCAGAAGGGTTCTTTGGATGAGCATATGACTTAAGTCTGACCCAGTTCAATTTTCAGAAGCACATCATATTTTTTTCAGTCATTCCCACTAAACAATATAGTGGAGTTATACATTGTATTAATATTAAAGCAGACACAGGATAACCCAGAAATAGTTCAGGAGCACAGCATGTTCTAAATTTGTACACACTTTCAAAGATGCTATTTTTGCAAGGTATACAGGCACAGGAAATCTAAATTTTTTCACTTCTGCCTCAGTGCCTGCATTCTTGTACTGTCCCTGACCTGATTCAGGTTCCCTTGGACTGCAGCCTGAGGCTTGTTTACTTGACTGAAATTCACAAGTTTTTATCGGTTCTTTGCTGAGGAGACCAAACCCATTTTGTCACAACGTGCTGATAGTTTGTCATGGCGGCTGTAGCCACCTACTTTTGCTGATTTTCTCTACCACACTCTGGATACCATCCCCTGTGCCTCAACCTGGAGCTGTAAGCAGGTACATATGCTGACCTGCAAGTCAGTCTTGCATCAAGCACTGATTTTCTTCCCTGCATTCCTGCCAAATACATTACAATCAATAATTCCTTCAGATTCTTCAACAGGGACGCTTCTACTAACACAATACTTCTTTTTTTTTTTTTTTGTGGGAGTGTTTTTGTTTGGTTTTGGTATTTTGAGTTTTTTTAATAAACCATGATTATTGCACCCATTTGCTTGCCCTTGCTACGGGGAATGCAGCACGTGTTGCTGCCCTGTGTGGTCGCAGAGCCCCAACCTTGCCACTTCCACGAGAAGTGGGAATGATTAAATAAAAACTTGACTACAAAATGAAGGAGTTAGATTTTATCAGGAAAGAATAAATGGTTAGAAATATTTACAATGACTTGGAGAGAAATTGTAACAGCTATACCACATGATACTCTTTTGTAAATACCACCAAAAATGGTGGGGGAAAAAGCCACCATTACTATTCTAAATCCTCAACACTGAACTGCTTTACAGCTGCTCACGATGATAGTTGTGTTTTGGAGGTTTAGGTTAGTTGCTTCCACCACCCTCTTCACATTTCACCCTTGTCAGAATAACTACAAAATAGCTGCAGAAAAGATTTCAGCTGAATTGAATACCAGGATGAAACCACAGCGGAACTTGCAGATGCAACTCTTAATACTGGCACTTCACTCCTAAAAATTATATTAAAAAGCTTATAAATCAAAGCATCAAAATACTATGGCCAACACTTATGCTCTGCCAAGAGAAATGTAGCAAGACAATTGTTAGTGACTGCAAGTCATGGACAAACACTGACAATACCTAGAAAACAAGAGGCAAAAACCTGCACCATCTTCTAATTCCCTCCTTTTGCAGGATGGGGTCCAAAGGCAAGAACTTTTAGATGGAGCTTCATAATTAGATTTTTATTTGCATTTATCTGAATTATTGTTTTAAGTCACTTTACATACTAAGAGGGTGAACTTCTTTGCAGTTACTCTGTGCTTCCTTCTCTCAGTTGTGATCTGCATGCATTCAGATTTTTCCAGAGTGCTTAAAAAAGCTGACAGTGTGTATCATCTGTTTGGAGACATGGTATTTAATGCTTTATTTCTGTGTAATACACTAAAGCAGGGCAAGCTGGCTAATTACTGATGTGTCCAAGTTCAAAGTTGAGATCCAGATGTCAAACTTCTTAAAAATTCAGGACCATCTGGTTTTACTTTTAGATTGGCTCATCAGAGAGAAAATCCCAAACCATGACGTTTGATGCTGGCTTGCTCATTTCTGTCCCTGAGTTGCTGCATAATTCTTAAGAGCGAAGAAAACCCTGAAGCCTTGCCTAACTTCTGTAGAAGACATATATGTTACTAAAATGGTGTCCTCTTACTTATTTTTAAACTAACGATGTAGGATTCCAGTCAGTTGCCAAGCCGTGACTCAGCAAAGCACCAACCATGCAGAGAAACTCCCTGCTGGGACTCCTGCAGCTCCAACGGGAAAGAGGGAAGGAGGCAGGGAGAAAGGCCAGGTCATGGACCTTTTCTCACAGAGGGAACATGCCTGCTTTAGGCAATGGCAGGACACGTGTGACGCCATCAGAAAGGGCTCCTGAAATCAGAATGCAAATAGTTTTGCCAGTAATGAAACAAGGAGCAAAGCACATCACCTATGCAGCCTTCAGATTTCAACGTGTTATTTTAAGAAAGCTTGGTAGTCCTCAACTCAGTATCTTTACATTAATCCTCTTAATTTACACTCAAGTTCAGAGACATCCTTAATTTTGCATTAGAGATTCTGCCTATCACTTCCCTACCCATGCCTCTTGTGCTGATAACTGGGAGTCTGAAAGCATGCCCTACATTTCTAACGGTAAAGCTCAGGTGCTCTTCTGGGATATTTTCTCACAAATACTTTTGGAACATGCAGTATATATGATAGATTTTCAGAGATTATCTGTAAACTAGTAACCACACAACCATCAAGGGCATCTATGATTTCAAATGCAGCATCCTTTATTCAGTAAGCAATTTATTTCAGGAGTTTGACTCATTTCCTTAAAGCTTTTTCAGCTATCTGTTGTGACTGGAAAAAAAAATTAAAAAAAAAAAAAAAAGAAAAAAACCCAACAGAAAATTTAGAAGTACTCCAGGAAATGAGCCAACACATCCTGGAAGAAATTAATCCAAAACACACACAATAAGATAAGTCAGACTTAGATTCCTAAAGAAATGAGCAGGAGGAAGTTCTTAAAGAATGTGAAGTATTTTCTGTGAAGCACAATGTTTGTTTCCCATCACTGTAACTCTCCTTATGCCCACTTTAAAAGTAATATACTATGGCTAATCAGGAAGGTAACGTGTTATTTGTTGGTTTGTTTGGGTTTTTTTTTTCCCTGCAGAGACAGAAAAACTTCTCTGAAATAGTTCAGTGAATATCCACAATGTTGAATTAAAAATATTGCTGCCGTTATGCCTCATGAGAACTTTATTTCAGATCCTTAGTGCATACCCTCAGGGGCATAGGGTGCACAGTCAAACTACACATCCCAAGGCGAAGCCTTTTGAGTGAGATGCATAATGCACCACAGACCCACCTCATCACAGAGCTCTGGGGACCCTGGCTACCTGGAGGTCATCACAAGGAAACAAGAAGTCCCTACCTTCAAGGGTCTCCAGCAAGGTAATCAAGTGCAATGTCTTAGAAAAGCTCAATTCTTTGAAAACAAAAGCAAAGAACCAGAAACTTTTTTACAGTCTTTTCAAGAACCACTCATCCCCATGGTTTCATGTTTCTGAATATCAGAAATCATGACAGGAGCAACTGAAAAATCCATTTGCCAAACAATAAAGACTTCATAAAACAACAGTAATTACAAATTGCTTTTGCCTTTCTCTGAATTGTCACATACTTGTGTAGCACAAAGAATGCAACACAAGTATTCCAAGTATTCTCAGTCATTAAGTGAAAAAAGGCAATTTTTCATTAAATTTTTTTCTGTGCCACTGTCTGTTAGCCATTAATTTAGCAGCATGACAATGCTGAACAGATGCTTCTGGACAGACATTTACCAAGTTGACAACGTATGTCCATGTGCTGGCAAAGATGCCAAGCCTCTCTTTTCCTTGGGAGGCTCGCTCCAGATGCACATACAGCTTTTGGCAATGTTTCATGGTCCAGACGTGGTACTGAATTTCCCAGAACACATTAGTATCGCCAACCAGTTCTAAGAGGTGGTCAATGCCACTTCTCTTTGAGAAATGATCAGCTGGGGCGCTCACAATGGATGGAAACTGCACCCTGAGTTTGCAGCACAAACTCAGTCTTCAGATTCGTTTAAGACAACGAAATCTCTGTGCCTCCTTCTCATTTTCTCCATTACTCATGATGGTCTTTATAGTTTTTATCTATGTCCATTCAGTCTTTCCAGATGCTTGCGTTGGACTTCATTTTTTCTATTCAATTACTTCTCTGTATCGGAATATCCCTCGATCCGCTACATAATTTGTCATCTCTACTTGGTCTGGCAAACAATGAGGTTTCCAAACCTTAGCAGTCCCCTTTGCAATCCCAACATGCAGAAATATTTCATTGTTTTAAAGCTTTTATCACATACAGGAAAGCTGAGACCCAACTGCTCTCTGAATGGCGTAGTTTCACATTGCAGCTAATACTTAAAACCACTAGACCAGCAGATGGCTTGCAGGGCAGCAGCCTCATGAGCTCCCTGCCATGCTCCTCTAAACAAAGTAGCTGCATAGTTAGTCCAGTATCCAAAGGAAAACTATAACAAATTAGATTCAATCCAAAACTACACTGAAAGTTTTGTGGGGGGTTTTTTGGTGCTCGTTTTCTCTAGGACAACAAGGCAGATTCAACTTTTGATCACCTTAATTTTCCCAGACTCCCCCTTACCTTAACAAAAGAAATACGGTATAAAAATATGAGAAGTACAAAGGCAAAAAGAGACTCTGAGTGAGAAGGTGCATACTGAGTCCCCAAATGGGCAGAAGCAAACATAAGAAGTGTGTGGAGCTGGGAGGAAATAAATAAATCAATAAAATAATAATTTTATAATTTCCTACTTCAAATTAAATTAGCTTTTCTGTTTGTTTGTTTGTTTTTCACAGTACCCAGAATGTCATAAATCTAAATTTTCACATATTTCCACAAAACCTTCCAGAAAAAGAAACTAGGTGCAAGGAGAAGCAGTGGGACTGGGAAAAAAACAAAGGGGAAAACAAAGGCACCAAATGCAAAAACAAATAAACATAATCCCCAAATACTTTTTTCAGGTTATGTAGCTTATTAGTAGAAAGTTAATTTTCAGAATTAAATTGCTCAACCTTTCTTTGAGCAAAAAGAGAACTGGAGTAATTTTAAGAGGTAATTCAGATCCTTGAATACTGAGCAAATGGGACCTCAAAAGAGCATGTTCATCCTGCTCCACCATTTTGAGATCAATTACACAGAATCATCTCATCTTTAAAGATTCACAATGCTCTAGTTTTAGCCAAATGTAGTTTTCAGATTAATGTACTTCATATCCAGCTACTCAAACATAGCTTCAATTTGTTCACAATAAACCAACTTTCTGGTGAGCATGCATCTAGAAGATTACCAAGACATTTGAGTAGTAAATAACCTACCTCAAAGTAACTAGTGTTTCGTGCTCTAGCTAAATGGAAGATTGTTTTCCACTGGAAATTAAAATGCTATTTTATGACACAGTCCTGATGAACTACATCTAATTGCACAGCAGTTCTAAGTAAAAAGATATTATCCAAGCAATAGCAACTTACTAATCTATTCTTCATTACATCTCATGCAGTAGATGCAGAAGAGTAAAAAAGGAGGTTGGAAGATGCAAACTACTTCAGCAGAACAGAATTTAGAATTTTCAGGAGAAGGTAACTCCAGAGTAATGTACTGAGAGTACAACAGAGTTTTCCCGTAATAACCAGAAAAACTGCTAACTTGTCTTCAGTACCATCACATCACATTCAGAGTAATGGAATGACATTTTTTCCCCCAATACATTGCCTAGATCTTTCTCTTCACATATATGCTTTAGCAGGTTTGTAATGAGACAGATTATTTCTTCAGGGTTAAGATTTACCTGTTAAACAAAAAGGACACCAAAACAGTTACTTCTAGTCTAAGATTTTTAAGCTCATGTCACGAAGATGAGAGCAGATAAAGCCAAAAGCTGCTTATGACAAGTACTAAATGGCTCTGCAAACAAAACTGTAGGAGACCAAAGCTAAAAGAAACAGTAAGGTCATGTGGCAATACTTTAGAAGCAATATCATTTTACCAGTGCCAAAATCAAACCCAGTTATATTAAAATCATCACTAGAGATCCAAGGAGATGAATGCCTTGCTTATTTAGTCTCCAGAGCCATTGTTTAACATTTTAGCATGAAATTTCATAAAAAGCTTCCTCTCCCACAGTGTTAACATGCAACAGCAAAAAAGGACCACAAAACTGCGTGAACTAATGAAGGCAAAGAAGCTGTATTAATTTGTGTAAATATCTGGAAAGTACCTACAGATAAAATTTCCATTATTTCCTTTAAATTGCCAGCAGTGATTCTCTGGGACTCCACAAGCAAAGAACAGAACCTAGAGCTGATGTAACTAGAAGCAAAGGCTCGACAACCCTGTGACTCCCAGCAATACATGTAAACCCTGAGCATAAATAAGTAATTGCAAAAAGCACACTCAGACCTGGACTCCTATTACAGCAGCCTACAAATCGCATCCCACCACACCCTCTCTGCTGGGGTCATTGCTGCACATTGTAGCTGAGCGGGCCCAGTGGTGAATTACTGCCAAAGAGAGTCCCTCTCACTCTTGGTTAACACACTCCTGTGGGTTCCCTGCAGCTACGCCTGCTGCTCTCCCTCATCCAGCACAGAGCTGTTTGTACTCCTGGGAGAGTAAGTGCTCTGCTGCCTTAGCACCAGTCAGCCAACTGAAGCAGCACTGAAGACAGTAATCTACACTAATCTGAAAGTTACTAGTTTTTCTTTAACTACTTGAGCAGGAGAGAAGCAATGTACTCAATTAAGCGTGCTATAATTAGGACCGCTTTTCAAAAATCAAAATCTTATGTGCTAACAACTCAGAACATGTAGCCAAATGGGCAAAAGTCATAAAGCTATTCTCATCATTTGGTGAAATGCCACTGATGTTAGGTGGGTTGTCTTTGATTTTATGTGTCAAAAACCAATCACAGGTGTGCTGGTTTTGTGGATTTAGTTTTTTTTTAAAAGCAACTGGACAAGGCACTTTTCATCTTATTGCTCAAATAATTTGCAAATTAAAGAACACATCAAAGAAAGTGTTGTTGCCTGTACATTAAGTACTACCCCATCAAGAACTCCTGAAATTTTATTCATTGTTGACTTTGGTAGATTGTTGCATCCTTATTAAGTATCTTGAAAGCAACTGCCTGACTGTCTACTAAAATTCAGAGGTGCATCTATGTTGAAAAATTTCTTGAACTGAATTTTCCCTCTCCCTGCAGGCTACCATCTGCTGAATTATGTCATGCATGAAACCTTATATACAAATTAAACTACAGTGAACGTAGAAAGATTTTTTTTTTCTTTTTTTATGAGGTCATTACTGGATATTTATCTCAATGACAATGGTATGTGCCTGCTATTTTGCTATGATGTTTTTCTACACGTATTTCATCTTGCAAAGTCAAACCCATTTAGCTTTAACTGGCTTCATATGCAGGAAAGCACGTGCACATTTAATGGCAAAGATAAAGCATTGGTGAAGGTCTTGATCTTGCAAAGCACCAAATACCTCAATTCTTAGTCCTTTTCACAGATAACACCTAGTAGGTGCAAGCTGTCAGTTTTAATCTGTTGAAAATGATCTTCAAGTGCATCTCCATTTACGTGAACCACATTTATGACCATCAGATAAAGTTTAAATTCTAAGAAAAGAAGAGCTTCATGGAGCATGAGAGTTCATTACCTTATTTGATAATGGCAATTTCTAATGGCAACTGGATAGCAACAGTCAGAGGATTATTGTCAGGGAAAAACAGAAACTGAATTTCTAATCATGCTTTCTGTAAGAGAAGTAGAAACTGGTGACCTGGACCCATCAAACCTTCTGTGTACAGTTAAAGAGGGCTTGATGTTAACAGTGACATGCAAGAAGAGATCAAGCTAAAACTGAATTCTTAAATATGCCCTTTAAGAATAAATAATCTTCATCCATTTCTTTTACAATCTGATTATATACCTACATAACTATGAAAGCTATTTTGAATACATTTTATCAATTTTCAAAATAAGCTCTTTTATGTTCACTTAACACTTCACAGTACTCACCTTGCTTCTTCCAGACAAAGTACCAAATCCTTGTTGTATGTTTTCATCTTCTCCTTACTACAGTATGTGGGAAATGGCTGTATTATTTTTATGGAAACTATAGCTTCATTTTTGGCATTACCACACACTGGGATATAAAGGATTAATTTATTCCCAAAGTAAGGGCAGGAGTGACAAGGGTAATGAATCTACTACTTTTTGTATCTTTCAAGGACTACTGACACATTAGTGATTAAATGAGTAATTAGTGAATCGGAATACTACCAAAGACGTAACAGTCTAACATTAACTCTGAATGACTGCTAGACAGAGGAAGCAGATCTCGTGAACAGAGTTTGACCAGACCTTGAAACAAAAGTTCTGAAGCACAGGATTTTCTTGCCTGGGAACTGGCTGCCCACCAGAGTGACAGCAATGGAGTTCTGGATGCTGTTGGGCAAAAAGAGAAGAAATGCTGCCAATGCAGACATTTGTAAGCGTTCGTTTTTCCTAAGAAGTAAACACCATGGTAAAATGGAATATTACAAATTCAGAAATATATATTGCTTTCCATTCTTCAGTGTTTGTTTTTGCCATCTTCCCATCTGCTGGAACAGCCACTTACATCAAAGTCAGTTTAACTGCACTCTTGTAGCATCTTCACCCCACATCAGTACCTCTCTTATGCCAGAATGGCAAACTGTACAAGGGCTGAGCATTGCTCAGGCCCAGCTGATAGCCTTTCCATACCAAAGGAGCTCTAAGTTGGTCAAGTCTGGCCATTTTCTGCATTGATTTTGTTGCTCATGGAGCATAAATTGCAAGATACATCTTGACTAGGTTTGCTAAGAAAGGAGGTCTATCAAGACCTATTACTGGCATCTTCAGCAACCTCCTCCGGTTATAATTTAAGAACCTGTGTACCCAATATCAGCACAGATTAAGAGGTTATATTAAACATATCCACCAATAAAGTGTTATTTTCAGAGTCCTAGTATGCATGTTTCTCATCTTCTGAAGTGATGCTGGTTTTAATGACATCAGTCATGTCCTTAACATACAATATTTAATGTTCAGTTTTTAATACTTTTCCATTCAGATTCTTATAGTCACTGATAAATACATGCAGAATAAGGAGCCGAGAACTTCATAAAAAAATTTACAGCAGGAATTCCAACACTATGCATAATGCAAAACTAATCCATAATCTATTACTTGCATGAAACAAATGAACAGATGAATTAATGCAACTACTTTTTCAACCCAGTTGTCAGTGATTTGAAATAACCATTTTTTCAAAAAAAAGTTCATCAAATGTCTTTAAAAAAAAAAGCCAGCCTCCTTCAAACAAATAAAAGACCACACTAACACAAGGCAGTTTAATGGTAAAATGGAATATTACAAATTCAGAAATATATATTGCTTTCCATTCTTCAGTGTTTGTTTTTGCCATCTTCCCATCTGCTGGAACAGCCGCTTACATCAAAAAGGCAGGGCAGGGAGAACACTGCTTTCTATGCAAAGGATTATAAATGTTGTCATGCCAAAACCTCTTGCAGTGGAAAGATACTGACAATGCAGCTGAAAGTGTCCTCCCTGCAGCTACGTTTGTCTAGTTTTCAGGTCAGGGGTATCTCAGAAACTTTAAAAACACAATTAACTGAAAAGTTTGGATGTTCTGGCAACACTTTCTCTCTGACAGACAGAACTTTTTGCAGACATAGATATAATCCTACAAGATATTTTAGCAAGGAAGTAGTTCTTTTGTTCTTACAACAAACAGTGAGTGCATTTTAATGTAGTGAGTGTATCTTACAGAGGTTCTGCTGCATGCAATGAAAATACAGAGAGAAAGCTCTCTCTACTCACGTCTTCTAACTTTTGCAGTAAAGCAAAGGTATTATGCTGTCCATACACTGATTCTTGAGCAAAATTTACTGTGTTGGGGGAAAATGTAGCTTTGCTTATGGGTCAGGATCCAGGAATAAAGGAAAGAATAAGAAATGCAGGACCTGGAAAGAAAGCTTCTGAAGACCCATGGTTTGTTACAGATACTTATTTTTTAAATTGCACTAGGCCTCACCGCATATGATTTTAGAATACAATTCCAATATTAGACTACCTTCACTTATCACTAGCCCACCCAAGAGGTGGCCTTTCCCTAAACAGTACTAAGCCACCAGCAAATGAGGTATTTCAAGGCAACTTTTTCCACACACTTTTGCTTATGAAAAATACCAACATCAGACAGACACAGTCTGTCTATCACACAGCGCCAATCCCAGATGCACACCAACATAAATTCATGTTCTCTCCTGTGACCCTACTTATTGTCAACTATGAATTTTGCTTTATTATACATATTACTTAAGCATGCATCTCCAGTGGGAGTTTCACCAACATCTCAAAAGCGCAGGTATGGCTACTCCAGAGCTTCACAACCATAGCTACTCTTTTTGATTATTTTTTTAAAAGAGCAAAACCACCAGATGATATAATTTAAAAATAAATAAATCCCCAGGAGTTGGTAACAAAGGGCCAGCCTCCTGGGAGCCTCAGCCAAAGACTCTTCCACATGGGAAGTCAAGCCCATGGTTTGCAGGTGTTAGTCACAGCCAAAATGAGGAGTAACCACAAATTAATGCTGTTATACCTAGTAACTAGTCAATAGACATTACTAACAGTATTGCTCAGATTTTAAAGTACAGGAAAGTACTCACACTGCTAAACCAGGAAGGAAAAATAAAAGCAAGTGAATAACCAGGCTTTTATAGAAGATAATATAAGGTACTACTTTGATGTTTCCTATAATGGAAAACAGAGAAATCTTCTGGGAATAAAGTATCTTAACATTTTATAATCTCTCTGTCTAATGTAAGCCACTATTTTAAGTGTATTAAAGGCAGTTTATGCGAAAGCTTTTTTCTTTTTAATCTTGTCTGACCTGAAATGGAAAAGCTCCAAACTCCATTACCCTAGGAGGCTTAGTATAAACCTAGATCCTATCAGAATTGCCCTATATAACTTTGCATCAGTTTTCTTTTGTTGTTGTTGGTTTGATTTTTGTTTTGTTTTTGTAATCCTATTGTTGGTCCATGCTGCAGGTATAATAAAAAGCCAAGCAGCCTGTGAAAAGCAGCTGATGGAAATAAATATAATGAACTTTGATAGCCAACATTTTAAATGTGCTAAGGATCTCTAGAATAAGGGCATGCATCTCATAAATAGGACTCTGTAAATTAGGACAAAAATAGGCCAACCTGGGCAATTTGGCCATGGGAGTTAATCTATTTAAACCAGAAGTAGGGTTTGCTTCTCTCCCCTGACTTTTTATTCTTTATTTTGTACTTTATGATTTCTTTAAATCTAAAACTTATTGACAACTCATAAAAATCATCAAGATTCCACTTCCCTCAGCATCCTGCAAGCAGCTGAGAATCCACCTGCTCATCATCTTCAACAGTTCTCACTCCCCAAGGAAGTCCTGGTACCCTGTTGCTACAATAACACTGTAGCAAGAACACAGAGATGTCTTACAGTTCCTTTAAACTCAATGTCCATTTCTCTTCTCTATTCCAACTGGATCCAATACTTTGAGAAGCCTTACTCACTACAGGATTCCAGAGCCTGACCACTCCTGCCATTGCAAGATTCAGATTCATCTTAATTAGAGAAAAAAAGTCTGTAAAACTCTAGTAGCTTAAATATTACTTGGAACCAACCTTTTTAAAACACACACATACAGAGAAAAAGCTGGGTCAGTACTAGAAAAGAAAACTTCATGGGTTGAACAGGATGTAAAATCTGTTTGTTAAATTCTGTAGTCTTCTACCACTTCAAAAGATGATGAAGGTTTCCAGTCTAAATCATAGTGTAGCTCTTAAAAAAAAAAAAAAAA
>VXBJ01001130.1:1264948-1316667 GCA_013400055.1 Nycticryphes semicollaris | reverse complement strand
AAAAAAAAAAAAAAGAAAAATCAAATTGAGAGAATGTACCTCTTCCTTCCTTCTCATTAGGACAGAAGGACTGAAAATTTGCCTTTACTCTTCAGAGTAAGCACGGGTACAATACCTCAACTAAAAAGCCCCCTCTCTGAATTTCATCATGCCTCGTCCATTTCAAGTGACATCCCTCATAACTGGTCCTGAAGAAGAAATGAGAAGCCCATCCTAGGCAAAGCTTAAAGCTGAATTCAAAATTACAAACCTGTATTTCAGATTTGACAATTTGACATTTCATGCAACACTACTCAATTTACCTAAAGAAGAGCTAAGACTCAATAAACAACATTTCTCTCTTGCACGTGGTCCCACTGGGACGCTATCCCTTGCTTTTATAGATATGGCATCTACATTCTCCACGCATCTCACCTCTGAAGCTAGAAAAACACCTCAAGAAAACTTGATGGACAAGACTGTTCATGAAGTACTACTGACACTTTAAAGAGTTCAGACAGTACAAAACCAGAAATAGTTAAGAAAAAAGGACGTTTGCCTTCAGAGAATACTCTGTGTCCCTGTCTCTCACATACACTTTTTTTTTCCTGGTAATCCTTAGGAATATACTGGAAAAGAAAAAGATCCTGTGTACAAAGGAGTCCCTCAACAATAAGACGGATCACATTTTAGCTGTAGACAGTGATGAAACAGAGGAAGAAGCGCATATAGTTCTAAAACTAGCAAGCTCACACATTTATCTAAAAACATTCCTTAAAATACAAAAATTCTAGAAAATCTGAGCATGAATTTAGTGATGCAGAACTATTTAGAATTTGTCACAGTTAGGTTCAACTTCTTGCATTTAAAAATGAAAGACTAAAATTTACTGCAGAGGAGTATCCTGAGGACAGTATAATGAATTCGTGTCTAATAAAATATGCAGTCTTTTCTACAAAGCATTGTTCATTTATGACTTTTCCTCCCCACGTTTTTTTTTAAGCAGAAGTCTGGAAAAAATTCACATGTATTTAAAAAAATAAAAATAATAGCAATCAGTCCTTCAGAATAGCATGAATCTGTGTTTCTCCCCTTAGGCTTTTCTCTATTTAAAAAGATAACACCTATTTTTGTAACCATTTAGCAGGCCAAACATTTCACTGAAGTTGAACTGCACTAGATAAAGCTCCATCTACTGTTTCCTAGTGTAAACCAAACATCTACAAACCACCTACAGTAAAGGCAGTGTCTCTCCTTATTGGCAGTCTTGTGACCAGCTGCACCAAGCAACGCCTGGGTGAAATGGTCTGAAGCTGCGGCAGGGGAGGTTTAGATGAGATATTAGGAAGAATTACTTTACTGAAAGAGTGGTCAGGCACTGGAACAGCCTGCCCAGGGAGGTGGTGGAGTCGACATCCCTGGAGGTATTTAAGAAACGTGTAGACGTGGCTCTTCAGGGCATGCTCTAGTGGCCAAGATTATTGGTTTGTGATGGGGTGTTGTGCGTGGGGTTGTGGGTGTGGGGTTTAGTTGGTGGGTGGCTTTTTTGTTTGTTTGTTTTTGTGTGGGGTTTTTTTGTTGTGTTTTTGGGTTTTTTTTGTTGATTTTTCATGTGGTTGGACTTGATGATCTCAAAGGTCCCTTCCAACCACTAAGATTCTGTGATTCTGTGATTCAGAGAGTAATTTTAGTGCATGTGAACTGGATTCCTTGAAAATACAAATTAACTAGTTTCATGTGCCACTACAGTTACCTACCAGGTACACTTCAGTTCCCAGTGGATATGTAAAGATTGTCCTTAGCACAGCTCCAAACCACATACGCAGCAGGGATGTTTTTTATCTAGAGACCTGATTAAACAGAATGCAATGGAAAATCCCAAGCCAAATCTGCTGCTGATGTTAGGGTCTCAGCACCAGCTGCCTGGATCTACTGATCCACTCCTTATGAGCCACATTGCACACATTGCCCACAGGCCCTGGCATGCCAGCCTAGAGCTCTTTCCAGCTCCCTCCTATGAAATATCCTGAACAGCGCAAAAAAAAGCATATAAAAGAATCTCTTTACAAGACTTCCTTCTACAGGAATTTTTCATCAATAGAAATCCTCGCTCCTTCAAAATGGATACAATTTCAGTTCTACAGCACCAAAGATTTATACAAAATACCTCTTCACAAATGTTAAAAATTTACTTCTCAGAGAACACTGTATAAACATTGGACAGTAAGCATGTGAAATTATGTGACATATACGGTACTCCAAATTTTCCAGCCTGTAAGCCAGCCACCAGCAGAGGTGAAAACAGGAAACTGTACGCAAGATGTGTTGTTTAAGAAGAATGCATTTCATCTTCTAGCAGGTAATTGTGGAACCAGATCCACATTAATGAGAATCATGTTTTTACACAGTTCACTGCACTAAGAAAAGCAAAGAGAAATCCAAGGTAATTTTCTGCAGTCTTACCTCAACTTTATTTTAGATTAATTATGTAGTGTGCCAGAAAATGTATCAGAAAAGGAAATATGAAGTGGCAAAAAAGCAAGAAACTCACAGAACTATCATAACATGGTTCCAACTTACCTATGTGATAAAGTCCTATCCAGTCAGTTGGGTCTACTTCTTCCTTAATATCCCAGAAAATGATGAGGTTCTGAGATTGTCCCAAGGTGTATTCATACATACTGGCTGTCAAACTAGACCTGCTATCCGAGGTCACTAAATCAGTGTCACTGTTGGCACGCTGCAAGTTCATGTTCTCAGCCATGGTGCCCTGAGATGCCAAACTCTGCAGATTTTCGGGGCTCAGAGTATACCGTAGCTGTGGGTTGCGTCGTCGCACAAAAAGCAGATGTTCCCGGGCTGAACTGGCCATCTCTTCCCCACTTCTGTCAATTTACGTGAAAAAGTTGTTGTTTGAAGACCTATCACGAAGAAGAAAAAAACCAAAGTGTTAAAGTGGCACAGCAGGTTACTCAGTCAAATATTAAATGGAGAGGGAGTAGTGCAAAAATGTTCCTACAGAAGCCTAAAATAGACTGAGTAAAATCTTCTATTTCCTTGCTCTACCACTGCAGCCTTCTTAGTGTCAGTACATTAAAAAAAATAAACATGAACCACTTCTGAAAAAATTCAGAGTTAACCACACTCCACGAAATAACATTTATAAGCCAGAAAGCAAAACATCCAAGTCCATCTATCAAGCAAGAACAGACACAGTAACAAAGCTAATTTAAGTCTGGCAGTAGCATATAGAGTGAAGAGATATGAACTCGTCTTCCACCAATAAAATCACAGCAGTGTATGATGCACTTTCACTTACATATTTTAGCTGCCAACAATACTCTCTATTCACTGTACATTCAGAATCAGTATGGTGTTGAAGAATCATAGAATGGTTAGAGTTGGAAGGGACTTTAAAGATCATCTAGTTCCAATCTCCCTGACATGAGCAGGAACACCTCCCACTAGAGCAGGTTGCTCAAAGCCCCATCCAGCCTGACCTTGAACATTCCGAAGTATGGGGCATCTACAACTTCTCTGGGCAACCTGCTCCAGTGTCTCACCACCCTCACAGTGAAGAATTTCTTCCTGATATCTAATCTAAATCTTCCCTCTTTCAGTTAGAACCATTACCCCTCATCCTATCACTACACTCCCTGATAAAGAGTCCCTCCTTATGTTTCCTGAAAGCCCCCTTCAGCTACTGGAAGGCTGCTATAAGGTCTCCTCGGAGCCTTCTTTTCTCCAGCTCTCTCAGCTTGTGCTCCAGCCCTATGATCGTTTCCTCTGATCAGAGGGTACTTCTGTAAGATACAAAGCATAGCTTCCGAGATGCTGTATACCATACAAAAACATGTCAGACCATTGACTGGGGCAGTTTATACTATAGATACATATATATATTCAACTAGACCATACCAGTTTATCTGTGCAGTCAGGTTTTGTTGTTCTTTTCAATACACAAGAAAACCGAGGACTTTAAGAGCTTTTCTCCAGCCTGAAGGAGACACACACTAGAAAGTCTTGACTGAAAGAGTCATCCCAATATCATCACACAATACCTTCAGAAGCAGAACTTGTGTCTCATTATTTATTGCTACTAAAAGTACCACCATTTGCAACTAAACGCTCACATTACTCACAACTTGAGATAAATAATCAGGAAGGAAAGACAAGAACAGCCAAGTATTAAAACAGAGGGAACAGCTTATAGAAGGACAGAACTTGAGATGGGGAACCTCCTGCCATAAAAGGAACATGAAAATTTCCTTATCTAAGCTAAGTGACTTTGACCAAGACTGTTTGTCTTTTTCAAAAGCTATTGTTTATATCAATTAATTGTTTCTTTATTTTACAGAGGAAATAAAACAGTCCTCATCTGGCAGAAAAGCTTGGTCTCAGAAGAAACTGAATTTTATGGTAATGTGGTTTTCAGTCAAAACTGAAAAACATGGTATATTCATCTGGAATATGAACCATGTATTTCCTCCAAAGTTAAACCAAACTAAAGTAGTCCTCCTGCCCAGGAGTAACTCCAGAGCTCATCAGGAGGAAATTGTGTCCTGGGCTCACACTCTTCATAGAATCTGAAAACAGCATTTCAACATTTCTTACCAGACTGCAACTTAATCAGTGACAACATCAATTATTCCACTACCGTATCTTCCAAGAGGGCTGTACAATGCAGAAAAGATCTCATTTTTATATAGACAAATAGCCACATACAAGAAAAATATGTGCATGTAGACATATTTTAAAAATACATTTTTTTCTGTTTTAAAAAAATATATTACTCTGGCTACCATACGCAGACACATTTGTTCTCGTAAAATAGCCCAAGCATTGTCAGACAGTGCTGAGTGTCACCTGCTACAACATTTCTTGTTTCAAGCAAAGAAGCCTGTAATGCAGAATTATGTAGAGTCTACAAGAAGCAAATGAATTGGCTGGCCACTTCCATAGTATAATTGCAATTAGATCTACAGTACACTACCACTAACAATCAAATGTTTGACAACTGGTTTATTAAACAAATATCTGCCTCTAGAGGTCAAAGACATTTAATGATTGAAAAGAAAAAACAAGTAAAGCCCTTGGAGATCCCAAGACTGTGATTAACAAAAATTAATTAAAAAAAAAAAAGGGGGGGAGAGGGAGGGGCGGGACATTTTCATATTTTGATAGTTTTCTTTTCCTATTCATTCCTATTTTCCAGCACGATGAGTGGTTGGAGTGAGATGATCTTTAAGGTCCCTTCCAATCCAAACCCAAACCATTCTATGAATCTTTGAAAACTGCCTCTTCCCTTCACATCTATTTCCTATCACTCATCTTCAATTTTCTTTTTATTAACATTACAGTGTATGCACTCTTCCAGTGTATCACAAACAGTTCTGCTATTTTTCAGCTTTTCTTAAATGTAAAATACTAACAAAGGGGAGAAATAAAGTTCAACTCATCCAGTTGTATGCAACACATCACATACTGTTCATGGCTCAGCATCAAACATTACAGAAAAGGAAAGAACCAAAAATCCAGTTTGATAATTTCAGGTATAAAAAAAATGACAATGAGATTATCATAATTACTTCACAAAGTACACAACACAGTCCTGACATGAGCAATGTCTTGGCTGCATACACAAAACATTTTGGTTTTGGTGCTGGACGTCTGTGGGGTTCATTAACTCCTCTGTCATGTTCCCAAGCTCTCTGCCTCTGACACCAGTGTCAGTGACAAAAGGGAAACTTTGGTATAAAGGACCTTCTTAAATCACAGTCAGGGAAGTCAGTATCTTATTTATCTATGTGGAGGATTATTCATTAGATATGGAAATGGATGTCTTTGAGACCAGAAGGGTAAAGACAAGGCGGTGAAACAGGTAAGGATCAGTCAGTCACTGCAATCTCCCACTCTCCCACCTTTTCTTTTGTCTCCTTTCTTTTTCACTTTATGATCTGGGAAACAGCACACACTAATTGTTAAGTCTTCAATGTCAGAGTGAAACAGTTGTATCCCCTAGACAGGAAGAGCCCTGATTTGCACCTGAGCCTGCCCACCGCAGCAAGCACATTACACCTGCCTGGGTGCCACTACCCACCACACTAGGAGATAAAGTGAAATTAATTAACGGGCTGACAGCGTGCTATTAAGTTAATTTTCTTCTGTTCCACAACTAGAGATTTATGTAATTTTGAACTACTGCTTACAGTGGTTTTGCAGCAGTAATATCACTGCAAAATAAGTGTCATACAGGAGGATTACAAATTCAAGCCAAAGTTTTAATAGGAGGAAAGAAAAAATTTCCTTCAGCTGCAGAGCCACACACTGTACCCGGGGCAGCACCAGCATTTGTTGGAACATATTGAAAATTTATATGTGGCAGATGGACAAACTCATCCATGTTTAAGGACACATAAGAACTAATTTGTACCAGCTAGGACTATCCCACAGTTCAAGATATGAAAACAGCCTGAGAAAAATGTCCGTTCTCTTAAATCCTAGTTGTTGTCATTCTGGTAAATCATGGACATTATTACAGTTTTGTAAAGTAAACCACAAATGTAAATGCTGGATAACTTATCTGATCCTCCTCAGAAATCCAACTGTCTTAAAGTCATGATTTAAACAATGATCCCAACAAATGAGATAACTTAAAGGAACTGAAATCAATTTAAAAGAACATGTTAAGCTCACATGTAAATGCGCTCCTATTATGGAAAAATTACCTCCAAAAAATCAGGACTTCAGTGCTTTTAAAATATTTCCTAAATTCAGTGAAATGGGTGGTAAAGCAGCCCTAGAGTCAGACAGTACTCTGCTACGCAGCATCTCACAGGAAGTTGGGAGATTAAGGAGATTTTTAAAGAGAGAAATCTGACACTGATACTGTAAAAGTGGAAAAGGTGAGTGCCATAAAACTCAAACTACGAGGAGTGTTGGAAGGGAAAAAAGAGCCACTACTTTAATTATTTACAGCCTGAAATTTCTTTCTGAAGATGGGATGAAAACCTTACACAGTGACTTCCTCCCTACAAAAGGAATTGCTTACCTGGCATTTAGTTAACAGTTCCCAATGCCTGTCATTAATAACATTAATAACATAACTAACAGCATGAACACGTATATCCTACCAGAAACTGGAAATAAGAATTATCCTCCCACCTTCAATTCCAGCTAAGTGCCACTGAAATGGGATTTGTATCCAGACTATACTGTAAAGACAATGCCTACTACTAGCTGTGTGCACCTTCCCTGCCATGACGGTTGGGCTAATCAGTATCAGACCAAGCTGGCAAGGAATACTGTTTCGTGAAGACAAGCTAAAATGTGGAAACTGAATCAAAAGCATGGGGGAAATATAGGCATTTGAGAAATCAGCAGATACTAACTTTAGCGAAGTATTTTAGTTAAAAAGTGAAACCTGTATCTAAGCTGCTTATCCATATCACAGCGTTTTCTTCAATACTTGACAAGAAGCTTAGGAAGAAATAGGACTGATTTCCTCGTAATCTCTAAGTGGCACAAGTTCAGGATTATTTCTATCTAAATATATCCATCAATTACTAATCACATAGGGGGACCAGAACTGGGGAAAGTTCCACTTAATATACAAAATACAGATAGGAAAAATCCCCTTGCCCAACCTTTTTCAATAAAGGGGATTGAAAAGACCCGTCAAACCATTTCTGACATGCAGTCAAACATTCAACAATTTAAGAAATACGTGAATGAAAGTCCAGGCGCTATCCCACCCCACCCCACAAAACAATCCAGAGTTCTCTTGCTGCCCTGTTTATTTTACTCATAACAGTGATTCATTTCTTGTTTACGTAGTGTTCTTTTATGTGGTTTCCGCGTCCTGCTAAGAGCCTCTTCCCACAGCATTTAGTGTAAACTGACCCTCTAGGGCTGGTCCCAAGAGCATGACCACTGAACAAGATTTGCACTCTAAGTGGGTGCCTGAGGGTGCTGCTGGTTGAGTGATGATTAACACATTTCACTGGTGGACTGGCTTCATGCCTCCATACTGCAACATGTGACATCACCTGTGAGAAGAGGGAGGTGAGAAGGTAGACAGTGGGGCAGCCTGCTGGCCACTCCTTGGCAGGGACAGCCCTCAGGGACTGCTCTGCACCTGAGCACCTCTGTCGCTATACATCAGATGGACAGGAAGAACCATCCAGTCCAACTGGCCTCCAAATTTTCCCCCATTCATAGAATCATAAAACGTTAAACTGGAAGACCTTTAAGATCATTCAGTCCAACCACAAACCTAACACTGCTATGTCCACCACTAAAGCATATGCCTAAATGCCACATCTACACATCTTTTAAATCCATCAGGGGATGGTAACTCAATCACTTCCTTAGGCAGCCTGTTCCAATGCTCAATAACCATTTCAGTGAAGAACTTTTTCCTAATATCCAATCTAAACCTCCCCTGGGGCAACTTGAGGCCATTTCCTCTTGTCCTCTCACTTCTTACTTGGGAGAAGATACTGAACCCCACCTCTCTACAACCTCCTTCCAGGCAGTTGTAGAGAGCGATAAGGTCTTCCCTCAGCCTTCTTTTCTCCAAGCTAAACAAACCCATTTCCCTCAGCCACTCCTCATAAGACTTGTGCTCTATACCCTTCACCAGTTTCATTGCTGTTCTTTGGACACATTCAAACGATGCTTGGTATCTCTCTCAAATCCCACTCCCATGCTGAGATAAGCAATGCACATAATTATACGGGCAGAAGAACTCATTAAGAAGATGAAAAACAGAAAACATGCTGGTTTCCCAATTACACACTGTGTGACATTGCTTTGTTCAGTACAAAGATTTATAAATGCTGCAATAAAGGGCTCAAATTGGACAGCTCTCAGCTCCAAGTGGCTAAGAAAAGAAAATGGTTCTTGAATAAATTCAGAATTTGGGGCTTCTTCTCCTCACAGAACTCAGAATAAGCCTATTTTCTGGGATAAGGTATGGCTACAGTCCATTTGCAGCTATCCATACACTGGCTTCAAACTTGCTAGGAACTCTGGCACAAGCAGAACAGTCAGAATTCACTGTCAGCTGCAAAGCCTGCCTAAGAAGCTGAGTGATGGTTAACTCATATGCTTAACCAGTCTGCATTTATCCTGCTCTCAGCACTAAAGAGTTTTCAAGCTCCTTTATTGCTGCTGTGTACCTCTGCCAGCAGAACAGAGGGGCCCCTTCCAGTAAAATTCAGCAGCTACTTGCTCAGCAAAATCATCAGTAACTAATTTTGCGGAAGACAAAGAGATCAACTCCACAGTTCTTGAAACTTCTTTCCAGGCCTATATTCTAGTATTTCTATGGCTGTCTGGAGACACAGATTTTGTCTATATAAAAGAATTAATAATAATAAAATCAGATAGAGCTGAGTTGAAGCATCCTTTTCTATACAAAAAGAAAAAAGAAAAAAGCTTCATTTTTTCTGCCAAGATGTCCTTTTCTTGTTATTCCTTACGGAATATTTCCAAGAATTTCTACTTACCAAGTTTCCTGCATTCCACATAATGGAATTTATCTCAGAAGGTATTTCTGTGTCCAATTACTAGGATTTTTCTTCATTAGCTACCATTTTATCAGATTTGAGTTAAGCTAACGTGTTTGGATGCTCCCTATTCAGCCATCCAGATAAAGATGAATGTAAAAGCTGTCACAGTATTTAAGAGCCAAGAAAAATCAGCTCATCTGGGATCTCTTATTCTTCACTGTTTACCAAGTAGCATGTAATAAGGCCTCTCCATTCACATGACCACAGCAATATCCTAAATCTTTAGGATGATTTGGTACATTGATTAATCAGCTTGCATCATGTAGCAGAAATTTAGTATTTTTTCCAGTAAATCACGAAGGTCAGTATTTCAAAAATATAACAAACATTATACTACATAGCAGCACAGTTCTGAGCATAAACATCAGGCAGAAAGCTAATGAGATCCTTCAGCTAAAATTTAATCATACCTGTTCAATATTGCTACCTTGAAAGCCTGAATGATCATTTGGTCTGTCCGTTTTAAATAATAAATGATACAAACAAGTCCAGTGATGGGTATCTTGGAGGAAAAAAAAAAGTGATCATTTTAAACCTAAAGATTTTGTGATTGAATTAAGTGTGAAAGAGAGATGTCATAAACTTGAAAAATCACATCATTACACCCCTGACACATTTCTTTTTTCAATTACAAAGTTACTGAGGATATCTCAGAGAAATTAAAAGGGGAAGATATCTCTCTTTTCTCCAGTTCTTATAATTTGTACATTTGACAGTAAATTTGTATTCACTGTTTTTCCTTGAATAGCCAATTCTGGATATTTCTTTCATTTGAAAAAGATATTAAAAATTATAGGAAACTACCATCATAACTGACACAGGACCTAGATATAGTTTAAGTACTTAAATGTTCTTTGTTTCTTTCTTTGTAAATTAAGTAAAATTCAAATTTACTCAGTAACTGTCTAGAAATATAAATTGTTCTATCGAAAGTACAAAAAGACAAATTCAAAAACACTTTCTTTTTCTGCTGATCTGCTTACTTTCTCCTCTAACAAAGACCCTTGGACTTACATAATAGGATAATTAACGGATACTCTTAGAAGCAGCTTAGCCCAAAGCAATGAGGATGAAAGAATTTAATAAACTTGCTAGTTTCCTATATGCACAGGATCGTTTAAACAGATTCTCTTTTTAAGAGAAATGTTTTGCCTTCTCCATTCAAACCATCTCCACAGGAGTGCCAGATTAAATTATGTGCCCTCAGTTGGGCAGACGTCTTTGCTATTTAGGTGGCCTCCTCAGTGAAGCATCAGAAGCTCCTCCAAAAAGCAATTCAGAATACCTAAATCACTTCCTCTCTTGATCCATGGAGGAAATTGGAGTAACCCGAGACCAAACCAAAGAGGACAGAATATCATCTAGATGCCCGTTTCCTTTGTTGCCCTACTCTGAACCGTGCCCAAACCATTGGCAAAATAATAAAAAAAGTAAACTACTGAGAATATCCTGCCTTTGATTTGCTAACTCATTCTCTGAACTCACTGCTGGGAAATCACAACTAGCACTGTAATTTACTTCTGGAAAATATATTCAGATGTTTTAAGGTAAAGCTAAAAATTATTGTGCTAAAATTTCACAGGGATGTTGCCATAAAGAAGAGGGAGGAAGAGAAGGAAAGAGAAAATGTGCATGCATACTCTAGTCTCCTTTGGACTCAAATCTGGTGACTCAGCTCAGACGTTAAGTATCAGCTCAGATTACAAAACCACCATATAATTTACACTGGCTGAAAATCTTCCCTAAGGTCAAAAAGCATATATTTCAGCACAAACATATATTTCTTAAAAAACAGTTTATGCAGCACATTATGTGGCCAGAGAACAGCTCAGTTAATTCAGAGTGTAACTGAGTATCTATTATATACCTTTTCAATGCATTTTTGTACAGTTCATTTGTAAAATCAGTCTTACACACTTTTGTATCCATCTGGAAACAAATATCATTCTCATATTATTGTATTACCTTAGCTGCTTGAGTAAGGCTTACATCTTCCGTCCCACCAACTGCAACTCCCTTACATCAGGCATAAGTTACTGCCCAGGTCTATTATGGAGACCAGCAATCTGAAAAGTTCTGCATATTTCAGACAGGTCTACACGCCCTGCCCATCAGGCACCACTCTGCTTTCAGTATAACTTATTATATTAATTCTCACACAAAAGCTTCAGCATGGAGCTAGCTGGTACACAGATCTGGCCACCAGTCAAAAGAGTAAAAGGTCACAAATATGTATCCAGAGACTAGTGTATTCCTACACACATACGCTTATGTATAGCTTGGCATGCCCACAGTTATACCAGTTTTACAGTGTACTTACTGACATACTCTCTTGTCAATGCAGACAAATGTTGCAGTGCTACTGCCACAGCTAAGATGGAGCAAGCAAGCCCTACAGCATTTCAAGCTAACTCGGCCAGGTAAACTACGGTCTTCAACACTGGGAGCTTGGATAACCTGTCTGAATTTGCACTGAAGAGAGCATGGAGGGGTCATACAATCATTTCTGCTACAGTCCCCAGGCTGTGAGGTCTGGCTGGCCTGCAGATGTATGTTAGTATTGCTCTGCAGATACACAAGAGGGTGCCTATGGCATAAAAATCATCCGTGTCTTTCACTGGAAGCAGCAATAAAAACTGCACATAAATTTAAGTGAAATGTACCAAATACACTCTTATCCTCTAGGCTATTCACATGAAGAAACAAAACTTGACTGGAAATTTTAGGGTAATTTCATAGCTGAGAGGCTATGTTCTGGATGTATTACATGGCCCCTCAACCTCCTCCTACAGTGACAACTAATGTAACCAAGTTCATCTATTTTAGTAATCTTACCTGTAGCATCACCCCTCAAAGAGCTGAGTTCACAAATGAAGCAGAGACTGGAGGTACAGATGTGTAGCCATTAAACCCAACCTATCATGAAACCAACGCCTTGTATATTTCACAGTATTACTCCATGTAAACCTTAAAATTAGAATTCCCACTGCCAGAGGTTTGATCTTCAGTGTTCATGACACTGATATAGGTGCTGCTAGTTGCTGTCTATTGGTTGTCCAGTTGAAATACTGGACTTCCTTGAAATGCTTCAAGTATTTCCCTTGAAGTACTGATGCAGTTGTTCTCAGTTTAACCTTTGGATGTCAGGTCACACAATCCATCTAAACCATAGCCCCCTTCATAGACAGAATATAATCTCTGTGAGAAACTACTTCATCACAGGGTGGAAAAATCTGAATTTAATTATTCTGTGAATAAACTGTAATATAGGTACATGCTTACACATGTGAAGGCCTGCAAGGACACATTAATATAAGAAAAATGGGTAGCCCATTTAACTCTCTTCGAACTCCCTCACATCTTTAGGACTTCCAGAATATCAGCAGCAGCAGCCCAGAATTCTCCAATCTTCTCCCAATGCTTTTTCACAACAAGTGACAGTAAAGACCAAAATACAGAACTTTTATAGAAAAGAACAATTTAGCACTTGTACGTCCAGGAAAGTAAAGGAACACATAACCAGAGGAAAGAGTACAATGCAAAAAAAACTTGACAAACAGCAAAGAAAAACTGTATTCCTTAGAAAAAGGAAAACAAGGAAAAAGGAAAACGAAAGCTGCCAGGCTAAAAGAGCCACAATACAAAAAGCCATTTATAAAATAATACACTTGACAGAAGAAGTAGTACAATTATTTACTACTTACTATCAGAGTATTTCTGCAGTTTCATTCCAAGTCTCTGCAATCTGTACCAATACAGATACTACTCAACGAGTGTCACATCCATAAATGACAGCTGCATTTTAGTGATGCTCAACAGAGCCTAATTTAAGTATGTCTTTGGCAGTTATTTAAAGCTAGTATGTATACTATGCAATAAGCAATTACAAAAATTTATTTTAATTCAGTCTTAAACTGGAAATCCATTCTATACTGATGAAAATCCCTGGAATATACAATGAATATGAATGAGCATTCATTGTTCCACCCATCGAAGTCCAAATCCAATACAATCATTCCCATTATCAAGCCTGTACAAGCTCAGTTTTCTACTATGTAAAATTGATTTCTTTCACTGAAGTGGTATCAAACCACCACAGAACAGGTACATCTCTCATGCTGAGATTTCCACATTATAAAGAAACATAGGAATGCTCTGTTCCTTTCCAAGCAGCACACCAATTCATCATGTTATTTATTCATTTTTGTCACAAAGAGGATATTATCAACTTGAAAAATAGTATTTCTTTGTGTAAAACATATATTCACTGGCTTCAAATTCAAGAATTCCATAACTGAAGCATAGTACCAGACAACAAGTAGAATAAAAATGAGTGCATGCCAGTCTATAGACAAATAATTTCCCTGATTCCTCATTTTTTAAAAGTTCTAGCCTGGTAAAACTGACTGCGAAGCAGGGGTGGAAGATGTCTAAAACGACTCAGTTGGTCACAAAGTAAAATTAAAAACAAAATCATCCCAAAGCTTTGTACCTAAGTCTTTAAATAAACTATAGATACAATCAAGCAGATTGGAACAGGAAACAATTATTTTTGAAAACTAATAGAATTCAACTGTCCATCTGTACACAGTCAAATTTCCATTTTCCTGCCCCTTTTACCCTTCTGGTATTTCAATTAGGAACACTTGACCAGTTACAATCTTCCCCCAAAAAAGACTGTATTTCCATCAAGATTTGAGTTGATTTATTGGCTGAAATAGTGTGTCAGAACATTTCTGCTTGCCTACAGTTTAACAAAGTTTTTTTGCCTGATAACATGCTAAACAATCGGCTATCAAAGGTGTCCCTGAAACTAGCAGTAGTAGAACTGTTAGGCCAGCTCAAAGGCAATGCTTTTTGCTTGCTGACAGTACAAGGTATGCCCTTAAGGAGGAGGCGTCGTTAGCAAAAACATTTCAAGTTACAAATATTGCAGGGAATCAAATAATATTTGCAGAAACTAGAGATGTTAAGCCCTAAAGATATCCTCCTCCAGAAAACTTATCTGCTCTACATTCTTTTAAATTGTTCCCTTATAACCTGCAAAGAAGAGCCTAGAATACAAAAAAAAAACCAAACAGCTATTTGTCTGTATTCTCTTTGCATTGTTTGCACATTGCTGATGCTTCAATAAATCCAAAGTCAGTATGTCAAAGAGTTGATGATACTGCCCTCTGTACAAGAAACAGAGTACTTCGTCATTTTAGTAAAAAACAGTCAGGCTGGTGTCTAGTTACTTTCTTCTGGACAAATGCTGCTCCACAATTCTGTGAGTCAGATAAATTAATTTATATCAAAAGGTTATTAACAGAAGATGCCTGCATTTGCTATGGTGTAGCAAGAACATCAGTAGGACATTTAGACATAATCTACGCCATGTGAAGTCCCTGCCTGCTTAACTAAACAGCTGCAGTGTAATTGCTGAAGTTGCCAGAGGTGAGAACAAGAGCTCTGTGGAAACACAGTCTATTTCAGGGAACAGGCTAAAATCACAGAGACACATGCAAAATTTCAAAGACAGAACTAGAAAGGAAAAGGGAAATGGATAGGAAAAGGTTTCCCCATTTAACAGTTCACTGATTTACAGCTTACTGTCCATAATCACACTCATTAAAAGCGAAAAATAGTTAATAGCTCTAAGAAGCTCCATTATGACAAAAATTATACTCCTGCAGTGACTCACATATACCACCATCATAGAATCACCTGCAAGCATATCCAAGACACATTTGTCTCTGTCTGGTCTTTATTCTCTACGTGAAAAAATTATTTGAGCTAGAATAAAGACCACTAGGGAGTTAGAGATATCAAAGCTATCACTGCCCATGTTTTCTTGACTTATGAGTACAAATTACAATTCATTATTTAGTTCAGTGATCACATGCTGTAATTTTTTTCTTGCAGGATTACTACTGCATTTGCTGCTTTTCTTGGTTTCTGCACTAAATGAAGCAGAATTCCTTCATAATCTAAATGAACAATTAATGAAAAGACAACAATACGGAACAGGCTATATAGAGATGAGGCCTATTATGAATTAATACTTTTACTATTAAATATGCATGAGTTTTTAATAAGCAGAGCTAAAAATAGAGACATGTATCACAGGAATTCTCCAGGCTGTACAATTTTCATTCATCTTCATCCTGCGAAGAAATGGGCCATTGCTAAAAGGACTCTCACAGTGCATTTTTACATTGTTGTCATTGGCCCTAATTGATCATTGCACACCAAAAAAAAGCCTCTGGGATCCAAGCATAAAGGATTCTGAAGACCTCCAGTCTCTGCCACAAGGTTTGAAGGAATCTTCAGCAAACTGCCTGGATGTTCATACTCCCCTTACCCATCTACCAATAGGCACACATCCCTCAGCAGCCTAGTCCCCATGCCCAATTTGTGTGTTTAGAAAGAATCCATTTGAAAAAAAGCCTCCTGCATCAGGCAACAAAACAGCAGCAGATGTAACCACTAGATTTAAATAAAACTGAAACAACAATTTAAATCTTTACTATTTAATCTTAATATTTCATTTTAAAAATACACATATTCTCCTTATTCCTTCACCATCCTAACAAGGAAAGAAGTCTAAAATTAAGCCAAATACAACAAATCCAAATATTCTGTTTGTTTTTTAACATTTTAAAATGACGTTTCTAACATCACGTCACATTACAGATACAAATGAACAATAGACATTTGTAAAGACTGCTGAAATTCTGGCTGAGAGTGGGCACATTGTGGAAGGCAGCACAATGCTGTGTAAGTCCACTCCAGGGCGTAGGTGCACCAGGAAACGGAAGAAGATTGAAATCAGTGTTTATAAATACAGCCAAGAAATCCTAGTACACATACCACCAAATATATAAACAGAAGACAATCTCATCCGTGGTCCCAAATTTCCTACACTTACTTACATTGAGGAATTTCTTAATATTTTTAAGACATTTTGTACTCATGTTAAATGACCTTGGTGTATTTAAATCAAAGCAGGCATATTGAGTAACCAGTTGCTAATGTTGTGTGGCAAAAGGAAACAAAAACAAAGAAATCATAGCACAGTGCATTCTAGTATCTTTTTAAGCTGTAGTCTGAAATCAATATTATAAATTGTATTCTAAAAATATATAAAACTATATTATAAAAATAATTCTGGTTTGATTTTGAATTCTCTCTATTTTTCAATGCATAACAACAAAAAGTAATTTAATCCACATCAGACATACTCCCAATTAAAAAACAATCAACAACAAAAAAACCCCACCCAAACTACCACCACCTTACAGCAGAGCTAATGTTCAGCTTTTTATGGATAAACATAGAGTTTTAAATAACAGCTTATCAAAACAAAAGGATTTGTATCACCTATTACCCGTTCGCATCTTTTTTCTGGGGATCAGTACAAAAGGTGCAACTGCATTTTCATTGCATTGTCCTTGGTTTAGTCTTTGCGAAGACAATTTAGAATGTGAGGTTTTCACAGACATACAACCGTTAATTCAGAGTAAAACTGACGAGACTGCCAATAATATTTTGAGCTTCCAGGAAAAGCACGCTTTTTTTTAATTCCTGCCCCCCCCCTCCCCCCGCCTTGAGCTTCATCCCAGTAACACCCAGGATTTATGTTTGCTTTTCCTATGACACATTATAGTCACCATAATCAGAGAGGGAGAATTTTTTTAGATGTCTCAGAAACAACT
Source organism: Nycticryphes semicollaris (assembly GCA_013400055.1). Classification (NCBI taxonomy): domain Eukaryota; kingdom Metazoa; phylum Chordata; class Aves; order Charadriiformes; family Rostratulidae; genus Nycticryphes; species Nycticryphes semicollaris. The sequence continues at coordinate 1,299,416 of VXBJ01001130.1, read as the reverse complement.
GTTTTTTTACCACAGCTGTAGAAATAACAGAACCAGCAAAAATATCCACATTGACGTCTTTTGTCATTTTGGTGCTTTTACTATTCACAGGTGCATTTGGGGCTTCAAACATCCCTCCCCTGACTATTCAGGATCTAGGGTTTTGGGACAGAAGGGAGAAAAGGTTTTTCTTTTTTGGTGGGTTTGGTTTGTTAGGGTGGTTTTTTTTTTTCTAAATTGCGAAGTTTAGGATTTTTCATCTGGTACAGAATTAGGCCCATCTGTTCTTTTTACTGTCCTCATCTAGAATACGTTGTCGCTCAATATCTGATTTTTCTACAAAGGCAAGAAGAGATTCTTTCCTAACCCTCTCACCACACTTAAGCCATAACAAGTGCCTCGAAAGGAGTATGTTGCAGCATGATCCAACAACCACCCACTTCTTCCAACACAGTTTAGCCTTAAAAATTCGGTTTGTGCTAGACCAGCCATGTCCCTGTCTCTGTGCACCCTCTGAATACCAAGTTTTAGCAACACGGTTATTCACTTTGCACGAAGCACAACAATTCCTCCTACCCCTGCCCTCTGGCCATTAGCTTGCAGGGACAGCCACAACAGCAGGAAAGGCAGCAAACCGTATCTTCAAGGTAAAGTTTGTAGTCTGGCATCCATTTCCAAAAGGTGAAAGATATCAAAAGCTCTGTCTAGAGGAATCATGTAAGAGAAGCATTCACCATCTTGGTATATAAATGGGGAAAGTTTTCGTAACACTCAACAGGGCACTCAGTTTCCCTGTCTGTCTCCCCCTGGTAACAGAGAACAGCATTAACAAAATAATACTTATATTGCTCTGCTCCTCTGAAAAGTGTTCCAGTATTTCATAACTTCTCTCATCATGAAAAGGAATAGGAAAAGATACAGCCAGACAGAATCCCTGGGTTTCAGGAGTATAACAGGGACACTGACTTTGACTTTAGCTGATGATTTGGGTAGCGATGGGTAGCTACAGCACAGTGGATGCAGCAGAAGAAGGAACTTCCTTTCTGGGTACCATTTTGCAGATCTTGAGGAGAGTCTGGCCCCAGAGAATGGTAAAGTCAGATTCATCTAAAAGGTTTCCATTATGCATTAATATATTTTATGTACTTACTTTATTTTAAAGCATGAATAGGAATTTGGAGGAAGAGTACCCTCTTCCCCTCAAAAAAAAACAAAAAAAAAACCAAAAACCCAAGCTAACAGATGCCCAACTCACACTGGGACTGTATGGTGTGGGAGGGAGCAGCTCATTATCATTCAGTATTGCCTGTACAAAACTCCTGCCTCTTAATCCAAAAAAAGTATGAAATGCTTTGGTTTAACCTAAAAAAAAAAAAAGGAAAAAAAAAGAAAAAGAAAAACCAAAAAACACCCAAAATAAACCCCACCTGACTGAAAACAGCTATATACAACTTGATCAAGACCCAAGGATATAAAAGAAAAAAAAAGAATCCAAGTAGAGGAAGGACAGGGAGCCCATCCCGCATGATTGGAGTTTTTTTCCTGTTAAAGGAAAGGTCCTGCATTTTCCCACATTTGGAAGTTAACTTCACAGGGTGACCTTCCAAAAAAGTAAGATGCAATGCAGCTTTTTGGTTAGATAATGACACTGCCTCTGTGTCAGGCCACCACTCATGCCAAATTTTCACAGTCAACCTCTGTTGTAGGTTATTACTAAGCAGAATTAATGAGAAATCCCTGGAAACAAACACCTGACTGGACTTCATAATTTGCTACAACTACAACGTCCTTATTTGAAGACATACAAATGAAGGCTCCTATCAACACTGTGGTCAGCTGCCAGTTTTCTATGTAGTTTGAGACTGCTTTGATTTGGTTTTTTTATATAATTAATCCAGTAAGTGATGTAACCATATGATTACAGTCAAATTTCTAATTGTTACCACTAAATCATTTTCTCCCTATGCTGTAATTACAGTAGCTCGATAAGAAAAAAATATCAGGCTTAGGCAACACCCTTCCATCAGGTTCCAGCGCAGCAAGTTTAAGCTGTGTTTCCTAAACAGCAGTAGCAGCCCAAACAGGTGGAAAAAGTTGTACTTCACTAACAATCGTACCTCACCCTGTAATGTATACACAAACCTCAGATTAAAATACAAACAAATTTTACAGCTGCCAACATCAAAATTTCAGGACGGATGCTGCAACTGCAGAAGAACACCAGTTATTAGACAAAGCAGCGATTCAACAGAAAAAAAACACTTTTAAAAATGATGCTGCTAGGACACAGAAGCTGAACACTTCAGAGAGCTACAAACACTATCAGAAGCAGCAATTACCTATTCTTGCTGTCACAACCACGTCCGGTGACAGCACAGGTCTGCTGTTGAAGTGCCATAGCTTTATAGACACTGGGGAATCAGATCACTCATGCATTCAAAAAACTTTACTGGAAGCCTTTCGTAACACCCTGCAAGACTCCAGTACACCCCAGTCAGGGAAGCACAGACTGCTGAAAGAGGTTCAGCAAGTCTCCAGTATTACCCTAACACAGACTGTATTAGCTACCTTCAAATTAATATCCCTACTGGACATGGCAGAAGTTTTGAATCCGAGCATAGTAACACTGAGTTACTAATTTATGATCAGCAGAAAACTTCACTGGAAATTCATAGGTTTCCACTTGTACTGACTGTACTAAACAGACTATTTTTAAGTCCCAACACAAATATAATTACTTTAAATCATTTTCTCCTTGTTCAGAGAGAAACACATATGCCAGCATTGCTGGCATACTATCAGATGCTGTATCTTGTCTAGAACAAAAGTAGAGCTTCAGTTATAAAACATGCTCTTCTCAAAGACAGTTATTTTGTAGTATTTCTTCTTACCAGTAAAGAAAAAAAGTGTTTTATAATTGCATCCAGCCTAACACAAAGGTAATTCCCCACTGCTGTTGACCAGTTGACCAGTTGACGTACACACGACTTACACTCATGCAAACTGCCTTCCATGAAAATAACTTTCTGAAACCTATCACTTTGCTTTTTGGCATTTTCTAGAAATTAGGACCAAAAACACTGGGTTAACAAGAGGTCTGCAATCTGTTCTGCAGAGGATTGGCAACATAAATGTGGATCGTTACCGTAATTGTGCATCTTCCTTAATATCTTGCCTTAAAGCTACAGTTCCTAAAAAATGGTAATAAAAGACACAGCAAAGGTACACTTAGAGTGTCAGAGCACGCTTGTGGCATTTAAGTATTAAGATGTGCAAACTGATCCTTCTGATGCAAGGGAAAAACCCTAGAATAATATGCCAACCTTCAAAGCAAACTGGCAAATATTATAAAATAATAAAGACAAAGGTTTGGCACAAGTAACAATTAGCATTTTCAAAATTGAAGTATTGCATGACCATAAAAAATTACACGTTAAAACTTGCTTTCTTCACTACGAATTTCAGTGATGCAGCTAACCTCTCACATCCTGAAATACATCCAGTGGCAGCCAGAGGCTACATGTTCCTACATATATCAAGATGAGATGTATTTGCAGCCTGGAATCATCCTCATCACTTGCAGAGCGCTGGACATCAATGCGAGGGGAAGCTGGTGCTGAACCAGAGTTCAGCTCTGACCAGCAGATGTACAGGGAGCATAGGCTACCAAAAAAAAAAAAAAATAGTAATAAATCAATAGGCTATTAAAAAGCATTAATAGCATACTTAGCAGTTGGGCAGACCATTTTGCAGAGGGAGAGGCACAGTAATTAAAAGATCAGAAAATAGTACCACAGATCTATCAGAGAACCTTCTAGTGGGTCACAAAATTAAATTGCTCCCATTACATGCCACGTCACCAGCTTTCTGAGCTAACCAGAATCTGAAATTCTTTGATTTCACTCTTCAAATAGTCCCACTTCTTCTCTTGTGTGCAGAGAGAACACAGGAGGTCTCCTGTCCCCAGTGGCTGAAAGCCATATGGGTTTCATGCCTTAACACCATGCTTAAAAAGTCTACCGAGACTCACAGAATATTTTATGCACACCACCTTTTAAGCAAAATCTGGCTATGAACACACTAAGAAATGTATGCTGGGGTTTCTGGTTGGTTTGTTTAGCGGTGGGGTTGAGAGGTTTGGTTTGGTTTGTTTTTTGCATCAGGCAAGAGTACTGGAAATTCTTTTAAGCCACGAGGACAGTGCCTTCTGCTACCTACAGGCTACTGAAATGATTGAATTAAGAATGTACAATTTAATACACTGAAATTTCTAAAGATTATAGAATGCCACAGAGGGTGTCAAAAGGTGTCATAAGGCCAGGCAACAGAAATAAAAGTGATTTAAGCATATGAGACCAGAAAAACATTCCTGCAAAATACGTGGCTCCTTAATGCTAGAAAGTATAATATTGGACACCATTTACATTTAATAAGCAGTAACTAAACAGATCCAAATATAACATGAGCTTGTGCAGGTGTCTTACAATCTGCAAGGAATTAAGGAACCTTTTCTGTGTTAAGGCACAAATATATCTTCCAGTTGTATTAGGTGGGACACATAGTAAAATGCAATTTAACATTATCCTGTAACAGAATGGCAGGTCAGTCATCATCCTTGCAGTCCCAACATTTAGTGGATGAACTCAGGTATACACACAACTATATGTTCACCAGCTAAAGGCTATCTCAACTCCTGCTGAAATTAATGGGAGCTTTTCTGCCACAGAGTGCTTAGGATCAGGACCAGAATAAAAGTGCTAATTCAGCTCTAGGGTAAAGCCTAAAATGCAACAAGCCTTAGGTCTTTCAAGTAAAATAACATTTTCATGACAAAAAGTGCTAACAAAACTGAAATCTCATTTTTCTTAATCATAGAATGAAAAAAGCTCAGAAATACATTTAATGTAGCACATATTACTTTACTCACTTCAAATTTCCAATTTGAAGATGTCATTTCCTAAAAGCACCACTAAGCCTACCCTCATAACAAGCATAAAAGCCATAGCTGAGGTGGCTGCTATCTCTCCTTACCTAGAATTCATAATGATTCCATTATTAATCCATAGTCATGGCTCAGATATGACTAAACTCTTCTATTAATAATAGATCAGTAGAACAGTACAATATTCAGCTTCAGACAATCAACTATCTCACAGGCATTAAACAGTTGCTCTGTGTGGTGAGGTTTTTTGTGGTTTGTTGTGGGTTTGGTTTTTTTAAAGCACTACCATTTCAAATTAGTCAACACAATGGTGTAGACACCCTCCATTTCATAATATGCCATTATGTTTGTCAAAGATGTAAACAGAAGTAGATGAGATACTGGAAATAAAAAGTCTATTTTATATCTAATGTCAATCCCACATAAGAATACAAATAAGTTTTTCTAAGTGAACCTAAATTCTTATGACGCAGGTTTTAAGATGTGTGCTAGAGAACAGGAAGGGAAGAAAACAGAGTGGGGAAGAGGCAGGAACTGGTCAGACACAATCTGAATGCGCACAACGAAATTTCTTAAGTAATAAGAGTCCCAGGGCCGAATCTCTACCTTTATTCTCTTAAATAAATATGAAAACCACAGAAACGACTGTTACTTTTAAAGCAGATTTTTAATTACTTTCTGGATTTGAGGTTCTCCTTCCTCCATTTGCTTCTAGATTCCATATCAGAATGTGTCAACATCATCTTAACTGTCCCTGAAATACCTTTCAAATTATGATATGGTAAGAAAAGGGCTTAAATTCTCCCAACATATTCAACTGAAAATTGCTATATGAAGTTCTCCTCACTTCTTCACAGCTTCCCTGACAGTTTTTCTAATTGGTACCTGATACATGTCAGTACTGTATAGCCATTAACTATGTGAATATTTAATTTCAAAGTATTTATGAAAAAAATTAAGAGTATAGTCAGAGTTCATATTGTTGATCTTGTTACCAAATATTTTTAATACATACCATTAGGATCTAAGATTTGAAAAACTGAATGACAAAACACAATGCATAAGCCTCGCTGCCAGGAACAGTTATCAACAGCCATGCTTTATTTAAGAGAAAAACTGTCACCCTCCAATAAAGAGAGGATTTTATTAGTGAGCTGTTTGTTATTCCATAGAATTTGTATGTAGTCAGTTAATTAAATGTATAAAACTATCCTGAAATGCATTATTAGATATTTAGAGAAGCAGAGTACTCCTAATGATTTACTGAATATAGTATATATACAAAAGTAGACTGAAATTAAAAATTAACAAGCTATTAATAGGATGAGGCAGCTTCAGCTTGTGACTCATTGTCTAACAAAGGAAACATGTCAGGGAACAAAAAAAAAAAAAGAAAAGGAAAGAAAAGAAAAAATCAGTAGACTCCAAGTATGACATTTTAAAGCTATATGCACAAGCAATTTATTTATTAAACACAACAGGGTGACATGTTCTCCAAGGTGACAAAGTCAACTAAGAGATGTGAGTATGCCAACCAGGAAAACATAGTCAACATTCAGTCAGAAACAGGCATGTCAGAAGTCATGTCCTAAAAACCAAAGGAAAGAGGGCGAAGCGGTCTTTCACACCCTAAATAAAGAGATCTCTGTTCAAACTTTTTTTATAAGCTTTTGCCTACCACTTTTTATGTTTTCCTGAAATGCTTTCCTCAGAAATCTTTGTATATTTCATTCAATCCAGTCCCACGCCTGCAAACCAGAAGGAAATGTGCATGCTTTGACTGTCAAGATGCACTTAGAGAACAGACCAAATCTTGCTGCCTGCCCTTACTTCCACCAGCCTCTTTCACCTCATGGAAAATGTTAATCTGTGCCTTGCAGGATGCAGAAGTACAATAGTATGAAACTAAGCATTCGAACAGGGACTGAGGTTTATTTCAGCAATGACTCTCTAAGATTACAACAATGTCATTGTTCTCTTTAAATACTTAAACTACACTGCTCCCAAATACTGTGGTGCTTTTGATAAAGTCCAATTTATTTATTAGAATAAACCTATTCTTTTTAGAGCAGTTCTTTATCAAACAATAACTTTTCTTGTGAGAAAACCTTAAACTAAAGTAACGGGCTGATGTTCCAATGTCTGCTGGACAAGGATCTGGTTCAACCTTATCTTATTCTCACATTGCCTTTATGAGTTCAGATTACACAACTACAGTCACTAAACACACTCATAATTTGGTATGCTTTTGGCTTTCCCTTTATTTCCTTCTCTTCCTACAGTTAAGAATCTCAACCTGTTTTATACACTTTTCAGGAGACTTACTTTTCCATGCCTCTAGTTACCGTAAGTTATGGCAGTGATCAAGCGCATGTTCCTAAAGCCCTATGAAGGAAATGTGTACGTCTGATGTTAATCACACAACCTTTCCAGCACTCAAAGATGTACCTTAGCACAGTGAAAAATGAAAAGGAAGATTTGTTTTATCATATGTGATTTGAACCAGGGAAAAGAAATCCAAACTTTATCTATTTTTACTACACAATTCATTGCTCCCATGTGATTGTCCTTCAGAAACAGTCCTAAATTATTTTTATTAGTGAAATTACTCTAACATTCTTTTTTTCCTTTTCAGAAAAACTGAAACTTATGCAGATACAGTATTCTCAAGGACTAAATTAATTGATTTTACCTCAGATAAACTACTTCTTTGAAAGAAACATTTTTTTTACAACCTCCTCAAAATACTTATTGTGAATTTGCACAGATCTTTTCAACGTAGTCAAAATCCTGCTATACTGTAGCTGGGATTTAAGAGGACTGCTTTCTACTTTTGGTAATTGCGTGACCTTATGAACTCGATCTCTCTAACCTAAAAGAAGTACTGAACCTAATCAGTAAGAATAAATCAGCAGTAATTTAATTTTATCCTGCATCAAGGCATCTACACGTGGCAGGAGAGAGAAGCATTATGTATAGCAGTCATTTGCCTCTTACCTGAAATGCCTTTTTTTTGTCTTAGTCCTTTTTCAGTAATGAAATTGAATGTATTGAAACATTAGTTTCCCAAGTGTTTAAGGGAGGCAGGGGAAAGAGGAAGGCATCAAAACATTTATCAATTCATCGCTGATTGCAATTGGAAATCAGTATTTCTGTCAAGTGGGTCAACACAGTTGATCTTTTCTTTTTCTTTACGTCACTTACAGCGTCATCCCTTGTTTGGTTAAAATGAACATCCATTAGTTTCAAACAGAACACAAACACAGGTGTATCCTGTAAATGGTCACAATATATGATTACATAAATGCTAGAATGAAAGCAGTTTTGCTATTGCCTATGCTGTCCCCCTAGACATTACAGTACGTATCAGGTGTTTTCCAAAAACTCAAATACAGTCAGAGCACTTGTTCACAGACAGCTCTACTCTGAAGGGACTATGATCAGCTACTGGAACATGAAAAACCAACTGGGAGTTTCTGGTAGCTGCAGATACTTTCCAGAGCCTCCCGACAGCAACAAAACTCACCAGAATTCTGTCAAAATAATGCTGGCTCTACTGGAAGAAACTACCTGCAACAGGAGATGAAGGTCCTAGACCAGAAAGTGGTGTAAAAAAGCATTACCAGAAACCTCCTACTCTTCAGCAGCCTTAGAATATTGGAAACTGCAAGTTAGTAATACCTGGGAATCAAGTATGCAGTACAGATCATAAGACAGGGCACAAATCCCAACGTAATACAAGTGTGGGCAGCCATAAGTTAGGCCTTTCACAGGGTATTGGTTGGAATTCCATCAGGCACCTCTTTTCCAGCACTTGTGCCTAACAACTGTTATTTGCTTCATTTAAGGAAACTTGTATTACTTGTGGAAGACATAAAAAGCTTCAGGTTTTCACTGTTGTTCCAAGATACTGCAGTAATGGATCTCTGTTTCTTCATTTCAAATTGCTGCTAACTAGTATGGTAATTGACATCACAATTGGGAGGAAGTGGTCAGTGACCTGCTGCACCACCTGGATGCACACAGGTCTATGGGATCGGATGAGTTACACCCACGAGTGCTGAAAGAGTTGGCAGATGTGCTCGCCAAGACGCTTTCCATCATTTTTCTGAAGTCATGGCTAACTGGGGAGGTCCCAGTGGACTGGAGGGTAGTAAATGTAACACTCATCTACAAGAAAGGCAAAAAGGAGGATCCAGGAAACTATAGATCTGTCAGTCTGACCTTGATACCAGGGAAGGCCATGGAGCAGATGATCTTGAGTGCCACCTCAAACCAAGTAATGGACAACCAGGGGATCAGACCTAGTCACCACAGGTTTATGAAAGGCAGGTCCTGCCTGACAAACCTCATCTCTTTCTACAACAAAATCACCTGATTACTGGACAAGGGGAAGGCTGTGGATATTGTATACCTGGACTTTTGAAAAGCATTTGACACAGTCCCCCACAAAATTCTCATGGAAAATTTGACTGCTCGTGGCCTGGATGAGCGTGTGATCTGCTGGATCAAGCACTGGCTGGATGGCCAGGTCCTGCACTTGGGTCTCAACAACCCCATGCATCGCTACAGGTTTGGGGAAGTGTGGCTGGAGAGCTCCCTGGCAGAAAATGACCTGGGGGTTCTAACTGACAAGCGGCTGAACATGAGCCAGCAGTGTGCCCAGGTGGCCAAGAAGGCCAATGGCATCCTGGCTTGTATAAAAAATAATGTGTCCAGCAGAAGTAGGGAGGTGATTGTCCCCCTGTACTCAGCACTGGTGAGGCCACACCTTGAGTACTGTGTTCAGTTTTGGGCACCTCAACACAAGAGAGATGTCGAGGTGCTGGAGTGGGTGCAGAGGAGGGCAACAAAGCTGGTGAGGGGCCTGGAGAATAAATCTTATGGAGAGCAATTGAAGGAGCTGGGACTGTTTAGTTTGAGGAAGAGGAGGCTGAGGGGAGACCTTACCGCTATCTACAACTACTTGAAAGGGCATTGTAGAGAGGTTGGTGCTGGTCTCTTCTCAGAGGTGATTAGCGATAGAACGAGAGGGACTTGATGATCCCAAGGGTCTCTTCCAACCTGAATGATTCTATGATTCTACCTTCACTAGTTATATTCTGATAAACATTTTTAAATGAGGACTGCAGTACCTTATTTACTGCATACCACATTGTTTGCATCTGTGTGTACTACTTACAAAGACAAGTTGCTCAAAAACCCATCTTCAAAGAGCTAAACTCAATTACTGTCTTTTCTTTTTTTAGATCATTGTACAGTAAAGACCAAAATGTTGAATAGGCTGTCAAATCTAGACTAAACCACTATTTCTGCAGTTCGATAAATGCTGTTTATGCTCACAGCAGTCAGTCAAATCATGCCAGATTGCAAAGGATAGATGCTGTCTGTAATCAGAATGAATTTAACATAGCAATGTATTTCAGGTCATACTAAGGTACCAAGATAACAAGTATGCTATGAAATTGGTTTTCACAATGGGTTAGTAGAATAAACGACAAAATGAAGTTATACAATGCATTTTTTAATAATTAATACAAACTTTCAGGACAAGCATATAAATAAGTCACAAGTATAGTTAACAAACCAACAAAAGAATAAAAGATTGAAGCTTCTTTCATAAAGCTGTAGATTTCCAGAGGTTTTGGATAGGATGTGGCATCAATAGTAAAATCCAGGTGTGTTTAAACCCCACAAAAAATTACATATTCCAATTTACCTCCAAGAAGCTTTCCACAGAAGACATTTTGCCAATTCCTTTCAGGTCCCACTACTTGACTGTGCTAGCCCCCACTTCTCACTCCTGCCCTGGGCCACCCCTTCCCCTGACCTTGGCTGCTGAACTACGCAGCATCAGGCACAGTCAGGAGGGAACACTCAACTCTAGAATCCTTCACTCTCTCCTATTTATATTCACAGTTCTAAAAGGTATTTCCTGAGTACAGAAAAAAGAGTCCACATGGCCTTAAAGTTGTTTTGTGTATGGGTATCTACTGCAACGAGCAGAAAGCCATCCTTACTCAACATTGCTCTTAAATTATGCAGCTTTTGCTGCTGCTGCCAGTAAATCATTCATAAGTTTACCATTAGGCAACTGGAAATTAATTATTAGCTACAGTGAGCTCTGATACAGCCTAACTATGTATGAGCAAATCTGTTATGAAAATATTCATACATTTTTCTGTTTAAATAGTATACTGAGTGAATAGTCCAGAAAAGACTTATCCCCCTTGTAACCAAGACAACGGGAGCTGCCATGCAGCTCAATTCTACTATGTCTCAGTTCTGGATTTTCAGTTTTTCTGCTGTAAAAGGGAAATGATGCCTGTGTTGCATAGGCATGTACAAACACACAATATCATACACGTTACAAAAAAAACACGTGTGTATACACGTACATATATTTATACACACGTATAAGCATATGAATGGAAATTACCAGGACTGAAGTTGTAATTGTTTTTTAAATATCAAATTCAAAAGCTTACCTAAATAGAAAATTAAAATGTTTGGCATTTGCAAGTAGAGGCCCTTGCTCTAGTGAAGCTCATCTACCAAAAACTTATGGATCCACGTTTACTAATATATTAATGGTGTTAAATTACACAATCCTATGCATCACTTAGACAAAACTCATGCCAAGTGTTCAAACTCAGTGGGACATGAGTACAAACTCATAGATATTTTATATAACTAAAACTCCATAGTGCGTGGATGAAGGAAGGAGCTCATAACAGCAATTTCTTATAGCTGAGCCTCCAAAAATATTTAATAGTGTTTAGGAGAATCTTTCATATAACTTTATGTCATTTGTCCCACACAAAGACCATTTTTTAGGTTCATAAATACAAAACGTTTGTTCCTTTGAAGAGGGATATGCCTTCACCCTAACTTACCCTTACATTTATCAAATTTGATATATCACATTTATTTTTTCCAAGAATAAATGGAAAACCATTTTCAGTGAGTGACTATACATAAATACTTTTGATAACTGCTGCTTCACTCTTCTAATGTTATTTTTAGGAAGTTTTTTGGCATAGAAGAGAATTATATTAATTATAATTCTATATAGAGAATTATTTTATATATATTCTACTCTATATATAGAATTATATTAAAACACTCGTTATCACTCTTCGTTTCTGGAGAACATGTGCATTTCAACTTTTACCACATGCTAATACTTATTTTGAGGAAAATATCCACAAGAAGATGTTGCAACATCTCTCTGATCTAGTTATTTATGAAAACACTAACACTACAATATTCCAGAGACACTTATAGATTAGACATTTGCCACCAGTGAGTCATCGCAGTATCTCCGTTCCTTGGTATTTATAACAAACAATGGCAATGTACAAAAACTCCACACGAAAACAGGCATCATTATGGAAGAAAACGAAGATCCTCAAAATTATGGACATCCCTTGGACAGGTATTACTAGAGCAAAATACGACACAAAATAAAAAGAATCTATTTCCAAGTCACAAAAATATGTCAGAATGAGAGTTGTCTGAATAAAATGAATTTCATTCAAAATGTTAAAACAAGCAAGTAAAATGGCTAACAATAGTTACTAGCTAATACCACTGCAATACAGTAACAATCCTTTACCTTGCATAATATTATTTTATTTAATACTATTATATTGCATAGTCCATCTCCCGCTTCATTTCCTGGAGGGTTATCTCTTTGTGTTTCTTTGGCTGGTAGTTTTTCTAAGTTCTCTAACAACACTGAAACACTATGCAATTATGAAATTATCGCTAGGATTCTATGATTGTCAGGTTTTTGTTTTCCTTCCTATATCAAAAATCCAAATCTATAAAGACAAAGTATTACCCTCACCAACACATATATCAACACAATCAAATTCATCATTTAAAATTAGATTTATAATATTGTAAAACCTGGATTTAGAGGAGCCCTGTAAATCCAAAATCACAGCATAAAATACTATCATACCCTGAAAGCAAATTAAAAGGTGTTCCTCATGTGACTTTCATGATTACTGGTGAACTGTCGATGGAGAATACTAGAATCTTTAAGAACTGATCAAGTAGATTAAGTGTATGTAACATACAGTAACTTCCCATTGACCTTGAAAATTATTTTTACACATAATTTGTAAGAACTCTTCTTAGCCATATTCTAAGACTATGTAGGCTGGCAAAACCCAAGGTTATTTTAACTTACTTTGCAAGAAGCTATGCCAGTTTACACATGGTAAGGTTCTTCACCTTTTACCTCTGTGAGAATAATCCATTTCCTAGTCTTGGATACGCCATAGTTTACCGCAGGTCAAAATTCATAACTAGAGCTGCCCAGCATGAAGTCCACAAACAATGGGAGACACAAAGTAGCTGTCAGGTTTTGTTTGGGAAAGAACATCTGCTCTCCATTGACATTCTTTCCACAGCATACCTGCATTCTCAAATCACTGACATGGAAACCTCACTTGTAAAATCCTAAACTGTCTAGACTCAAAAAAATATACTACACAAGTGGATTAGACAACTTCAGTTAAATTCATCAAGCTTTCAGAAGTGCACTTTTTTATAGCATGATCTTTCTATTTTTCCATAAAATTACTTATTTATATGGAACTGTCTTGATGGACTTTGCTCTTTGTGTGTCTCAAGCTTCGTTTGCTGTAGCCATGGTGAAAACATAAGGAAGACTCCAACCCTCAAGTTTTAATTTCTATTCTGATTGTAAAGCTATCCCAAAATGTGCTAATCCACGTATATTCTGAAAGTGACATAATCATCACAGAACCTTGGGATTGCATACAAGCCTTCACTTAGCCTGAAGACAGAAATCCCAGGGAAAACATACATTACTCTGCCATCCCTTATGGTGACAGAAGTATGATGGTAGCAGTCAGAGCAGTGGGAGCAAACTGTTAAAAAAAAAAAAAAAAAAAAAAGAAAAAAAAAAAACACACCCAAAAACTTCCAACCATATTCTCTAACACGTAGAAGTCAAAACCTGGACACCCAGGATGTTTTGGATGCTTGAGAAGAGACAATCAGCCCTACAGAAAAAAAAATAAATATCTATCAAACAAAATCATTATTGACTGGACACATCCATAAGCAGCACCTTTAAGAAGCTTCCTATTTGGATTTCCTCATAGAAGGCTACACTTAATTAGATTGGTCTATTCAACTTTAATGGATTTAAGGGAAAGAAAAAGAAAATAAAAAATCATTCTAACATTTCAGGAATACACAGTGAGGCAACTGTCCAGGGGGTATTCATGCATTAAGATACTGAGCAAGGTCACCAAGATCAAGCAAGGTGCTTTGGCTAGACAGCAAGAAACAATTCCTGCCCTGAAGAACATAAACAAAGGAGATTTAAAGAGAGAGAAAATAAATATCAAAATGAGAAACAGCTAGCAGGTCACCAGCACAGCAAAAATCTCAGAACAATATCCAATTTGCTAAAGCCTACGTTTTAGAAAGCACTGGACACTCAAGAAGCCTATGGGAACGTACATACATTGATCCAAGGTAGGACTTGACATCTTTTCTTTGCAGGTCTGCCAGAGCAGAGCACTATGTTTGCCTGAAGAATAGTTCTAGCTACCATGCTCTTAAGTGGTAGTGTTCAGTTAAAAATGCCGATGAAAGCTAACCTTGCCCTCTTACCATTGTGGAAACTTTACCACTATATGAGTACTTTTTTAGTCTTACACTGCTTAGCAGCTCCCTAGCATTCATTAAGCTTACAGAAGGCCAAGAGCATCTTAGAATCTGAGAAATTATGTTTCTTTTTCTAAAAACACTAAAAATTACATCCTGTAGAATTCATTTATATGCTCTTCCTTGTTCCTACCTTCTACTCTTCTATTTCTCTACACTGAGGACCTATGCTCTCATTTTCTTGTATCTTCTCCCTGTAACAAAAATTACTACACATGATATCCTGAAGTACATTCTCCTTATTTAATACATCAGCCATGCAATACTAAATGCCAGTTGTGCAGCCTATTTACATAAAAGAGGATGTGTGAAGATTCACAAATAAGGCCTCTCACCTTGGAGACAGAAGTGCTACACTAGTCATACATATTGTACAAACCAGCCTCTGTTGCCTTTCTTAAATTTCATTTGTGGAAAGCTTGTTTTTCTGCATCTTTAATAGAACCACAGCCCAATACAGACTGGAAGGGACTTGAGGAGGTAATTCATGCCTAGTTAGGCAGGATGAAACTCATTCCCGTGAAGGAGACAGGAATATATTTTCAAAATTTTTAATCCTATAGCTGTTTCCTTGTTAAAGAATTAATAATAACAGTTTTCAAGCCTGAAAAGACCCCAACATTTAGCTAATCCATGCCAATGATCATTAATCCCAGATTCCAAATTCTTCAGTAGAACCAACTATGCAGCAAAACTAGTTTTAGTGGGAGTTTTAGATGATATGAGTACCTCCCCTCCCTTCGTGCAAGTTTATTTTCTTACACAAAAGCTCAAAGCTAATCACAGTCTCAATTTATCTTTATACTGATAGTAAATATATTTATTAGTCTGATTTCTCCCAACACAGCAATTTCAAGAAATTGTATCAATTGCCAATTCCTGCAGCATGCCCTTTTTATCAGACTAATGAATTACTCAAGATTTCTGTTAAAGCTTAGATGCTGACCCTGAACTTTTCCACACAAGAAAAAAAAAACTGACAAACCAGGAGTGATGCTACAGAAACGTAAATGAAAGTCTGATATGCTGATTATATAGCTCATTAGTCTAAAGCCAGAAACATTTCACTTAACCTTTAAAATCACTGAATTTTTAAGCCTAGTTAAATGTTTCTAAAGCCTAATCCTGAGTTAAATCTTACATTTATCTCCATTTTATTGTAATGCTTATATAGAGTTTGATTCAAAATTCCTCCTAGACCAAAGCTTCACATTTCTTTAATAATGCACATCCATATTCTTTATTATTTCTTACTAGCAATATATCTGTGGTATTATCTTCAACCTGAAAGCCAATTCGCATTTCACTGAAAGCAAACCAGTAAGAGACAAAGAAGTCTTTCTCTGCACTGAATTAGCTGGTACAGTACTTTGAAGGACATCCATTTTCCCTAGTAACATTGAATTGGTAAAAAATAGGAAATTCACAAGACTTACAAATCCTGAGGAGGATTCCTATTCAACAGAACCATCCATGGCTTTCAGCTATCAAAGCTTCCTTGAGCTACACATGTATCAAATTTCTGATACCTTTGGGTTTTCCTAAAAATACAGAGCCTCTTATTTTGCACAGCATGTACAAATACAATACCAGTATAAAATACAAAGTTAATACTATTAACAGTGTTTGCTTCTAGTGCTCAGAAATATACAACACCAGCCCTCCTTTACCCCATGACGCGCAATGTCTTGGAGCAAGGCAGAAAAGCTTGCCAGCTCCCATGGCCTGTCTTCCCAACCCTCTCACTTTCTGCTCATTAACCACCTCTACACCAAACATAAGCATACTTGTTGACTTGAATTAAAACAAAGTTAGGGCATATTTAATTAATCAGCAAAGAACCCAATTTCAGCAGTGCTGCACTACCATACTATTTACACAACAAAACCACACAGAAAAATAAAAAGGCTTTTTTTCTTCCCTTAAGCAGTGTGTAATCTTTGTTTCCTTAGAGGGATGCAGCACAAACACAAGACACCTAGCATGACTGAAGACAGAGTGAATTCATTTAAACATTCAGGCTCTATTACTCAGCATTGGTGACCTACAATACTGTGGTTCAGTTTTGGGCCCATCACTACAAGAAAGACATTGAGGTGCTGGAGCGTGTCCAGGAAAGGGCAACAGAACTGGTGAAGGGTCTAAAGCAGAAGTTCTATGAGGAACAGCTGAGGGAGGTGTATTGTTCAGGCAGGAGCAAAGGAGGCTGAGGAGAGACCTTATCACTCTCTGAAAGGAGGAAAGAGGTAGGGTTCGGTCTCTTCTCCCAAGTAATGAGTGAGAAGACAAGAGGAAATGGCCTCAAGTTGCCCCAGGGGAGATTTAGATTGGATATTAGGAAAAGATTCTTCATGGAAAAGTCTATCAAGCATTGGAACAGGCTGCTCAGGGAAGTCATTGAGTCACCTTCCTGGATGCATTTAAAAGACATGTAGATGTGCTGCTCTGGGACTTGGCTTAGTGGTGGACTTGGCAGCACTAGGTTTATGGTTAGATTTGATGATCTTAAGGGGGTTTTTTACAACCTAGATGATTCTATGCTTCTACGGGGTAACAACACAAACTGGTGTGCCAACAGTCACATAGGCCAAGGAAAAAACAGGTATCTGAGAAGCTTGTGATTCTGTGGACATCATCACCAATATCACTTTACAGTCAAAAATCCATCTTCCATTCAAAAAAGAAGGAAAAATTCAAACTGATGAGCTCCAAGTCAGGCAGTTTCATCTAAACTTTGGCAGACTTTGTTTCCACTCATTCTTTAGCTGTTACTGGCTTGCTTCCAGATATCTTCAGCCAAGTTGCATTTTTTTCCAAATGAAATTTACATTAACAGAATCAGAGCTAATAACAACTGGCAGAAGCTAGAAGCATACAAAAGGAAAGCTAGTAGAAGGAAGGATAAGGAAAATAGAGGAATGCAGTAAATAAAATTTAAAACAGGGGGAAAAGACAAATGGTAACACTTGAAAACTGTACAAAAGCTATACACAAATTCTCATCCTGGAAGATGTAGTAACTGCCATAGAATTAGCTTCTGAGGACAGAATTCAGTCTCTCCAATCTGCCTCCCTGCATGGCACATCTGGAGAATTCATCCATTAGATCCTGCATCTCACCGCCCCAGAAGCTGTGTATTAACTCATCTAACAAGACCAGAAAAAGTTCTGACCTGTACTCAGCTGGAAAATACAGTATATCCAGTCTTCCTGGCCAGACAAGACACTCGAAATTCTCCTGGTGTCAATGGAAGAACAAGTCCTGCATCTCCTCTCTGTCCCCTGAATTTGTATGTGTGCACCAAAATCTGTATTTGCACAGTACTGGGTAACATGCCCTTCTCCAACACTTCTGAAAAGGGTATTTTGTCAGAGAGCATGTGCACATGGACACCTCCCTGATTCGGTCTGAAGTCGAGCCAAGAAAGAGGGAATAGGCCACAACTGGCCGAATTATCCACGCAGCATACTTTCTGGCACAGCTGCAGAGCGCGCAGAGAGTGGGCTGCCGGCTGGATGAATGGCTCTGGTAGTAGAAACCTTCAATCACCATTTTCCTAGAGCTATTCTTAGCCCTTCCTCTGTTACCTTACAAATCCCTAAATTTAGAGGATTACAACATTGCAAACTCTGCACATCCATAATGAATGTAATGGAAATTCGCACAAAACTAACTGGTCCCAAAATCAGAGCTTAAATCAACACTGGATACAGATGTAAATGGAAAGTCCCTGGAGGTATTAGAAGATAGTTAGCATAGTGCTCAGAGACATGGTTTACTGATGGTTTTTTATCAGATCTAGGTTGATAGACTAAATGATCGTAAAGTTCCCTTCCAACCCAGATAATTCTATGATTCTGTGTTGGACTGGGGAAAGAGTTTAAATATTTTCACATAGTGCATATGATATTTCCTTCTGTTTTTCATAATGAAACATGTGGCTTAATATCCTAAACACTAATCCAAAGAAACATCATTTCCAGTGTCTCTGCCAAGCTTTAAGTTTGTATTAACACCTTCCTGTTTCACCGTAATTGCTTTAAAGGCAGTCATTGAAAATTGCAATGCAGTGCTTGGCCAAGATCCACACTGGCACCACTGGCCATGCCAAGCATCATTTCACACCCTGTGAAGGGCTCCAAAGATCTGGGAAAGGACTTAAAGGTATACTCAACTTTTCTCAATTTTTCTGTCCCTGAAGTGGGAATTGTTTCATAGTTGTCATCTTATTTCTTTTACCTCCTATGATTTACCTCCTATGCTCTTATCATTATTCACCATTTATTTTCCTCTGCCATCTCCTTCATCCATTTGTGAAGTCTTAGGGAGTCCTGACTACGTCAGCTAAATGAATAGAATAACAAGAGGTCATTTGATTACCAGACATAAGCATTTACTCACTGAAAAGGAGATCTGGTAGCAAGAGCTTTTCAACCTTGCTGATAATAATGCAATAGGATCCAGCAGCTAACAATTAAAGTTAGGTCAATTCAACCTTGAAACACCCTGCAATTTCCTCGCAGTGCTGCAGCTGAACCTTGGAACAGTTCACTGGGAAAGACAGACGGCAAAAACACAAAGCTTACCATCAGGGCAAAATCTTATTGAGCATTGGAATGGGCTGCCCAGGAAAGTGATTGAGGCACAATCCCTGGAGGTATTTAAAAGACAGGTTGACATAGTGCTCAGTGACATGGTTTAGTGATGGGTTGTTGTTATCAGAGTTAGGTTGATGGTTGGACCAGATGATCTCAAAGGTCCCTTCCAACCTAGACAATTCTATGATTGTATATTTTTGTAAAGTGATGGCTTTAATTTACCTTTGGAATAATTTATATAATAGTTGTGAAATGAACAGGGTTTCTTCCTGGAGTCTGCATCTCTTGATCTACAGATATTTTCCCTCACTCCTTCTTTATAAGCCATGGAAAAGTGGTACCTTGTAGTACCCGAATGGTATTCCCAGTTGACCTGCAAAATTCTTTAACTAAATATATAAATAAACATGGCTGACTTGACTGAAGGAAAGCAGATTGCCAGATCTGACATAGAAACAGATTATTTCATCCACATGCACTGTTAGATCTCTGTTTCGCATTTTGGTGTGTGTTTTGGCTAGGGGGCAGGGAGTCGAATAAAGGGTTATTTTGCTTTTCTCTGTTACATGGATTGTCTAAGGATATCACACCTAACAGATAGGCCCCAAGAGTTACTACCACCCTGTTTCTCCTTATTTCTAACCACACAGCTGTTCAGTCTAATATCACCGCGGTCAGTATAGTACCTGCCTGAACCAGCTGACTCTGATTTGTAGGAGGTAAGGCTTGAGCCACAGTAATCACATTAGAGCCCAAATGCTACAAAATCACAAAAAAAAAAGAACACCCCCTGCATTTCACTTATCTTCAGAGAGCTACACAAAATCAAAAGTTGCATGTGTAATATGAATAAAGCTTAACTTGGACAAAATATTAGCAAACAAGAAGAAAATAACATGTAGAAGAATATTCAGAGTAATAACACACTAAATTTATCTGTATTTGTCTTCAAAAGCAATTTCATATACGGGAAGCTGCAGTATTCATGTTGTCCATAAACTTATTTCTCAATTCCAATAGGAAATTCTCCATCTTTTTGATCTAAAAACTTTTCTCTAGAGGAAAAATAAATCCTTATAGGAACCTGCTTTAAAAAAATAATCTACGGATTCTATCTTGCAAAAATAGAGCTGATTTTCAAAAGAGGAAGGAGTCTGACTTAAATTACTCAACATCTGCAACTGCAGCTCTCCCCAAGGCATCTGATTAAGCATCTATGGAAATTAAGTAGGCACTTCAGCATTCTGCCAAATTGGACTGAAAAACAAGCTTCAATTCTTGGATGATTTGGGATTTCATTGTCAAAAAAGTTCAGGTCTTCAATACACTCTACTATAAAACACAGTCAGATTTCTTGCTTAGTGTTCAAGTTTGGCCCATGATTCTTTGGCAACTTTATTCTTTCTTTCTGGTCAGTTTGCCATAACGCCACCAACTTTTAGTCCCACATTTCTATCACAGACATAACTACCTTTTGAAGGTTGATTAAGTACATCACACATTTTTAACAAAAAAAAAAAAAAGAATTATGTGGAATCCCAGTCCTGCACTGGCTGCAAGGTCCATAGAAAATGAAGGAAAAAGTCTGAGGTACGATTCAAAATTAAACGTGCAATACTCTTTCAGTGACCGATATCCTTCTTTCAGAATCATACATGAAATTTAACTTTTGCTTTGCAGTTCCTCTTCCTCTCTCATGTCCAAAGATTAATTCTATCAGAAACATTTTAAAATTGTTTAAGACTGCTTTCATTTTATGAAACAAAGTTCGACTACATAGCCCTACAAATCTGTGTACTTCAATTAAAGCCAATTTTTTCCTGAAAAGTGCAACAGAAGCAGAGTCTGAGTGCCCAGGAAGTTTAAGAAAGGAAAAAGAAATGGTTTAATAAAGGAAAATTATTTTATAAATTCTTGTTCTGAAAGCTATTATTAACTTAAATGTTTTATAAAGACATTAAATACAAATATGTCTGTTACAGTGAGCTACCTACACACTTAATTTCACACTTGCATTTTCCTAAATAGGTATTCACACGTGAACATTTAAACACAAGTCAAGTACAGTAATGAAGTCACAACAAGTTCTTGTGGTTACAAAGTGTTCCTATGTACTTAATGCATTCCCTGGAAAAAAACAAAAGACAACCACAGTCCTCCTATCTTTGAGCCAACAACATAATAATATTATGCTAGCTTAGACTCTATAGCAGATGATCCTGAGAAATTAAAACAAGAGATGAATTTTTCAAAAATGAACATGGTTTACACTGTGCACAATATGCAAACAAAACAAAAACATGCCCGTTACAATCACATTCTAGAGGAATTCCAATGTTTCTTTTCCATATCCCTATTAAGACTAAATGCTTTGGAGACCAAGTATTAGGGTCCTCTTTCAATCATAGCCAGTGATGTGAACAGACTGAACATTTCTAGATTAGAGACAAAGAAGTGTGATCACATACTCAGAACCAGAAAAAAAAAATGTTATAGACTTTTGTTTAGAGAAATCTATCGAAGGTGGAAAACATGGTTTTAAATATTGTATACTGGGCTCAATATCAGGAAAAGCTAAGTGTATGTATCAACTTATTTAAAATGTAAACAGCGAGGAATATTGTCAGAATAACACAAAAACAGAACTGAATTGCAGAAAGACTTAGGAAATCAAGTGGCACACAATAGCTTTAATATGACTGATTCTCGACAATATGAAACACTGTATTCTTCAATAGCTACAGTATAAGAATAAAATTATAGGAAACAAATCTCTTCTACTCAGTCTGCTTTTACAAACATGCTACCTTAGACAACCAATACATTGTCTTTACTTAATTGGGATGCATTTTCTTTGTCTTTAAAAGAGAAAACAATTGTGCAATGCTACTTATCCCATAAATCATCAGTTGAAATGAAGAAACATTAAACTAGAACATAGAATAGCAATAATCGCATTGTTTCATTATTTTCAGTCAACTAAATAAAGCTAATGTGCCAGGAAAAGATGATAAACATAGTAACCCTTCAACAAACTCAATGGTGATTTGACATGGCCACTAAAGTTGGATTTAATTAAAAGAAGTCATTTAACTCTCTTTATATCTCCTTCCCACTTCCTCACAGTTCCCAACTGATAAGACCCACTTTCCCACTGTCCCTGCCCTCATACAGGTGCTGGTCTATATTGACTAACCTGTGTGTATTCACATCTCCACAACTGTACGGGCTAAGCTTCAAGACATGCACAACTAGTATGTTCACAGAAATCAAAATCCATTTACAAGAAAATCCCACCAAATCACTAGAAGCATCTTTGCTTCTAGTGAATCATATCTTTAAAACACATGCTTTGTTTGCTTAAAAGAAAAAAAAAGCAAACAAGATTTTTCAGTGAAGACAATTTGCAATACAACAAAAATTCTCACCTGCACCTACAGCGTTTTTTCACTTAAGTCATAACAGTACTGTGACATCTTCATGAATTCCAGTCCAAAACTGCTAAATTATCCCTACTTACCTTTCCTTCCAAGCACAGCAGCTACTTACTTTTTGCTTTCAGGCAGTTATCCTCACACAGTTTTTCTCACAATTATTTTCCTTACGCTGAAACATCTAATGAAACAATTAATCATAACAATTTATCTAAAGCATTTTAAAGACTTCTCTTAAAGAATCCAGAAGCATTTTAAGAAGCTTGGTATTTCTGTCAAGATAGAACATTTATTGAATCACAACTGAGTGTGTTGAATTGTCTAGAAAACAATGTGGAAAAAACCCAAAGTGTGTCTTAGTTCAACTAGAACTCAGCACAATGTGGGTCTACCTATGTCTTAACGTTGCTATAGGTCATAATGAGTCATGGCTTTTTGGAAGAGAAGTCAGAGCACCACCTGCCATTTGTCAGTGGGCTGAAATGTGATTAAGTTATCCAAAGCTTTTCTCTAGCAGGAAAGTCTTCCCTTATGCAGAATTACTGCATGAATGCATTGACATAGAAGAGTCAAAGTTTCAATTAGCCTCCACACTGAAAGCAAAGCATTAGAATAAAAGGTTCTCACCGCAACAGCAGTCAATTTGCTTTTCTGTTTTGAAGGGTAGCTTTAGAGAACCAATAGTTACACTGATTTCCAGCCTAATTCTGCCTCTTCCTTTCCCCTAGACCTTTCCCTCACTTGTGCATTAAGGACTGGCCTTGAGCACAGCCATTAGTTGAAGTATAATACATCCCCATAGCCCAAATCACATGGGCCACTGCATGCTAAGGGCGAAAACATCATGGGTGTCTAGTACGTGTGACCTGATACTCACCTTTCTTGCTATTTTTCAAAACATCAGGCTATTGAATTATTCTCTTCTCTTGAAATCACAGAGAAGAACACAGTAACAGTCGTGCAACTGGAGGTATATATGATACTTTATAATTATTCTATTTCCTGTATCCTTCAATGTTCCCACTTTGACACCAGCATCAATTCCAAAAGGGTTCAGCTACCCATGTATTCCGTAATCAGCAAAAACAAGAGTTTTCTGTTCTGTTATCTGCCCTGTGAAATATAACAGTAACCTCAGTCTGCAAACAAGAAAAAGGAAACTGCAGGTATCCTTTACAGGTTCTATTTTCTCTGATTGCATTCTTTTCCAGGTACCTGATCAACTTACTAGTGCTAAATTTATCTTATTAAACTCAGAGCTGTTATTTTCAACGTGCCTTTAGTTTCAAAGATTGGTGCTGCGACCTGAAGTTTGAAAAAGGGCTTCTGTGTCCAAAAGCTTGTTTATTCCCAATGGAGTCTTAACCAGCTCACTCAGTATAAGTTACATTATCCACCTCCAGTTCCCTCAAATCTTGCTGCTTTTGTGCACCACTTTGAGCCATGACTGAGTACTACTGTCATTGAACGTACCTGCATTTGGCTTTTAAGATATTTTATGACAAGCATGAATTAATTATGTTTTCTTAAAGCTGGCTCCATGATGGGTTTGCTAAATGCCTCCTAGATTTTACATGATCTGGAACAACTTAAAAAAACCCAAATCTGTTCAGTTTCTCTGTATTTTTCACCATTCTATGTGTATTTGTCATATCCTCCTCACTGGCCTTTTCTTACAAGATAAAAGAGTGATTTACTCAGCTCAGTTTCATTAAAGCTACTTCATGCTTTTTAACATCTTTTGTCTAGGTCTACTATATTCTTTAGTCATTGTGAAAATCCTACAGATTTAGACAGCACATTTTAAAAATACTTTTGTGATTTTAACCTTCCATATAAAGTATAAAATCTCTTGGATTCTATACTAGAAGAACAAGCTATCCCGATCCCTACTTTTCTGATGCTGACGTTCTTGAGCTGCTAAAAGAACAAAACTTGTTACTCCTCCTGCTTAAGGAACATGGGAAGAACAAGGTAAGGCACTAATTTAGGAGGCTGATACTGTTAAGAGTTCCAAGACAATGTTATCTCAGAGGCTCTTTCTGAACCACAAAAGCTGACAAACTTTCCATCTGCTTACCAAAATAATGGCAGTTTCCGCTTCCTAAGAAGTTAAACAATAATACATACATTTATTCTTTTAAATTTAGCTTTCACTCCAGCATTTTAATGAAAACAAATGATGATGTATGGATTCATTAAGGCTTGCAATAAACTTGATTTTGCTTAAATTGCTACCCTTTCAATAAGCCAGATGCTTTTATCGGCTATTCTTTAATCTTCATAATCCAATCCATTCTGTTGAAGTACATTTTCAGAATTCTCTTCTTCCTATTCATTTTATTGTTATATTTCCTCAATCCCAAATATATTGCAAAGACACTCTCACCCCATCAGCTAGTTTTTTTACCACCAGCAACAGA
Organism: Nycticryphes semicollaris; assembly: GCA_013400055.1. Taxonomy (NCBI): domain Eukaryota; kingdom Metazoa; phylum Chordata; class Aves; order Charadriiformes; family Rostratulidae; genus Nycticryphes; species Nycticryphes semicollaris. The sequence goes on along the minus strand of VXBJ01001130.1, from coordinate 1,274,326 downwards.
AGCAAAGTTAAGTCACACAGGAGGCTCTCTGCACTGCACTAGCTTCACATCAAGGCTCTGGTCCTGCTCTTCCTGACCAGTAACAGGAGAAAGCTACTTCAGAGATCTTCTTTCTGTCTGTAACCTGTCAAGATCTCCACTCTAAGCTCAACACTTACAGCTCTCAAAGGGAGGGATGAAAAGCCACTTTAGAAAGTGGAATTCGGGGAAGGTTTAGATTAGCTCTAAGGAAGAATTACTTTACTGAGGGGGTGGTCAGGCACTGGAACAGCTGGCTCGGGGAGGTTGTGGAATCACCATCCCTGGAGGTATTTAAGACACGTGTAGATGTGACACTTCAGAGCATGCTCTAGTCCCTGAGATTGTTGGGTTGTTGTTGTTATTGCGGGGGTTTTTTGGGTGTGGTGTTGTCAGAGTGTGGTGATGGGGGGGCGTTGGGAGGGTGGAGGGGTTGGTGTTATGGTTGAACTTGATGATTTCAAAGGTCCTTTCCAACCATGAAGATTCTGTGATTCTGTGAATTTTACTATACCAAACCACAGCAAGTCTATCTAGGATCACCTTCAGAATACAGTGTAATGGGCTGCAACTTATCTCTTGGTGGTTTTTGTGTTTCGTTTGTGGTTTTCTGGTGGGTTTTTTTTCTTTGATTGTTTGGTTTTAAGAAGATGCTTACAGTGGTTTAAAAGAATCCTTTTACTTAGCGTTTGTAAAGGACAAGGAGCATGCACATGGGCAACTATGGTATTTTAGGTTATGGGTAGACTCTTCCAATGTGGATCAGTGATTTCCTTAAAAATACTATTGCCAGTCTGTACTTGCATGAATGTATTTTAACTGTAAATACAATCCCTAGTCATTTCTTCCTCACAGACCAATAGTGGGAAATAGGAGCAGTAACTATATTAGACGCAGCAGTCAGGCAGGTTTAATAAAACTGTTAATTTGATATTTTGCAACTACTTTGATGACAGCAGGGAGAAAGAAAACCTCAGAAATGAGCAATTTCTAGTTAACATTAGTGCTAGTGTTCTGGCATTATCTTCTTTTATTTCATCTTTCTTTCACTTTGTGTATTTTACATTGTATGCTGAAATGTACTGCATTTATTGATTAACTTGCCTTCTACCTAAGTACACTTTCCTAGTCATATACCACAGATTTGTACAACTAGTGATAGATACACATCCAACACATAGCTTATGCAATTCCCAGAGTCTTTTCCAGACAAAATAATTACGGCTAAATATTTAATTGCATTTTGCCATGCTTTTTTTTTTCTTCTTTCTCTATCCTTATAGCCAAGCTTTCTTCTGAATGTGTTAATAACAGTGAAAATAAGCTGCTAATTGGCAATTGAGTACAACTGTAGAGCAACAGTGTTAAGTACCAAGCTATATCAAATATTTACAATGAAACTGTGACTTGTGCCTTTGATTCTGCAAAAGTTGTTCATTTCCCATGAAATTGTTTGTTTGCTTCCATAGATTCCCCCCCACACACAAAGAGTATTCCAATTTTACTAACTGATCTTCCTGTCATGAATTATATACCTTGCATGTTATTTTGCAGGGCAAAACAGCTGCAGGTCAGTAGGCATTACCCAATGCTAAATTCTTATCAAGTCCAACAGAAATTTAGGTGTATGGCCTATAATTCTGTGCCTCAAACAAAGGAACTGCCATCAAAGTGCAACATATGAATTCAGGCAGCCTAAAAGAACAGAGGACACTAACAGAAGTAAACGATAGGAAATCCTTATAGAGCTCCTTTTTAAACTCATTGCTGTGAGTGGTCAACTCCAAGAAGACCATGACGCAGGAAAGCCAAAAGGATCAACATTCTCAAATGTGTTTATACCTAAAATTCTGTAGGATCACTTAATGACAGTGAAGTTAGCTTTGTAGAATTTCTAAATGTTGATCATAATATTCAAAGCTAAGAAAGCAAATGAGACTACAAAAGGCCTCTGGATGTTGTAAGTGCCAGGGAATTTTTTTTTTTCTAGCAATCTAAACAAATGTAATTGCCTGTGTCAAGGATTTCCAAGAGCAGATGCAATTAAAGCACCACTGTCCTAAAATAAATAGAAAAGGGTTGTTTTGACATTATTCAGCAATCTCAGAAGCACCACTAACATGCACTATTTTTGCAACGCTTATGCCTAAGTACATACAAATCACACTTATTACTCACACTCCCAGCTTCTGATAAAATTACTTTTCAAAACTTAATAAAGCATCATGGATCACTTCTGGACTGATGCTTCAGTATTACTCAATGCAGAAAACATAAAAACGTTACAGATTTGTTCTCAGCTCAGAAATGGCTCTAAATTTCATGATTTTGTTAAAAAAAACCCCTTAACCTAAAATTAGTATTCTGTGTGTGGGCATACTGCTGTATTTTTAATTTTTTGAAGACACTTTTATGGCTAAGTTCTGTGAAAAAGAACAGTCAAATTCACTCCAACTAATAAAAAACCATACGCATGCCTGCAGCAAAAGAGTTTGCAGACTGACCCCTATCAGCCCTTAAATGCACAAAAATGACTGCTTAGCCATACATTTTCATAAGATAAAATGTCTTCAATCACATTCAGTTAGACAAAGATGAGAGATTATGTGCAGTAATACTGATACCCAGAGAGTAACTTGGAAAGTAGAATATTCATACGAGAATACTTTTTCCCCATACGCGGGAAATGTGAATGTATCATCCAATAATTCAGCTATTTTTGTGTAGTAAGCTATACTTCAATAATTTTTTAAACTAGTTTCTTACTACTTTGCACAGATCGAAGGAAAAACTGATCAGATACACTCATCAAAGCAGATTACATTCTGTTAATCCACTTAATTTAAACTGTCCTTGGTCTCATTTAAGAAGTGTAAAACACAGTAGCTTAATTAAGTGTTATGCCCATTTACATTAGGTGGAATCAGACTTACAAGTTCTTCCTTTTTCAGTAAACTTCAGTAAGTTTGAGAACATTAAAAAAAATAACAATAGTATTACACACAAGACCAGCTTCCTGTATTCAAATCATTAAGTACAGGACTCAGTTGAGATGATTAATTTTTTTCTCCACTGGATGCAAAATTTCCCTTAATTTCTCCTCCCTCAGAAGACACAATTTCTAGGCTTCAACAATCCACATTGGACTTAGGCTGACAACCTGAAAGTAAAAGACTTCATTACCTGTTTCCCAAGAGGTAATGGAAAGAGGTTTACATTTTAAATGTATTTTGGATAGAGGAGGAATAAAAGGATAAGCCGTCCATGACAGCAAGACAACACGCAATCAGAAACAGATGTGATAACATATGGATCCCAACTGTCCTGCCCCTGCCGCTGGCAAGACTGCAGGGGCACAGAGGGACTTCACAACCATTTCTGTACTAAAAAGGAATGATTACAATATTGATTTTTCATAGGGCTACTTACCTGAACAAACATTAATCAATTTATGTTAGGGTTGCAAACTAAGATCAAAATAATTATTTGACAAATAAGGCTTGCTTGCAGGTGAATTACAGCCTACAGCACAAGTCATGAAGCATAGTTAGTAGAAAGCTAAATTCTTTACTCTTTCAATACTGTTTTTTGTTTTCCAAATAACACACAATCAACTAAGTCAACATGTTTTTTCTTTGGAAATGAAGTTGGGGTACATGACTCGTTGCAGGCTTCTCTTATTTCTGAGTTATTTGGAAGACTGAACTCCTCACCATCTCTTAGGAAGATTGTTTCTATTCTCTTTAAAAATGTTTCACAAGTGGTAAATGAATGCATATCTTAGTTAACAAAGTCTTTGTTTAATATAGAGATAGCCAACACTACCTCATACATTAATAAAGGGATGCCATTAATTTAATCATATTAATCTGTCAGAGAAGCTTTCATGTATTAGAGCCTCCAAAAAAAACCCTGAAAATAAACAGAAGAAAGACTTGAGGAAAAGCATTTCCATTTTTTCCAAGCTGAGCACTTCAGAGGTTGTCAATGCTTCCATTTTGCTCCCCCACAGCAGTCTCCCATTTGTTTGTTTGTGTGGATTTTTATCAAAGTATTGGAAGGAAAAGCACTTACATGGTCACAATAATAACACAAGCCTTGGAAAAGAGAAACAGCAACATGCACAAGACCTGAGACTTACACTCTCTTCTATGAACAGCTACAGAATGGACTGTCTCTTTAAAAAAACAAAACACAAACCAACGAAACTAGCAGTGTAGGAAAGACCAGTTTACAGTAAGGAAAAAAAATACTTAAGATTAAAACAAAGGTTTCTTTTGTGCCAACACACAGTAGTTCTCCCATTAAACTAAAAAAGAAAAATTAAATACATAGTCTTTATACTGACTTTATCTACCTCACCCTCTTATAATCAAGAAATGTAATAGAAATAAGTTTATTTAGCTTTTTTTCCTCCCTTCTCCACACAGCAACCTGACAACTGATGAAACTTGCACCAAGAGTTGCTGAACATACTTCTTATATCTATAGTACCTCAAACTCTTTACAAACCAAGATAAGCATAAGCAAGCTTTTAAAACCTCATGATTTCATGCTTTTAGAGACTTGGCCATTAGTTGTTTCAGTTAGTGATTTATCCTATCATGAAGCAGCAAACATCTTAAATTCAACATAAGTCAAAACCAGACTTCTTTGTACTGTCTCTAAGCCAAAGCCTTTTACTTATTAACTGACCTTAGCTAGAAATCCAGTACTTAAGTCTATGCCTTTGTACACAGTCAGAATCAGTATCAGCTTTATGTTAAATTTTTTCATTTCCTCTTAAAAGCAAAGACTTCTTCCAAAACAATGAGTCAGTTTTTAAAAGACACGGGATCTCACTGGAAATTAGTATTTTCAGGACTGCAAGGCAAAATTAACACAACACCCACCTCAATACAGTAAACAAACAAAAAACACGCACCCAAATTCAATTAAGAAAAAAGGGTAAAATTTTAAACCAGTGATTAGTCCACCTCTTAGAACATTGAGTCTGACAATTTGACTTTATTTACCTATTTTTATAGAGGTATGCATAAATCAACTCTAGAAAAATCAGCCCTCCATAATTTGCAATATTCAGTGTTTCACATAATGCCTGTGGAAAAAAAAAAAAAAACTCTCAAAGGAAAATCAAAATCTACATCTTTGGTATCAGGAAGAAAAACACATCTGAACTGTTCAGTGTAACAAAACATGTGACTCTGAAACTAAGGCAAGAAATAGAAATTTTCTGAATACTGTGGAACATTAAGAAGGGTGACAATTTACAACCGCTGAGCAGCAGCACTATAGTGTTTACAGTGGCTCTTTACATTAACCAATAGTTTCATAATAAAAAATATCAACCTGTCACACTTAACAGCCCAACGTAACATAATCCCAGTTCAGAACAAGTTCATAATACAAACTTACTCAAGTTAATAAAATGTGTTCAAAAATGTTGAGCTAGGGCTAAATTATATTTTGCTGGAAGTTGTTTCATTCTAAGAAAGTCAAAACACCTTTCAAGGAAATGAAAGAAAGAACTGGTGTCATCTACACACACAGAGATTATTAAGAGAATGTTCAGGAAAAAAAGCCATGCAAGACAATCACGAATTCTGAGTTTTATTCTAGTTCTGGAACTTTGCTACACAGGCTTACAAGACCTAACAGCACTTTGGGACATTGCTCACCATGGCATTATTCAAAACATAAGCTAGTTTAAATGCAAAATAACACATGTGTGAGTGTGTATATATAGATAGCATGGGGAATAAACAAGAGCAGTTAGAGCATGCGCTCGCCTGCAGGGTTATGATCTTACTGGCATCACAGAGACACCATAGGATGACTCCTATAGCTGGAGTGTTGGAATGGAAGGGTACAAGGTCTTTAGGAAGGACAGGCAGAGGAGATGAGGAGTGGGATGTCAATAACCAGCTGGAGTGCATGGGACTCTAGGCACGAACGAGGAGCTGACTGAGAGTTTATGGGTCGGGATTAAAGGGAGGGCAGAGACAGGTGACATTACAGTTAGGGTCTGCTACAGGCCACCCAATCAGAAAGACCAAGCAGATGAGGCCCTCTACAGACAGATATGAGCAGCCTCATGTTCACAAGCCCTCATCCTCATGGGGGGCTTCAGCCACCCCAATATCTGTTGGAGGGACAACGAAGCAGGGCATAAGCAATTCAGGAGGTTCCTGGAACTCTTCCTTCTCTGAGTAGTAGAGAAATGAATGAGAAGAGATGCTACACTGGGCCTTGTTCTTACCAACAAGAGGGGCTGGTGAGGAATGTCAAGCAGCCTTGGTTGCAGTGATCATGAGATGGTGGAGTTCAAGACCTTCAGGGTGTTGAGGAGGGTGCACAGCAAGCTCATTACCCCAGACTTTTGGAGAGCAGACTTTGGCCTGTTCAGGCATCTGCTTGGCAGAGAACCATGGGAGAAAGCCCTGGAGGTAAGAGAGGTCCAAGAAAACTGGATAATATTTAAGGATCACCTCCTCCAAGCTCAGGAGCAATGCATCCCAAACAAGAGGGAGTCAGACAAAAACACCAGGAGGCCTGCATGGATGAACAAGGAGCTCCTGGACACACTCAAACACAAAAAGGAAGCCTACAGAGGGTGGAAGCACAGACAGATAGCCTGGCAAAATACAGAGAAATTGAGCAGCCAGGGATCAGGTAAAGGTAAAGTCCAGGTAGAGTTAAATCTGGCCAGGGGTGTAAAGGGCAACAAGAAAAGCTTCTACAGGTATGTCAGTGATAAATGGAAGACTAGGGAAAATAGGGCCGTGACCAGAAGAAAATGGGAGACCTGGTTACCCGGGAGATGGAGAAGGGTGAGGTACCCAATGAATTTTTTGACTCAGTCTTTGCTGTCAAGTGCACTAGCCACATCCCTGAAGTTGCAGAGGCAAAGGCAGGGACTGGGAGAATGAAGAACCATCTACTGTAGGAGACGAACAGGTTCAAGGACCATCTAAGGAACCTGAAGGTACATAAGTCCATGGGACCATAGCAAACTGGCAGATGAAGTTGCTAAGCCACTATCCATCATATCCGAAAAGTCATGGTACACCGGTGAAGTTTCCACTGACTAGAAAAGGGGAACTATGACCTCCATTTTTCAGAAGGAAAAAAAAAGGAAAGCCTGGGCAACTGGAAGCCAGTCAGTCTTGCCTCTGTGCCTGGCAAAATCATGGAGCAGATCCTACTGGAAACTCTGTTAAGGCACATGGAAAATAAGGAGGTGAATGGTGACCGCCAACATGGCTTCACGAAGGGTGAATTGTGTCTGTCAAATCTGGTGGCCTTCCATGACAGCATTACAGCAGTGGTGGGTAAAGGAAGAGCAAATGGCATCATCTACTTAGACTTGTGCAGAGCATTTAACATTGTCCTGCACAACAACATCCTTGTCTCTGAATTGGAGATACATGGATTTGATGGATGGACCACTCAGTGGATAAGGAACTGGCTAGATGGTTGCACTCAAAAATTGCAGTCAACAGCTCAATGTTCAATTGGAAGGACCATTCCTCACGGGTCATACTGGGATAGGTGTTGTTTAACAGCTTTGTCAGTGACACAGACAGTTGGATTGAGTGTACCTTCAGCACATTTGCCAACAACACCAAGCTGTGTGGTGTAAATAACACACTGGAGGGAAGGGATGCCACCCAGAAGGACCTTCACAGGCTTGAGAAGTGGGCTACCTTCATTAAGTTACACAAAGTCAAGTGCAAGGTCCTGCATGTGGGACATGACAACACCAACCACAAATACAGGTTGCACAGAGACAGAGGTCCACGAAGACGATCAGAGGGATGGAGCACCTCTCCTATGAAGACAGGCTGAGAGAGTTGGGGTTGTTCAGCCTGGAGAAGTCTCCAGGAAGACCATACAGCAGCCTTCCAGTTCTACAGGAAAGAGGTACTCTTTCTTAGGGAGTGTAGTGATTTAGATATTAGGAAGGAATTCCTTACTGTGAGGGTGGTGAGATACTAGAACAGGTTGCCCAGAGAAGTTGTGGATGCCCCAATCCTGGGAGTGTTCAAGGCCAGGCTGGATGGGGCTTTGAGCAACCTGGTCTAGTACTGGTATCCCTGCCCATAGCAGGGGGATTGGAACTAGATGATCTTTAAGTCTCTTCCAACCAAATCATTCTATGATTATTTGTTTTGACATAAAGACACACAAATATGAAACAACAATATGGAATAAACTTACTTAAGTTTTGCTTTCTCTTAAATGTCAGTAGCTTCTTGTTTTTCTCCAGGTAAAGAGCAGCTTTTTCTCACCCAAAACCACACAGCAGCATCTTTATGGCTGCATCTGCACTTGTATGGAAACAGACACTAAAGCCATGCAGTACAGCACACGTGCTAAATGCTGTTTTCTGACAAAACAGGACTGTCTTATCTGTAGTCAGTTTTGGGGTAGTCCCTGGCCTGTGCATCATTTGGGCTGCTGACACTGGCCAAAAACACATTAAGGAGCCCACTGACAATAAAACAGCGTGACAACCTTGGGACAGCATTCAAGTTCAGGGTCTAAACCACTCAGACAGCAGGTACAGCCATAGCCTTGCTGACCCCAATGAAAGACTCAGAGAGGCCACCACACTTATATTTGCAATTATCCTATGCAATGCAAATATTCAGAAAATTGTTTCTTTGACAACAATATTTATGTTCAAAGACAACACAGACATTTTTATTAGAGCAATGAATCAAGGAGCGTAATTTATGGGTTTTATGTAGCTATAGCAACATTTTTAAGAGATGGTAAGTTTACAATCTCTATTCTTTTTAATTTCTAGTGGGAGAAATAACTCCTTTAGCAAATCAGCAGCTCAAACCAGATTCAAATCAGTAATCTAGCAGAAGAATAACATGATCAGCTGAGCAGATCAGCTGTTTTTAAAATGCATCTTAAAGAAAATACACAGCTTAACAAGCACACCTTTTGAAGCTGAAACTTTGTAGCCTAGCACTATGAAGTTCAACTGCTCTTGAGAGAGTGAAGTTAACCAATCACATAAAGATAGACATATGCCTTTTTGGCACAATAAAGATCCAAAGTGAATTTCTGGTTTTGTAATTTTTTATTGCTACTTTGCAAATACTCAGCATCCGTGATATCCAATTTAGTGAAGCCCTTGATATGTGGCACCGAGTGAATGATCACTTCTGACCATTATTTCAGCAGGTTCCTTATAGACCTCGCTGCTGCCCACCAGGCTGTGGCTGATCCACTCCACTCACCATAAAGTGCTGTGGCTTCAGCTGTCACATTCATTTCTGGCAAACTTCTTTCTTACTGCGGTTACTCTATCCAACAAGGATCAGTCAATGTTTCCTTTTTTTT